>JBAIZL010000004.1:93559731-93917231 GCA_036971475.1 Prosapia bicincta | reverse complement strand
ATCTATATCCAGAAATACAAACACACATTATTAGAAAGTAAAAGCATTTTCCTTTGATGGAATGTGAATATAATTTCTGTTGACTGAAATTTTTTTTACTTGAAGATGTTGGATTTAAAATATTTTATTTCTGAAATTAAAATCTCATATACTTTCCAGTTACTCATATATCCAGTATACTCATAACATAGCTATATGAGGATCACTATTATGCTAACATTATAATATATATTAGCTTCTTATAAACAGATTTTAAAATATATTTTATTACAATAAATTTAATATTATTCTAATTGTAAATTATAAGAAAAAAAATTATTGATAAAACTATTATTAAAAAAACAAATTATGTACTAATGAGAAATTACCTCGATTATCAAATTGTTCCCCATGACACAGAGTAAGAACAAAGACAACAGGTTGTTGAAGAAGTAGGACATTAGGGAGATAATCTGAAATTTGTCTTCTAAATCCTGAAACAATTGTCTTTATTCAAGTTTTTCTACAAGAAACAATGATTTTCATAATATTGCACAATTATTTGCAAGATTGTAATATTATTATAAGACTAGTTAAATTTCCAGCAAAAAATATATTTTATTAATTTTTACCAGATTTCTCTGTACAAGGCAATTCCCTTGGATATTCTTAAATTGTTAGATTGGATATTTGAAATATGGCAAAACTGTTAATTCTATTTTTATGCTTGAAAGCACAAAACAATGCTTGAGAAGTTTTCTTTTCCTTGTTAGTGGCGTAATGAGGAGACTTTAATAATCTTCAATTATCTTATTTCTATTTGTGTAGGGTTAATTTGAGATATTCATGTTACTTAACACAGCAGTTTCCAACCTGTGTAGTATGCCTCCAAGTGGTTGAAGGGGTGAGGGCCTATATTAGATTTATTGATAGAGTTAAACCCAGAGAAGAGCTTCTTTTTTGTGAATCCTTTTCAACTACATGAAATGTTGAACATACATTTGGTATAATTGACCAATTCTTTAAAAAAATTACTTTACTTTGAAGAAGTGGTTTGGAATCAGTTCAGATGGTGCTTGTACTATATCAGGTTTTCATATTGACCTAAAGGTGATTAAAAGCTTTACAAAGTATATGAAAAAATAGTTGTATTAAATGTTCAATAAAAACTCAAAACCAAGTCTCAACTTTGTTTTTAATTCACTCATTTTTAAAACTTTTAAAACTCTCATTAAAAATATTTTAATGACTCATAAATTATAATTTGCAGTTTTTGGGTTGTATATCTTGAGGTTTTTGTATAAACTATACTTATTTTTTTATTAACTTGGCAAAAAACCACTACTTACTGATTTATTCAGCAGACGCATTATTCAATGCTGTGAATTATTGACAAGACTGTTGCTGAGGTGTGTTGTGTTGGTGTGAGTCTGTGGTGTATTTCTGTTCTGTGGTGTGTTATTGTTCATAAAGTAGTTGTTTATTATGTGCTCAAATATAGTATTTGATTGTGAGTGTGTTTTGTCATTTAGAATGTGTTGTGGATAGTATTAATGGTGTTTATATATCTCATAGTTTCTACTGTGTTAGGTTTTTTGCTATTTTTTATGTAGTGTAGGATTTTTAGATTGGTGTCTATGTAAGTCTATGAGTGTAATGTGATGATGAAATTGTATGTGTGTGACGAAATTTGAATTGGGTTGTGTCTTTTTTATCAGTTTTACATGTTCTTCGTCTCTTGTGGTAAATGTTCTCCCTGTTTGTACTACGTAAAAGCTGGGGACGTCTGTTGCATGTAATCTTGTTTACACCTGCCCTGTTGTGTTTATCCTGGTGTTTTTTTTAAAACTGTTTAGGTGTTTTTTAATTGTGTTGGATGTTGTGATTGCTACTTTGTATTTACGTTTGCAGAATAAGGAAGCTATTTTTTGTGATATGTTGTCGTAATATGTAAGTGTTATGTATTTTTGTGTTTGTGTGTTACTGTTTTTGTTGTGTTATGTGTATGTTGTTTTTTGCAGCATGTGTTTGTATCCGTTTTTTGGAGGTTTATTGTGTTTAGTTAGTTTATTTTGTCTTTATTGCTCATGGGTGTGTTGATTAATCTGTGTATCATGTAGTGAAAGCCAGCACGTTTGTGTTGTGTGGAGTAATTGAACGTGTTGTGTATAATTCTGTCTGTGTTGGTGGGTATCCTGTATATTTTTAATGTGTGTTTGTTGTTTTGTTTTGTTATCGTTAGGTCTAAGAAGTTGATTTTGTTCTGTTGTTCTGTTTCCAGTGTGAAGTTTATGTTATTGTGTAACTTGTTTATGTAATTGTGGAATGTGTTTATCTGTCGTATGTTGCCGTTGTATAGGATTAGGATATCATCTACGTATCTATACCAATATATTATTTTGTCGGAGTATTTGTTGTTCTTTATGATATTCGTTTGTTCTAAATTGTATATGAATATCTCTGAATATATATATATATATATATATATATATATATATATATATATATACATATATATATATATATATATATATATATATATATATATATATATATATATATATATATATATATATATATATATAACCTCAACTACCTTGCTCCTTTTGTGAAAAGTTTGTCTCACTTATAAAACTAAAATTAATTTTATTATTCCTCAAATTGGATACTTTTAGAACACATAAAACTTTTACTCTATGCTATAGTCTACCATAAAATTGATTCAAATGAAATTTTAGAAAAAAATGATGAGACAAAACTGTTTTCTAAAATTTTTTCTTCAATGTTCTGGACATTTTAATATTCCTAACGGTTTCACCATTTAAAAAAGGTAAAATTGTTTACTGGGAATTTATATATCCTACCTTTTTTTAATTGACTTTATTTTATGTACATTTTTGACATCTAGTACACAGATATTTATATTCATATAGAAGAATTTGTCAATTTTTCACTTTCATTTGTCATTTTCAAAGTTATAAGCTGAATCCAAATTTTTAAGACGTTGATTTGTTACTTCCCCTTTTTGCCTGAAAGGATGAAAATAGCTGGAGTTGAAAAAGAATTCCTCTCACTTGGAAGAAAGTGGTTAATGGCTGGTTTAAAATATTAAAGCCAGTAACGAATTGCACTTTTTACTTTCAACCTCATAGTCCATAAATTGTTCCTTGATGCGTAATGCGATACTCGGTAATTTCTTTACTAGCTCATCTTTTGCACCTTCAGCCCTGTAGTCAATAGCTGACAAGTTGTTCATAACGAAAAAAAAATCTTTGAATGAAAGTAATAGAGTGGCTGAGACTCACAGTATTTAACAATACAATGACCTAGGGCAAAGCATGTATTTTGAAAAATATCAGTAAATATTGTTTTTTTTTTACTTAGTGATATCAAAAATAGTAATTGAAAAAAGTGAGATCTAACTTTCTCCTTCTACAAAACACTTTTATAAAATAAATTGAAAAGTTAAAAAAAAACATAAAGTATCTGTGCTTAATAGCAAAAAGGTAAGAAAATGTGCAAGGTCTACCATTTCACAACAGACAGTCTCTAAAAAATCCACAGAAGCCTCGATGACAAGACAAAAATGAAATATTAATAAAAAAAATCATCTCTTGTCAAGAAAATATGAATTAACTATCTCCAGAAATCAATAAAAATAATCTCACAGAGTGTCTAATTCATATGAAAGAAAACATTTTCTTTTTACAAATATGACTATTGTTTATAATTTAACATATGTCTTAAAATAATTTTGTAACTTTTCTCTTATTGTAAATATTTCATAGCTAGCTTATGGTTCTTATATAATTATTTTCATAAATTGTTACTGTATAACAATATAAATGCACTCAAATACAATAAAAATGGTTAAAGTAATTCATGTTCCACTATAATGGATTATTTGTCTAATTAATCATTTCACTTGATATTTCATCTATTTGTTTCTGAATGTAAAACAATTTCCTTACTTGTGTTAATGAAAATGCAGAAAATGTGGATATCGCCAATATGCTGAGTAGAAAATTTGTTACTAGTGGATCAAGAAGATCAACCATCTCATTTCCAAGCCTGAAAAAATTTTCATGATTGAAAATTATATTTTATAATATTTTTTTATGTTTATATATTTGTTTATAATAAATAAAATATATATTGAAAAATATTTTTTATATTTAAAATTATCTATTTTAAAACATATTTAAAATGCTTAAGTAGATATATCGCAATACAAAAAAAAACAATAGAAAAACACTTACGAAATTACTTCTTGATGTAACTGAATCCAGGTTTTTAGTTTTTTTTCAACAGTATCTGAATGATTTAAGATTCTATTTATATCTATAAATTCTTTCTCTAATTGTGTTAAATTATCACTTGATATTCTTCTTTTGAACTTCAATAATTCTATTGTGTCTAGTCTAGAGTTATCTGTTGACTGATATTCTAAACTTTGCTGACTCCTATCTTCAAGTTTGAATGTGTTGCCTGATGAATATAAATTTATACAGTCAAATTGCATAACTTCATTCATTGTTAAGTAAAGTTGGCGATAAAATGTTTTTTGTAAACTCATTAGGCTCAATAAAACACAATCGGTAGCATTATTTTTTATACCTGAAATGATCGCAGCAAACCATTCCAAAATCAATATGCATTCATAATATGGTGATTCAAATTTATTGTATGGAAACCATATTTCAAAGGGTAAAACTCTTTTGCCGTCTAAACCAAACCATCCTTGCCCTCTAAAAAGCATTGGTAATGTATACATTGTACCAGTACAAAACATAGTAAATCCAAGTAAGGTATATCGTTTGATGAAAGTTTGGTCAGGTTTTAAAAGTGTTTGATATTTTTTGTCAACATCTAATGGGTCATTGAAGCATTTTTCCATTAAAGTGTCGAACTTGTCAATCATTTGTTCATAATTTTCCATATTCATATAGCAGTAAATATTAATAAAAAGATTATGCAGAAGAGAAGAAAGTACAATAGCATCAACAATAAAATGTTCAAGTGTGTTAGTGGAATCATTTTGTGCCATTTGTATAATCAGTAAGCTTGAGACAATTAATATTCCAGAAGTTATAATCCCTGTGTAAATATAATATAATTGTTGTAGCCAGGGTGAACATTTTAACTTTGGGACTGGCAATCCTCCTAAGATATTACTTAGAATGATCCTAGAGAATGAAGATCTGTAGGTAGGTAACATAACTGAAAGTTATTTTAATATTAAAAAAATATTCTCTCGTTTACAGCATTGACAATTAGGACCTGAAATGTAAACAGAACAATATTATAAGTATTCAACTGAGGTTTTAAGGGTAAAATGACATTTAGTTCTACATTGCTTTCTTGTTTGATTAAATTTATTGGTCACTTACACTTTTTAAAAAATGTTTTAACTTGCCTATAGTTGCACTTACTTTGCTTGTTGAGGACGGCCGTTTCGGGAGATGTGTCCCTTTGTCAACTCAGACCGTAACCAGAAACGGCCGTCCTCAACAAGCAAAGTAAGTGCTACTATAGGCAAGTTAAAACATTTTTTAAAAAGTGTAAGTGATTACTAGTAGCTCACGCGAAGATGGAATCAACAAATGTTAATTTATTGGTGTATTGCTTTACAAGTTTTAATTATCCTTTAGATTTCCTTATGATCAAGGATAATAAATGTTTTAAAATACGTTACCCTTTATCTTATTAATGCATTAGATAAAATTTCAAGAATTTGTTAATTGATTGGAAGGCTAGAATAATATAAACACATTAGGACTTCATCATACATAGTTAAAATTTTATACTTTCCCTGATTTTTTAAATGAAATTAAGATCTAAGTAATTCATTCCTGCCAAAAGGATTTTCTTTCATTATTTTATAACAAAAAAAATAATTCAGTAGGAATGGCAGAAGAAGCATCCAAGAAAAAAAAATAAAATATTGACATCAGACTAATAAACACACAAGGGAAATAAAGCCCCTTGAAATATTAAAGGACTTTTCTGAAAAATATGTTGCAACAGGTGAGTTTCTACTTTGTTGTTTATATACATCATATATATCCTACAAACATAGGTCAAGAGATAGTGTAGAAATTATAGAAACAAAATGCAAGAATTGCTATTCTGAAATGACTTATACTTATATAGAAAAACATGTCTTTGTGTGTGTAGGAAACCACAAGAATAACAGTAGTTATATATTTATTCCATTCTTTTATCTCCTCCCAAGAGTAGATTCCTTGGGAGCCTCTATCTGGAGTAATTTTTTCTCCAGGTGAAAAGAATTTTCTCTCTCATTTAATGAAAGTTTAATGGTATAGTTATATGACTAATAGTTTTGTTCAAACAACCACACCAGAAAAATAGAAAAAATTAATTCAGTGATTCGACAATGGTCAAGTGACCGAAAGGTGCCTCACCACATAAGGTAAAATTATTGCACTTAGTGGTGGAAAAAATTGTTTACAATTAATAATAATAACCTCATATATATATATATATATATATATATATATATATATATATATATATATATATATATATATATATATAAAATGGTAGCCTACATTGTACACTCTTTTGATTTGTGGAGACTGCGTCATATTATGTATTGACCCTGAACTGTTGATTATTATAATATGTTAAATTATTTTAATGATTCATCTTCATATATATATATATATATATATATATATATAATTTACTTGCATTTACTAGATGCAGCCTCCATTTTCCTCACCACTTTAAGTAGGTCTACAAAGCATACAAATGTTAAACCAAAATAATTACATACAGTCGAAAATATGTATAACGAAGTCGATTATCCAGAGAAAAAATTCGTTGTAGAGGGGTATTCATTATTGAGAGGTTGTGTTGTAAAGAATGCTCCCACCCCATTTTACGCATATCGAAATACCTGCTGTAATAAAAGGGATACAGTATAATATCTCGAGCGTAGTCAGTGTAATAGGCCAATGTTAATATAAGATAATGTTTTATAAAATCTCAATTTATTTGAAATTCAAAGTTGTTAAAAATGTTTTATCGATGTTTCTTCATTGTATTAGATATCCACATTCAATATTTTTCATAGGGTCTACTCTGTATAGGCTATTATGATAAGTTATCTAATGCTTATGAAAACTTATTGGTAAATAAGTACACTCACCAATTCATTTTCAGGAAGCATGACTTGAACGAAGTGGAATTTAATCGAAGCAATCTCAGTAGGCCGTAATTTAGTAACTGTATTATTTATTAACCGTATTACATTTTTTAACACTTTCAACATGGCGGCGATATTGGTGATCTCATCAAACTACTGCCTGTTTTTCCCTAACTTCCAGCTCTGACGAGAGTGAAACGCCTTGCGGGTTGCATAGCCTGATAGAGGATATGAGGAAACAGTGGAGGACAGAGAATAATACTGTAATAGAGGATGTGAGAAGAGACATAGAGGAGAAAGATAGAGAATTAGAGGAGGAGATTAAGGAAAATTTTGAGGAAACAAATGAAATAATAGCTGATGTGATAGAAATTAATAAAAAAGAGATAGAGAAAGTAGAAAATATAACTAAGAAAAACACAGAAGAGTTAGGAGAGTTGAAATTAAAGGTGATAGGAGAAAGAAAGATAACAGATGAGCGTTTTAGGAAAGTTGAAGATGATAGGGAGAAAATATTAGGAGAGCAGGGAAGGTTAGGAGATAGAAATAAAATAGAAAAAATAGAGATATGGCCAATAAAAAATTTAACCATTCAAACCACAACAAATAAGAAGATTGAAAAGCTTAATAAAATGAAAATGGTAATAGGAGAAATAGGAGGAGTTAAATATCCGTCTCAATGCTTAGTGGTACAAGGCTTATTGAGAAAATTTATCAGAGGTACGGATATGTTAATGAATGTGGAGGCACAACTCGAGTTTGGAAAATGGGAGATGGAATTTAAATATGAGAATAACAGAGAAAATAGAACTTATGAAGCAGATGAGAGATACAATGGAGATGTAAACGGTGTTACGGCAAGGACAGGCGTGGGGACAAGAAAAGAGCATGGTGCCCACAGTCAGTCGGAAAACTAAGACAATAAGAAACCCAGGATTAGAAATTAAATAGAGGAAACAAGTTTACAGGCATTAATAGACACAGGCAGTAATATGACATGTATCCAGGAGAACTGGATATTGGAAAATAAAAAATAAAATAGGAAGGGAGATATTAAATATAGGTAAAGGAAGCAATATGAATAAACTCTAGGTGACTATGTGTATAAGAAAACGTTAGCAGGAGATAAGTTTAAGGGATGGTAACTATATCTACGATAATTTATGGGTAACTTCGTCGAATATTGAGAATAATGAATAAAGATAAATAGGTATCTATGTTAATAAATATTGAAGCATCGTTGTAATAAAAATATGGTAATTGTGTATTTAAACCTTGTCGTATTGTAAGGGAGAATCTGCGTTGATAAATAATGGAACTTCGTCATATATATTATATATTATAAAAGAAAAATGAATCTATGATAAATAAGTATTAAAACAAAATTTATATTCGTTGATATAGGGACAGGGTAATCGAAGGAGCTATAGATATGATCAAATAGAGGATATAAGATTGCAACCTTTAAAAATATTAGATGTTAAACTTCATACAAAATAAACTGAAATGATATAAGAAAATAATTGAACTGGATGTAAGATTGGAGAGGGAGATAAACTCAAAATAGACAAAAATAAAAATATAAGGATTTGACAAAACATAACAGAGTAGTGACTAAGGGTAGTAAATTAAAATATATTAAATAACCTAATTAAAAAATAGATAGCAGAGATAAAATCGGAATGAGTACAAGTGGGACGCACTGCAAAGATAAAGATATGTATATTCTGGATGAGCATAACAATAAAAAAAGGGGAAATATAATTTGGAAAAAGGGGAATTTTTAATGAAATAAAATATATAAATAACGTCGATAAATATAAGTATAAAATAATAAAGTAATATAAAATAAATGTCTACGTGAATAAGGGTGTTAAGGAGTTGATGTCGTCGATAATATGGTAAAATAAAATAAATGTCTACGTGAATAAGTGAAGGTAAGGTGAATTACCGTCATATATATGTACCAAAGTATATAAATATAATAGAGTTAAAAAAAAATAAAAAATAAGAATAATATGAAAGTGGGGTTAAATTTAATATAGTTGTGTTCAGATAGAGTTGATAGATTTATAACTGAAGTGAGGTTGAGGCAAGGTTAAGAAAAATTATTTTTAATTGAAAAAATTTATGATGAATAGTTGGGAGGACGCGAAAAAAAGGGATAATAAATAGAATAATAAATAACAACATATAAAATTAATGAAATAGTATTATGCGAGTTTTAAACTAGTATAAACCATTTAAGACAAGTAGCTTGAAGTTTTCAGCTCAGTATTTGATTGTTAAAGAATTAAGATAAAATTGTGTCGTAGGAATGAGGTATAAATGGACGAAAGTGGACAGATGAATGTATAAATGACTTTTAAATGGACAATTATAAAAGTAGTAAAGACAATGGACGATAAGTTAGCCAAAGTATTGAGGCACTTACTCAATAAAAAATGTGTTCAATTAGTTATTAAATAAAATGTACAATTAGGAAATAAATGTTAATTTAAATTTAATTTAAAAAAAAAAATATGTATATTTAATCAAGCTTGTAAAATGTAAAGAATGTGTAATGTAGATATTAGGAATTTTTTTTATTTAAATTAAATTAGGGGACATTGTAACATTTATAGAATGGGCTATATAATATTATTTAAGAATTGAAAGAATATATTAGCAATAACTCACACAAAATTTAAAAAGAAATTCATTAAAAGATTTATTAGATTAAATTGAAACTAAATTTAGGTAAAAGCCTAGAAATGTAAACAAGGTATTTGAACTGTAAAATCCATGAGGAAATTTGTTAAATCAAATAACCTAACAAATAAATTAAAACAAGATAATCTAATAATAATTATATTTAAACAAAATTGTAAATATTAGTAACATAGGGCATAAGTAATTACTTGAAGGAGAAAGTGAAATACGATTGTAAACAATGAGATAAAGGTTATGTTTGTATGAATTCAGCTCAAAAACACACATATTTCGGAATTATTACAAGAGTAAAACGAAAAGACACTTCACACACAAATAATAATAATTAAGTAAACACTGGAAGGTTTGTTAAGGATTGGAAAGTTGAAACAGTAAGTTTAACCAAATTAAAACGCCATTGTAAACAGTCTCGTTGTTTACAACAGCTGTAAAACAAGAAGTAGGTCAGTTGCAGTCGACTCTAGTGGAAAGAAATCGAACTAAATTACAGGCAACATGTGTTTTAGAAGAAGGAGAAGCCGCCATATTTTAAAACAATTGTTAAAAATCTAAGGACGCGTTAGTTTAGTTATAGCGTGGGGACGCTACGAGATCGGACCTGCCATGACCAGTCAAAATTCCATTTGAAGAAAGTCGTCAAAATTATACAGATTTATGAAGAAACTTGGCAATTTTAAATAAGGATAAGTGAATTTAAAGAATAATACAGTGTTAATATAATTTGAAGGAACTAAAACGAATTTAAGTGTGTAAAATATAAAATTTAAAGAGAACGGAATTCTACGTGTGAGCAAGCAGCCATTCGCCGATATTTATTAAGTTGAGTATATAGCGCTATAGAAATAAACTTTAGTGGACTCTTAAGATAATAAGGAAGTTTAAATTTGTACATTATTAGAATATCTTGTGATTAATTAATAGTTAGTAATAAGAACATAATCCAGTTCAAATAGTTTCGCCTTTTTGCTTATTCCAAATTTAAGTTTTTCCATCAGGAAGTTATTTATTAAAACTGTTTTCTAAATTTAATCTTGTTTTTCAAAATTTATTTAATTAACAAAAGAGTTAAAAATATAGCCCATGCCTATAAACCCCGAGATATTAAGAGATCTTAAAAATAGCCTAGGGTATAAAAACCTTGTAACTAAAAATCAAAGAAATTGAGTTTAGTATATTGTATTAAAATTTGTTAAGTTTATTTTTGTTCTGTTTATTGTTTATTGTTTAAATGGTGAAATAAAAATTGTTATAATAAAGAATTATGAATTGTTCCTGAGTAGTTTTTTTTTTTGTTTAAATAGAAATTAAATATCATTCAATAAAATAATAATAATAAACCCCGTTGCGTCTTTTTTATAAATATGTTATAATCTATATATTTAGCCCACTTCTTATGATTCTTATGACAGTATGTTCGTAAACATCTCATTATCCCCCTATTTACTCTCTCAACGATATTACTCTGTGGTCTTTGTATTGGTGAGAAGATTGGTGTTATACCTTTATTTTCTACAAACATCAACCACCTTTTTTGTTTGTAAACTGTGTATCATGGTCTGACTGAACTCTATCTACTTGTCCATATTTTTCTAAATAATTGCCTAAACATCTTATAGCAGTCACTATATCTACTCTTCTAATCTTATAAATTTTAATGAATTTAGTGAAAATATCTTAAATAACTAAAATGTATTTATATCCTTCGCTTTTAGGGCAAGGTCCACAAAAATCTATAGACAATTGCTCTTTTGGTTTATGTACTTTATCTCCTCTCATTAGGCCAGTTATCACAAAATTTTAAAATATTTTTAATAGCCTTGTACATTTTCTTCCATGTAAATACTTCTTGTATAATGCAATAACACTTCTTAGATCCTATGTGCAAATAATAATCATGACATGTTGTTACCAGCTCTATAACTAAATTCTCTGGCACAACTATTTTCCATTGATTTTTACAGTTCTTATATAAAACTTGTCTTTCAATTTTGAATTTATTTTGGTACTCTTGTATGTTGTCGAAAATGTGTTTTAATTTACCGTCTTTTAATTGAAATTCATGAAATTTTGTTAATTTATTAACAATTTGTTTATTCATAATCCTCTCTAATAAGTTTATAACTAATTCATTCTGATTCTGATCATATTCTTTCTTTTCTGTATCACATGGGTTTCTACTTAGAACATCAGCAACCACATTATCTTTCCCCTTACAATATTCTATTTCATAATCATACTCCTGTATTAATAAGATCCATCGATATAGTCTTGAATTTAGAATTTTACAATTTTTTATGAACGTAAATGCTTGATGATCGGTTTGTATTATAACCTTCCTTCCTAAAATAATTTGTCTTGCCTTTTGTAGACAGAATAACACTGCTAGCAACTCCTTTTCCGTTGTATAATACCTAATTTCACAATTCTTTAATGTTCTGCTCATGAACATTATAGCTTGCTTCTGTCCATCATCTGAAATTTGGTATAAATGTCCACCAATATCATACTCACTGGCATCTGTTTGTATATAAAATATTTTAGAGTAATTTGGGTGTTTTAATACATTTGTTTTAATAAAAGCTTCTTTAATTTTATTAAAATTTCGCTCCTCTTCCTCAGTCCATATAAATTTTGTTTTCCTTTTTATTAGACCAAAAAGTGGTTTAATTAGATTTGAATATTTGTCAATAAATTTGTTGTAATAATTGGCCAATCCTATGAATCCTTTTAGCTGTTTTGCATTTCTTGGTCGTGGGAATTCCATAACTGCTTTTATCTTTTCTTTGTCAGCTTCAATACCATTTGTTGTTAACCTATATCCCAAAAATGCAATATCTTGTTTACAAAATTCTGTTTTAGATAGTTTTATGGTCATGTTGTTTTCCTTAAATTTTTCAAAAATTTTCCTCATGTGAATTTTATGCTCCTCAAAATTTTGTGACATGCACACAATGTCATCTACATAAATTAATGTGAATGGTTCTAACTCCTCTCCCATTATCCTATCCATGACTCGAGCTAAAGCTGCTAATGATGTCTTCAAGCCATATGGAGTGACTATAAAATGGTAAGTCTTCCCATTAAATTGAAACGCTGTATATCTTCTAGAATTTACCTCTAACTCCACTAGCCAAAAGCTATTTGTAAGGTCCATTGTACTTAAATATTTTGCTTTTCTTGTTTTATGTATTATCTCGTTTACACCCCTGTAGCATTCATAATCAGGTATCATGAGTTCATCTAATTTTCTGGCATCTAGGCACAATCTGATCTCTCCACTATTCTTTATAACAGGTATTATAGGATTTATGTATGGGCTGTTACTTTTTTCTATTATTTTTAAATTCAACATCTTTTCAATTTCTTCTTGATATTTGGTTGGTATGGGATAATTTCTTTGAAAAAATGGTAGATCTGTTCTCACTTTAATTTCATGTTTGTAACCTTTACATACTCCTGGTTTATCTGAAAATACTTCCTTAAATTCTTCAATCATCTCTATCAACTCCAGTTGTTGCTTTTCATTCAATAATTTATGTTGATCTCCAATTCTCTCTATAATTTTCTGTCGGTTAAATTCTTCTTCCCCTGTATTTTCAAAATTTCTATTTTCATCCTCCAAAATGTCTAAATTTTCCCATTCATTTTCTAACTGATCAAATTCACTAATTTTCAAATCCCAAATATTCTGATTCTTGCTCTCCCTCAAAATTATTCAATTCATTTTTAAATTTTGACTCAATTCTAGTATTAACTCCGAGATGATTTATTTTCAAAGTCCAGTTTTCAAAATCTATTTCTGCCCCAGTTTCTGTTAATAAATCTGCTCCTACTATTATTTCCCTCAATAGGCCTGGCACTATCAAATATTGTAACGGATACTCAATTTCTCCAATCCTTCCTGTTATCATAATAATTTTATTAATCTTCTTACTTTTCTTGTTTATTGCCGTTTTAATAGTTATTGCCCTAATAGGTAGGGTTTCAATTCTTCCTAACTTTGCTTTATTCTCAATGAACCATTTTTCCTGTATGCATGTTACATTGCTTCCTGTATCAATCAAGGCATTTACATTAACAGACTTAAATGAAATATTAATTTCTGGACTTTTATATATTTTATTATTTTCTGAACCTAAATTTTGCTCTTCTTCTTCGTTTTCTAAAAATTCTCTATTTATCAACACATTATTTATAATTGGACTGTTGTTCTCTATTTCTAAATCTTTTACGGAGTATTTCATTGTATTAGGCCCTGGTATTATCTCTCCGTTTCCCTGCATACTATAATATGCAGTGGTATTACCAGCGCCTACTGGTTTTCCGACTGTCACATTTGGTCATTATTATTGGTTCTGCCTACCCTTGAGGGTCCTGGCAATTTTATATGGTTAACCTATTTATTCGGTTCCCTATCCTCACTCTTGCCATAAGTATTCAGGTATGGATTTCTTCTTATCATATTTGTATGAAAGGTCCTCCTTTCTGGTCCCTTCTGCATATGTGTTTCTACCCTCTGATTTGTAAATTGCACTTTAGGTCTATATTCCCCTCTATATTCAACTGGCCTACTTGGTCCCCTTTGTTCAGGTCCATATCTTCCTCTGTATGTTGTATTTCTTTCTTCTTTATAATTTGTTATATTTCTAGGCCTTTGTTCGAAATTATTCTGTGACCTGTTCCAATGTTCCCTATCTCTCACTCTGATATTTACATTTCTCTCCTCAATATCTTCCTCGTTCAACAATCGCTCCATTTCTCTAATACTATTAATATTTTGCACTCTTCTAGCTGCCTGTAATCTTTCGTTGAAATGCCTTTATTAATCTTCTTATGATCTCCTCCTCAGATGGTGGTGGTGTCATGTTCCTTAAGATCACAACCCTTTCAATAAAATAATCAGCTTGACTCACTCCAGTTCCCACTCTATATCTTTCCATCTCAATCCTCTCTTTTATACCTTCCTGAATCTCCCTGGGCCAATATCTATTCACAAATCTCTCCCTCCATTCTGTGTAGTCACCTA
Organism: Prosapia bicincta; assembly: GCA_036971475.1. Lineage (NCBI taxonomy): Eukaryota > Metazoa > Arthropoda > Insecta > Hemiptera > Cercopidae > Prosapia > Prosapia bicincta. The sequence continues at coordinate 93,902,343 of JBAIZL010000004.1, read as the reverse complement.
TTTCTTCTCTTAGTGATTCCCACCATCTAGCAGCTCCTGCCTCCAATGCCTTGTCTATTACTCCTCTTCAGCTCTCATCTATCCTTTCATTCAGGTTGCAATTCATCTTTTGTATCATATATCTTTCGAACCATTTCAAAAACTCCATCGGATTATTACTCCTACCATTGAATTTCGGTACTTCCTCTTGGCTTCCACATGATACTTGTATTACCTTTATGGCTTCGTTCCTATTCCCTCCATCTTTCTCTATTTTTTTTACTTGCTCATTTATCTGGTCAACTTTCTCATTCATCAATTGTTTTCCTCCTATTACCTCTAAATTTGTTTTATCAATGTTATCTTTATTTTTCTCTACTTGAATTTCAGTTTCCACCCATTTTCGGTCAAGGTTTAAGACGTGGTCTTTATTTTCTTTGATTCTTTTACCTAACTCTTCTTTCATATCCTTATTTTCCTGTAGTAAGTCTTCCTTTATAGTTTTTACAATTAATCCCATCTCTTCCTGTACTTGTAGTTTCATATTTTCAACTATTTTCTTATTTTCCTCCTTTAGGCTTTCAAATTTCTTGTCCATTTCCAACTTATTCAAAGCAAATCCTCTGTTCATCTCTTCTTTCATATCCTTATTCATTTCCTTCAACTCTTTCATTTCCTTCTTGCTCTCTTCAAATTTTCTACTTATTTGTTCCTAGAATTATTTTTTCTAACTTGATTTGAAATGTTTGCTTTTATTTTTTAAAGTGGTTGGAAAAATTCTAGAAATTTTATTACTCATTTACCACAGATTAAAATAATAATTTTAAAACATTTTGTAGTTTTAACTTGATTTTTAATTAATTTGAAATCTAAACGATATTATATTAAAATTCACTCTAAATTTCATCTCAAATATTTATTTTATTTTCTCTTACAACTTTTTTAAAAAAATGTTTTAACTTGCCTATAGTAGCACTTACTTTCTTGTGTTGAGGACGGCCGTTTCGGGAGATGTGTCCCTTTGTCAACTCAGACCGTAACTCCTTTGAGTTACGGTCTGAGTTGACAAAGGGACACATCTCCCGCAACGGCCGTCCTCAACACAAGAAAGTAAGTGCTACTATAGGCAAGTTAAAACATTTTTTTAAAAAAGTTGTAAGTGATTACTAGTAGCTCACGCGAAGATGGAATCAACAAATGTTTTTATTTTCTCTTAACAAAAGCAGTTTTTACTTATAATAAATAAATAGCTTATAATGCTTCTCAAATGTTCTTGTTCTTTTGATTAAAGTATATAAATTATTCTTCTAACACAAATTTATAAAATTTACAACTATGAATAGAATAAGAGACATATTTATATTAAATGTCCATTATTCATGGGCATTTTATTTCATGTCCATTATTTTATTTTTAGAAGTAAGCGCAAGTTTACTTCCAAATCATTTAAATTTCAATTTACATTTGTGCTTCCAAATATAAATCTAAAAGATTCGTACAACAATTTTATATGATTTTCGTTATTACATATTTTTAATACTGGTTGTATGATGTAATTTTAATGGGCATAAAATAAACGATATTGACCAAGTTAAAGCGATTTTAATTTAAATTTCCTTATTGAAATTCTCATTCAATTTTTCTCGTTGAATTTAAATATATAATTTTATTAATGACATTGGATTTTCTTTGTCTTAACTTGTTAAATTTGACCTTGTAACAATTTGATAAACTTTAATCTTGGTGTTAGTCATTTAAATTTGAATAATTTATATTTAATCTCTATCATTTAGATACGTTTCCAATAAAAAGGCAGTTGCTTATATATTTTTTATTCTAATGAAAAATCAATTTGATAATAATTTTGTATTTAATGAAATCTGTATTTATAATTTTGAAATTTTTATTTTAATTAATAAATGGTTATTTTGTTATTAAAATTTTGACTTGCCCCAAAAATCTTCACTGCACCTCGCTCCTCTTCTCCCAAGGTCAGTTCCTTGGAGTTTAGAATGTTCTAGCGGTCACAACTGAACAATTTTAAGGCAGTCTTTAATACTTTTTAGTTACATTAACAAATTTTATATTCGAATCGGCGGTTGAAGAGCTGACCATCTCCACTTCCATATTGGGCTATAAATTAATGCTTAGCCTCGGAACGGCATCTTGCAGTCCATGGTTATGGATGTCCCGAAGAAAACGTCTGTCTTCTCCTAGCGCTGAATCACCTCTCCTATTTTCTCATAAAATGGAGTTCCCCCTCTTTTGTTTTGTTAGCCCAAAACCAGTCCTTTGGACTGGCTTTGTTTACCTATTCTGATAGCGAACAGGTTTGGCCCAATACTTTCACTTCCACTATTGCGTTTTAAAATCTTTATTTTAAATAATTTTACCGGTTTTGCCTTCTTTTGTAAAATCTGTATATTTTGAGACGGTTTTTGGCCGTCTCAGTGTGTGTGTGTGTGTCAAAATTATCATTAAGAAATCAATAAGTTTATAAATAAAATATCTAACCAAGATTTATTAAAATTTAATAAATAGTACAAACAGTACTTTAAAAAAATAAGAAACACTACTAACTGTTGTAATTTAAAATTTTATTTACCATTTTGGTTATTTTTACTGAATTTAAAATAATGATTTTTAAAATAATTACCTTTTTTTCAATAAAAAAACTTCTACAATTATATAATATCTCTACACCACAATGATTGTTATGAAATACTTTATTTCTTAGTCAAATTTAATAAGTTACTGTTGAAAGGACGACAGATTTAACCAGACAATTTTACTATTCTTCCTCACTATTGGTTGTATCAAATTATTAAAATACTGTGTCATGCTACCTGGAAACTAGTAATTATGTCATGCATTAGTTGTCCCCCCTGATTCTAAAATTTCTTATCATTTATTGATTTCTTAAAGGGAATAATTTTTTGTTTTGTTAAATTTCAAATAATTTTATTTTTTTAACTCACTGATTTGACAAAAATTAACAATGTTTTAGTAGATTTTTTTTCAAATATTGTTCAATATTTATTCTTCTCATTAACCTTGTTATTGTCTTTCTTAGAAAAAAAAGATGCAAGAAACTTTATAACCAATAATAATTATTCAACAATTCTTATTAAGACTCCTCTAAATTTTAATTAAATTTGGTTGATTTGTAGTCAATGACATTCAGGTAACATGAAATTTAAAATAGGTAGATAAAAGTTTCTACAAATTTATTTTAGGGTAAGTTCTTACAAGTAGTTTTCACTATATTTGTTTTACTTCAATTTAAATTTCCATTAAATAAATACTTTTTTTAATGATATCCATACATTATTCAGCTGAAATCATTTCATCTTGATACAATATTTATTTACTGTTGTTTATATTGTGGTCCACAACAATCTGCAAAACATTAATGTTTGAAGTAAGTAAAATAGGGATTTGTTAAAATTTAATATTCAAATATTTATGCTAAACCTATTGAGATATAATGTGTATTTATTTAGACACTGATAAAAATTGTTTAGTGTAACTAAAAAAGTTGTCTCAATAATATATTTTTTTTTAATTATAAGTTTGCTAAGTTATTATTTTATTCAGTTCAAACTGTAATTATTTTTATATTAAATTTCCTATGTACAAAGTTCTAAAAATTATTAAAAACTAATAATAATAATATGTGAAATTTCAAACTAGGTGATTATTTGCAACCAATTTTAACATTACAAGAAATTCTTGTAGGCTATTCTCTATATATTTTTGATACTGAATAATTTATATAATTTTTGCTCTTTTCTGTTCATGTCATCCATTCATCATGCAAGTGTAATAGTTTGTATAAATCTGGACATTTGATGACATATGTTTATTCTCACATTATGGTTTGACTTAAAACAGTATATGATTATACGTAGGCGAAACCGACCAGAGGGAGTGGGTATTACAGCCTTCTGAGCAAATAGGTGGTTTACATCTCAATGTATCTGTGGTGGAGTGAGCTAATAATGGTGTAGCTTGTTTCATTCTGCAATTTCAGTTTTGCTTCCCTTCAACAGTCTTTCTTTCAAGACTTAACTGTCTCGATCTATATAGACAGTTAACTCGGAATGTATTTAAATTCCTTCTATTACCACACACTCTCCTTATATATATGTAAATCACTTAAACAATAGTTTATGACTATCCGAACTTTAAATTTTGTAAATTTGTTAAAACTTACTAAGACAGAACGTTTTCGATCGCTATATGCCGATCTTCATCAGTGTATTCTGCTTGGAGATGTTGGGTCAAGCGGTGACGGTTTTAAAGGTAGGTTTTCGATAGTATCAAATAGTATGTGTGATTTGTATTGTGTTTGTTCATTTTATATGTTTGTACTTTGTATTTTTGTGTGTCTGTAAATTTCATATTGTTTTAGTGTGTTGAGATGTGGTCCTTCTTTGTTGATATGTAGGATTTCTAGGTTATGGTAAATGTCAGTGTGTTTGTGTCCTGTTTCTTTTATATGATTGTAAAATGTTGAGTTGGTGTTCTGTTTGTGTTCCTCTATGTATAAAGCTGCGACCTGTATGTCCAATGTAGTATTTGTTACATTTGTTGCAGTTCTGTTTGTATACATCTGGTGCTTGTAGTTTATCTTTGTTGTTGGTGTTGTGTTGTATTTTGTATTGTAACTTGTTATTAGTTTTGTATGCTATTTTGTATCATATTTTTTGAAATTTGCGGGATATTTTACTTGTTGTTTTGTTTATGTATGGTAATGGTGTATTTGTTTTCCCCTTCTGTAGTGTTAATTTTAGTGTTTTTTTGTATTTTGTACCAAGATATATATATATATATATATATATATATATATATATATCTTTTACAAATTTTCATTCGTTAATGAAATACGTTTTTATTCATCCAATCAAGTTCAAATACATTTTTTTAAAGCTATAGTTGATGACAATTGATTTTATTAAAGTTTTTTCAAATATTTATTCAATAGTAGAATTACAAAAATTTGGGGATCTAGGTCAGTTTCGAACTGAGTATCTTCATGTTCAAAGTCTAGTGCTTTTTGGCACCGGGCCAACTTTCCATAGATAGAAATGAAAATCTCAAAGATCTATGGGAAAAACCTCCATTTTAAAACCTTAAATTGTTGCCATGGTTACCACACAATATCATAAATAATGCACTAGGAATAATAATGAACAAAAAGAATAAAATTAACAAACTGGATAAACATTATCGAACCTTGCTTCACAAACGGACAATGCAAAAAGAAAGCGAAAAGACTCTACAACACAATGTAAGCGATGAAATAAAAGAAAGAGTATAAATAGTAACAAATGAAAATAATAATCCAATACCACACATGAAAAGGAAAGTGGAAATTTGCAAAGAAATTTGCTTTCTATTATGCCACTTAATATTCTTATTATGACATATGTATATACATATTTATATTAATTGTAATTATAAAATAAATAGAAACTAAAATAAAATTTTTCTTTGTTGATTTAAGTAGGAATTGACTTTAAAACATTTGTTTACATTATTATGACAGACTACTCGTTAGGACGTCCATGTGTTTTGGTTATTGTCTCTTATTTTTATTAGTCAATTCATTCGCTTTTATTGAAATTTATCGTTTATCTGTGTGTTAGTTATATATATCTACCCATTATTTATATAATACCAATATGTGTTTTTATAAAAATTTCACATTTTATGTAAATTATGTAGATATTTAATGAGCGTGTATATATTTAGTTCGTATTTTTTAGTATAAATGAATTAAATTTGTTTACGAGTGTGAAAGTGAAACACTCATGGTATTACTATCAAACTATATTTTTCTTTGTACAATCACTTCAAAGTTCTAGCCTAAAGCATATTTTACTATATAAGATAGTAATTAAATAATTTTTGCATGTTATATATTGTTAATTACATACTTTTTACAATATCTGAATTAACTCTGATTAGTAATTAAGTTGTATTTATGAGAGATACTTCACGCTTCATTCAGTTTTTCAATAATGAATACAGTTCTAGTAAAAAGGATTAAATTCAGAATAAAAAATATGATTTTTTTTGGGGAAAAATCTGTAAGTTAATGAACGATTTCAGCCAACTAGCTACACTTGATGCTATTAGTCGCTGGCGATTGGGAGTTGACTGTCACAGCATTTGATCTGACAACTCTGTATTCCTAACCTACCACAAACCCGTTCCTATTCTACTTTAAATCAAAGTATAACAACATAATGTGTAATGACTGTTTCAATATTAGTTTCTCAAAGTATAGTGTTAATGAAATTTATATGAGGATAATACAATGCTAATCTACATTCTATACTACTAATTTTTATTTTTCCTTCCTTTTAATTTAGTGATTTCAATAATTTTTTGTGGTGGCAATTTGAAAGAGTAATTCATGGAGACTTTGATGTATTATGACATAAAGTATCCATGAATTGTATTGACCCCAAACTGTTTATTATTATAAAAAAATAAACTATTTCTGTGATTTAACTATGTTCTTTACATATTTAATTTACTTTCATTTACTAGATGCAGTTTCCCTTTTCCTAACATCTTGAGTATACGGTAATAACTAAGTTTTTAAAACATAGAAACGTTTTAAAAGATAATTTTTGTATTAAATATAAAAAAATATAATAAATGATTAACATTTGTTGAATCCATCTTCGCATGAGCTACTAGTAATTACTAAACACTTTTAAATGTTTTAAACTTGCCTATAGTAGCACTTACTTTTCTTGTTGAGGACGGCCGTTTCGGGAGATGTGTCCCTTTGTTAACAAACATTTAAAACATTTAAAAGTGTTTAGTAATAAATGATTATGTTACAAGGTAAATATTTATGTACTTGATAAAATCTATTACGAAACCTTTTAAAATAAATCAATATATTTTTAATCTTATGGAACTTTGCTAAATTCAATGTTATGATAGTTTTGAATCATGTCAGCGAGTAAGTTATTAGTTTTTACTTAGATCTTCAAATAATTACTGAAGACTTTGTTAAACGATATATCATATTTTATAAATAATTTATTTAAGAAAATAATGTAAATCTCAAGCCTTTGATCCTAGGCTTGGGCATAACAGGTCTATAGGTAGTCTGACAATGATTAGGGACTTTTTACTTTTGAAAGCCTAAACTTGATTAATATAATTCTAAACTGCTATGCCTAATCCGTTTATACTCTTGCAATTAAGCATCTTGAATTTTTTCTGTATTATGTATGTTTACCATAAAAGAAAATAAATCCAAACCAATCTGTTTATAACCAATTGATATGAAGAAATTATTACTTGTTTCTTATTCTCGCTTTGTATTGATTTTAAACAGCTGAGGAAAATCTCATACAACGCAATTAAAAAAACTATATCTAGTCTGTAATTGACTCAAAATACTAAACCAATTTCTATGGTAAGTTTGAATAAATCAATAAATTAATGACACGCGCCACTGTGATACTTTATAAATTCTTTTAAGTACAATAGGTGCCACCTATTGTCTGTATTTATTCAAATAGACAATAATAGTTAATATGTTTGAGTACATTTTTCTGCCATTCCTAACTTTTCAATATTCTCTTCTGTTGACACGTTTCGGATTAACTCCATTTTCAAAACTTCAATAGTACTATTGAAAAGTTAGGAATGGCAGAAAAATGTACTCAAACATATAGAAATATTCCTAACAGAAATGAAGATGAGTATATTAATAATTTCAATAATAGTCAAATTGAACTAAGTAATAATTTTAAAACAAAGGCCTTTAGTATAAATGATTATTGGAACACTAAGAATTTATATTTAATAATATGAAACTAAATATGAATATTTAATATGAAACATACAAACACCAAACTAGGGTATTACTTATTTTTATTTCATTAGTGAATATAATTATTACCATTTGTTGATTCCATCTTCGCGTGAGCTACTAGGGACAAAGGGACACATCTCCCGAAACGGCCGTCCTCAACAAAAAAAAGTAAGTGCTACTATAGGCAAGTTAAAACATTTTTTAAAAAAAAGTTGTAATATAATTATTAATTTTATAAAAAACGTGTTAGCAGTTTTATTGTTAATTATTTCAATTTAATATAAATTTATATTTTTTTAAGGTGAACATTGGGAAAGATCAACATAATTGTATGCTATACACATCTGAATTATACAAAATATAATTAATAGTTTAAACTTTTATTTTGTTGCTGAAGCCATTTTAAAAAATTTTGCCTGAATTTATCTAGGTTGTTATTCTGAACTGTGTAATTGAAATGTTGAGGAGGAAATGTAACAACTTACAAACTCTTATCTATATCTATTCATTTTCTCTAGATCTACCAAGTCCATAAATCACACATTTATAATAAATAAAATTAATCACTTTTAGATTAAATTATGACTATCCCAACTTTAATTTATTTTGTAAATTTGTAAAACTTACTGAGATAGAACATTTTTGATCGCTCCGTGGCAATTTTCATCAGTGTTTAATTTTTCTGCTTGGAGTTGTTGTTAGGTTAAGTGGTGACAGTTTTGAAGGCAGGTTTTCAATAGTGTCAAAGAGCATGTTTGATTTGTATTGGGTTTATTTGTTTAATATGTTTGTATTTTGTGTTTTTGTGTGTTTGTAAATTTCATACTGTTATAGTATTGTGATATGGTCCTTTTTTGTTGATGTTTAAGATTTCTATATTATGGTTAATGTCTGTGTATTTGTGTCTTGTTTCTTATAGGTGATTAGTGAATGCTGCGACGGTGATCTGTTTAGGTGATTTTTTGTGTTATTCGACTCTTTGTTGGAAGCTGTGACCTGTTTGCCCAATGTAGAATTTGTTGCAGCATGTACAGTTTAATTTGTATTCCCCTGGTACTTGTAGATTGTCTTTGTTGTTGCTGTTGTGTTGTATTTGGTTTTGTAGTTTGTTATTAGTTTTATATGCTATTTTGTATCCTGTTTTTTTTTAATTTGTGGGGTATTTTATTTGATGTTCTGTTTATGTATGGTATTGTGATGTGTTTGTTTTCCCCCTCTGTAGTGTTAATTTCAGTGTAGTTTTGTATATTGTGCCATTGTTTGTCTATTATTGTAGTGTTGTATCCATATGCTAATATAATTTAATGATGTTTAGTTCTTTGTTTATGTTTTCTGTGGTCATTGGTATATCTTTGAGTTCGTGGAGCATGGATCTAAAGGCAGCATGTTTGTGTTGGATATGGTGGTTTGAGGTGATGTGGATAAGTCTGTCTGTTGTAGGTCTACTGAAAATGTTGAAGCTATGTTTTGGTGTGTGGCCTTTTTGTTATGGTGAGGTCGAGGAAGTTTAGGTATTCAGCACTTACTTGTTAATGACAACACCTGTATTGAGTCATTCTTGAGTTCATTGAGGCTTTGATCATTACAGTGGTAAAAATGGTGTAATTTAGTGGCATTTGTATTAAGTTACACATCTTGATACACATAAAGAGCTTACATATATGGATATATGTTGTCTTTATACATTTTCCAGTATGTAAACATTTTTTATATCATTCCACTTTGATATATTACAGTGGTTAACATTTTCATAAGCCAGTAATGTGGCTGGTTTCCTTATTTTTACCAATATTTACAAATTATGGTCGTTTTAATAGTGATACCCATTTGGGGATCATGGCTTATCCCTTGTATTTTTTTACCTAAGCCCATTCTACATTTTTTATTCCGATTGGAGGCATGGTTGTACAGGTGTTCTTGAGTTTAAACCAACTTGTATAATTTATGAATGATGAAGAATTTTTGGATTCTCTTGATGATAACAGTGAAACACATTTTGTTCTATTGCCACCGGATAATTTTGATAATCTCTCAGACCTAAAGGAGATCGAAGAAAATATTTTAGGTGATATTACGTCTCATTTTCTACAAACTTGAGTAGTTCGCCACTACGTCCACCATGTCTTGAAGTAATTTATATGTGGGAAACCTATCAGAGTTGGCTTCAAACGGTGGTTATTATGTTGTGGAGAAACAGGCTACTGTTTTCATGCCGAACTCTGTGAGGGGAAAAGTACAGGTACCCAATGCTAAAACAATCTCTGTAGGCTCATGCATTATTATGTCCAAAGTTTCTGAGCTTAATACTCCCCAAAATCATATTTTTAAAATTGACAACCTTTTTACAAGTTTTGACTTGATAAAAAGCCTAACGATAAGTAGTACTTTTGCCACAGGGACAGTACGAGACAATCAAGTCCTATCAAGTCAGATAAAGAAATGAAACAAGAGGAACATGGTGCAAGTGACTATCGTTTTGATGAAAAGAACAAGCTTTTTGCCATTCCTTGGAAAGATAACAACAATGTAAAAGTTTTATCAAACCACAGTAAGCTGTGACTAGCTGGTCAAACTCAATAAGGAGAAGATAAAAGTTCTCAGGCAAAGTTCGTTGCTACCTATAATAAGACCATAGGTGGAATTGATAAAATGGACTGGTTTATAAACAGGTACAGGATAAAAAGCAAAGCTAAAACATGGTACTTTCCGATCTTATTCATGTTTTGCTTAAGAAACTTTAAGGACTCTTTGAACTAACACCACTTTTATCCTATAAATATAGTCTTTTGTTTGTAAAATAAACACTTTTGTGTGTTAAGTCTAGTTTTTTTTTTTTGTAAAACAATAAATATTTGACTTGACTGCATCTTCAAAATTTTTTTACTGGTATATGCCATGATCCCCATTTGGTACTTTTATTTAAAACAAGCCTAAAATAGCTAAATTTGAAATTACAATTTTAACAATATTTTTTTGGTAATTCTTAAAGGTATTAGTAAGTTGAAGTTGCTTGATGTAATCATCTTGAATTCACTAATTAAACTAATTTTAAAAATACTTAACTAAGTGAATACATAATTGCGTACTTGTTGACGCGTTTCAAAACATTCGTTCCTTTTACGAAGCTAACACTCTACTGGCAACATTGATTAGGTGTAAAGGCTCTAACGGGAATGTATTTATGACTGTGGAATGGGGTGGGTTGTTTTGGTTGTGTGTCATATAATAGGTTGTTGGCTTCAAAGTGTGTGTGATCATTTTTAGCTGTAGGTCAGTGCATTGTCTTGTCCGTTACTCACAGCATCGAACAATGCACTGGCCTAGTGCTAAACGCGTGTGCTGAAAAATATCAGTAAGTAGTTTTTTTTGCTAAGGGATACCAAAAATAGACATATATAAAAAAATCTAAAGCTGTAAAACACAAAAATTGCAAGTTCTAATGGTAATACGTAAAAAGAAAATTTATGATACTAATACTCAAAACTAAAAGAATTAACTAGAAGAAGTTTATTAGAGACATTATGTTGTTAGAGAGAATTATTACATAACGGGAAAGCAATTAAATTTATTAAACATATTCAGGTGACACAAAATGACAATGACACCGTCAGTATGGTTTCTTCCTTCAAGTCAACTTTGAAACTTTCTCGAAGATAATATCGCTGACGAACATCGGTTATCTAATCACACTTAAACAGAATATGCTTGACTGTGAAGGTACCTTCGCAGAACTGAAACAGAGGGGGATCTTCGTGTTGGATTAACCATCCATGAGTTAAGAAAGAATGCCCAATACGAAGACAAGTAACCAGCACTTTCTCTGTACGATTCGAATTAATAGAAGATCTCATGATCGGGCCCTTTATTACTCTCAGCTTGTTTTTAGTCACAGCTTGCCACTCATCATTCCAAGCGCAGAAAAGTACGTACTTTACTTTGCACATTAAATCAGTGCCATGACACTTTGTTTCGATCGGATCATACTTGTAGAAAATTTTGCTGTTTGATCTGGTTTTATACTTTCAGTGCTCCGCAGTGACCAGGTAACCAGCAAAATTATAGGTAATCCCTCGTAATTGGACCATGTGTGTTAAACACAAAAAGGCTTTAACTTCGAGGTTCTTCGAGTATATGTACTGAATCCCTTGAGCAGCATTTTGGAATCGGAACACACAATATAGTGTAATGTTGTAGATGGAATAGATGTTAAAGCTTTGTGAATTGCTACAAACTCCGCTTTGTGGATTGAGAGAAATCTGTTCTTTAGGTATAGGTGCTTCCTGACCAGTAAAGTGCTCAGCCAACATCATTGCCCATTTTCGGAACATTTGTAAAAATAATCACACCGTGCTTGTGTGTTCTGTAAATCTGCAAAACTCCTGACTATAAATAATTTAAGTAGCAATGTGTTCTAGACACATGTACAATGAGGAATCCCCATTTGGAATTTTTATTTATGGAGGAATGTAGCACAACATTTGTTCGATCTTAAATGATCGTTTGTTTAACTCCTGCAATCTGTTAATTACTAGTTAAAGAACCATTTAATTGTTTCCATACTTTGAAAAACCCGTAGACTATAATACAAACATCTTCTACAACAGTTTTTTATTAGTGATATTGTTGATGACAATGGCAAACAGTGCCACGCTCAGCACGCTACTCTGGCGATAGCATTCTCTAACTCATAAAGATATGAAATTTAACCTCCAAGAAATACACAGAAATACCTGTTACATATCAAGTTATGAAAAAAATGCAAAAATACTCCATGATCTTAAAATATTTAAAATTCATCTTCCTCATGTCTTATTGTATACCATCTCAAGGTCGTAGAAAACAGCAACAAGTTAATGACGCAAGAGAAAGATCTTTAGTATTGCTGACTCTTATAAGACTAATTAATCAACTGATGAAGGTCCTTGACCGAAAACATATTGCTCGCTAGAAAGAAAATCATTGGATTCTAAGTGCTTGTACGTCTCAGTAGCATCTTAATAAAATGTGGATGCGTTACGTAGTGACTAAACAATTAATCTCTGAAAGGGGTCATTATGAGACTCTAAATGTTCTCCTCTGGGCATTCAAAATCTCCGTCACTTTCTCTTTACGCCTTAAAATAATATTAGATAAATTTAGACAAGATAAAAAAAATGGATTAATTTATGGAAAACTGTTTTTAAGTCTGTGTGTGTGTGTGTGTGTGTGTAAAGGGGGGGGGTGTTTTGTGTGTGTGTGTGTGTGTGTGTGTGTGTGTGTGTGTGTGAGTGTGTATGTGTGTTTGAGTGTGTGTGTGAGAGAAGTAAGAGGGTTTTTGGTATTGAGTGTCCTTTTTGTATCATTTGATTTATTTATAGCGTAAAACTCCTCATAAGCTCCTGTAATCTTTTCAAAATAATGCAACAATCGTATAATAAAAGTGGAAAATATTGAATAAAATAAAATGTTAAATTGATTTCCTTTACCGCGGTATATTTGAAAGATAGGAGTTGAGGAGATGAGATTATGACATTCTCTGTAAAAATTAGCAGTAATTTAACTACCAGATAGACTATTCAGTTATGACACGTCGATGTTATAACACTTTTGTCACGATGTAACAGATGAAATTGTGTAACACAGTTCTTGTAAAGATGTTCTTTATGAGGCCACAGTTAATGAACACCAAAATGCTTGCCTAATTGTTTAACTACCTAATAAAATTTACTTATGACAGATCTGTTATAAAACATGTTTATTTGGTGTAATTGTCCTCATTTGTAACACAGTCCTACAAAACAGAAGTAATTTTAGAAATATTTACAACAATTTCAAATAAAGATGTAAATCCATACCCAACAAACATTTTAAAAATATCCAAAAAGCATATAAAAAAACTAAATAACTGAATTTAGGTAAAACTCCCAGTATCCACGTGATGTTGGGAAATAGGTAGTTCCTTGAAGTATACTCGTACCAGGGTGATATGAAAATACTGAATACCCAGTACAGCATGAATCTTAGACCAGGCTTTATGTCATATTTTTTACTAACAATAATTTCATACCTTCAACTTAACTCTTATCATAAGCATTATATAAATATAAGGATATAAACATTGTAACACACACACACACACACACACTCTCACACAAATAAACATTTTTATATATTTACGTTTGTTCAATTTTTCGTTATTTTTTACCTCCATATTGGCATCCAATGTTATTGTCAGGTGTAGGCCTTGAAGAAAGTAACAGAGCTTCAAAATACCAAGAGGAGGAAAGTTATGACTCCTCCCACTCCTCTCAGTAGTTTCTTGTTTATCACTAAGTAACATTAGCGCATTTTAAAAAGATGTTACTGTTAATATCAGGTTTTTTATAATAAGTTTTACAATAAATGTGTTAGATTTAGACCTTGTAATAATCATATGACTGTCGTTAGTAATATTCTAATAAGTTGAATTTCGCTTATTTTTTATTAATAATGTATTTCTGAAAATGATGTTTTAAAATATTCCTGATATTTTTTTGTATAACAAACTGTTGATTGTACTAATATTTGCTCAACAGAAGTAATTTTATTTCCCAAAAGAACAAAAATTAAAGTGAGAATTTTTTTTCGTTCGAATGTTTTAGTTACTCACTAAAGTTTTTTTTAACGTTCAGATCAATGTCCAGCAGCAAACAATATAGTTGTAACTAGTTCTACTGAACTTGGTCGTAGGATGTAAGAATGGATGGACTTGAAGGTAAGGGACTTAAAGCACTTTTCTGGAGTAAAGTAGAAAAAGTAGCATAAAATGGAAAAGGTTAAAAATATACACCCATTTCCTGAGCCAGTGGTTCCCAAAGTATATGTTGCGGCTACCTCGGAATTGAACATTTAAATTTCAAATATCATGAAATGAATCATGACATTGAATATACGCGAATTGTATTGAATATTTTTATAGTTAAAAAAAGTTAAAATACAGTCCGTGTACTGTATTAAGTACAGAAATAAAAAAATAATTGATTGATAAAATTCACTTAAAATGTCAGTACCACAAAATAAAAGCAAATTTTCTGTAAGGGTGTCGACAGAATATTTTTACTTCGAAGGAGCCATGGGATTAAAAAGAGTTTAACAACCACTGCCCTGAGCTATACCGTCCAGTCTGGTTTGATTGAGTTGTCGTTTGATGTGAGTTAAACAAAATGTGAATTTTCCTGTTATTAAATCCAGATAGTTCTGGATTTAGAGAAAATGAGGGCAAGAAGTATTTTTGAGAAACTAGAAGTTCAACTGATCAAGAGAAAGAAGGAATATTAGTTTAGGTTTTAAGTTTATTATTTATTGCTTTTGCACTTTAGGGCGACAAGTTATTTTAACAATAGTCTATAAATGTACCACACTAGTTTTAGCACAGATAAATTCAATGGCTTTATTGTTTGTAATTAACTTCTTTATTTGCTTTCAGGTGTTAGTGGAAGCATTTTCATTCCCGACAAAGTGGCGTCTCTCATTGCAATAGCTTATTCAAATATACCTCCAAAGAAAATAGGTAGGTACATTGTAATTAATTACTGTATTTTAAAAATAAAACTGTTATGAATTTTTATATTTTCTTTAAAGTTTTGTGGTATTAACTGTGGTATTAAAACATTTTGCTTATCCAGGTACACTATCCCGTTGATGGTTCCCTCATGTACAAAAAGAGGCCATAAACTTTTGTCTTGCTAAATGCATAAAACACGCTAACTTTAGGGCTATCACGAATATGTTGTAATGTTTCACATCGGTTTTCACTGCCCAAATCCCATAGTTATGCAAGAAATCCTCTCAGAATAACACTGTGCAAGAAATGTTTGTCCTCATCTGCTCGATTTAACACATCAGTTCTTAAACATGAGATTAACACATAAGTTCTTACAGGCAATCTCATCACTGACTTTTATTTATTAAAGTTCATCAATTAGTACGGGTTCAAATGCTAACATTTTTCAACGCATGCCAAATTGTTGTCTGTTGACAAAACCTTGTCTCACTTGCTCAACTACTTCGTTAGATGTGCTGATTTCTTGTCTTACCGAGGACCCTATTTCTACAAAACAATTATGCCTCTCATAAAATGTTGGCCTACTAATATGATCTTTATCAAGCTTAGTGCGGAAATTGCGTTGAACTGTTGTTGCTGACTTTGACTCTTTAAAACAAACTCACAGGCAGCACACTAGGTTCCAGTGAAAGCAGCCATATTTGATGCAACTGCCGCTATCGCTCGTTACGGTGAGATTTGGTACTAGTGAACTACCCGAGTCAAATCTTGCTAGTGTTCCTATAAAATAACACTAAAACCAACCCTGTAGGTTCTGTCAATTAATTTATATAAGTATTCAAAATTGTAAATTCCTTTTTGAAGCACCTTATATCCAGAGATTATTTACCCGCATCGAAGTAGCGTGTACACATAATATTAAAGATGTTACTGTGCAACTAAATGGGGCTTCTTCACTTACCTTACGACCTATTTATATAGCCAATGGCAACAATTGTTTTTGAAAATTATTTAATAATTTCTTTATTTTAGCTGTTTCTTTTTTGCTGGCTACACCTTCAGTTTTAAAAACAAAAGTTTTTAGGTTTTGTTTCCACACATGAAATCGGATCACATGAACTATATATAAATAACAACGACTACTTAAAAATATAACTTATAAAATAACTGTAAGAAATAAATATCTTATGAAATAGAGTATTCAGTTTTTTTACATTTATCTGTACCTTAGCGCAAATCCTGTACTTTAACATAAGGGATGAACATATTCACAATCATATTCCTTGCCACCAGTTTGTAAAAGTTGTTCAAAAGGGGAGTTCTTTGCAGTTAGAAGCTAGTTTTATCTTTAATTATTGAAAACACTTTTAAGGAATTTTGACATTTTTATCAATTTTAATGTATTATAAATGTATACAAAAATGTTTTTGTGAAGGAAAATTATGGTTGATAAACGAATCAAATAAATATATTTATTTCAACGACGACAACATTTCGACAATTAATTCGTTGACATTTTAAAGTCTGAAACTGTTCTACTAAATAAAATGTAGTAGAAAACACTCATGCTTAAAATGAAGAGCCAAAGTGTTATTTCTTCCACACTTAATTAAAAAAATGGCACTGAGCTATTGCTCTAGTTTCCTTCCTCTGCATTATTATAGCTGATTATCATGAGGATAATACCAATTCATTTTACTTTATTAAAACTCTCTTTGGACTAGAAGCGAGTGTTCAATTTCATTCAGAAAATTACGTACATAATATTTCAAATATGTATATAGGCTACAAAAAAAGTTTAAAAAAGGGCGTGATTGTAAAACAGAAAATAGTATGAACACAATGGTTTAGGCCTTTACGTTTAAATCTATTGCATAATAAAAGTACAAAATTGAGTTACTTATGAAAATGAATAGTTGTAAATATTCAATAGTAACTTAATTCATTATTGTTAAATAATCCATGTAATTGCTGGAACAAATTTATAGCCAATTATAGAACGTCTAACTCTGCAATTAAAAGGTATTTTCATTGTCACTTAACGTAAGATAATTCTGCAAAATTTCCATGCAGTGGGAAAGAGATACACAATAATAGAAAGAGAATAAACATTACATATACAGCTAAAGTTATCTGTGTGAAAAATTTTAAAAAAAATCGTCACCTATATTCAATATCAGTGCACGGATAGTGGTACAGCACCGAGACAGGACATGTACTCTGCCTTATAGAGTTCTGGAACAACTTTCCAGAGATCACGGCATGCATCATGAATTCTGCAGGCTTTGGACCTAAAGCCGATGTCCATAAGAGCACAGTAAACTTGGAAAAGTAGTACATTAAAATAAGCTATATTCAAAAAGTAGCAGGCTAAAAACGATAAGTTATGGGCAGATGTCTGGTTTTAGAAGAGAGAAAACAGTAAACTAACAAGTGGTAAACTCCGCCTGCAAACACTGATAATACTACAAAAATGCTATCACCTAATGATAAGCTGAAGCACTTTTCACTGGTGCTGCTCACAGTACGTTGTTTCCCCCCAATTTAGGCCATCATCTGATCTATTAACATTACCAGAACGTCACTTAATATTGTGGCTTATTCTACATTTATGTATAAATGTTCTGATTATGAATTATTGTCCAGAAACTATTACAGTAATAGCCTTATAGTTTAGGGCAAATGTTTTCGTATTGTATGGACTCACTATATAAGGTATTTCACAGTTAACATTTTAAAGTGGTCAAATGGAGATTTGTTACAAACAACATTAATAATACCTTAGGAGTCGATTGAGATACCAGCTTGGTCATTGTAAACATATGTTAATAGAAATACAAAACAAGTAATATAAACAGAAATTTTTCAAAGCCAATTCCTACTTAGGACAACAAAGACAACTTCTATTGTCATTATATTTTATTAAATAATAACAATTATTATAAATAATGTAACAACATAATCGTTAAAACAGCTGTACTATCACAAAACCTATAAACATAAAACCAGGGGTTTTATATCAGCTGAAATTGTGTTATCATTTATTTTAAGCCAACATGGAACAAAAAAACTATACCGCATACCTTGCCCTTTTGTGAAACATTTTTCTCCCATATAAAGCTAAAATTAATTCATTAAACTTAATTAGTGAATTAACATTGGAAAATACTGTATTAAGATAATGTGCCACCCACTACAAGTAAAAATAAAAACTATCTGAATTTGAGGGGATGAATAAAAGGTACTCAACTAATGATCGAAAATTTAAACAAGATATATGCATATATATATATATATATATATATATATATATATATATATATATATATCAGTGTCGGCTGGTGACTAAAACCTATGGTGTTTAAACTTTAGTGTTAGTTTTTTAAGACAAAGAAATCGCAATCATATATACTTAAAGGGCTGTGATAGGGAAAGTAGATACTGCTTAATATTTTGTGATTTATTCTATTGAAGGAAATATATTACCATTTTTTATATAATTTTTACTTTTTTAAGACACTGGACCTCAAGTCATGGGTTTATTTATTAACAAACCAATCTCATTTCATTCTTAACTGTGAATGTCAAGAAACTCGGAGCGGAGTGGAGCTGCGTCTGTTTGAACTGAGCTGATCTTAACGGAACACTCCCGAGGTTGCAGCCAGTTTGGAACATACAGAGCCTTACTGCACTGCTTAGCTGATTCAGTCTGTATTTCAATTCCAACGCTTTTCCTTCATTAGGAGTGACGTCACTGGCTGTTGCAGGCTTCCCTGCAACCAGGCCGAACGAGACTGTCTGCGACTAAGCAAATTGTCACACGGTTGCTACGGTTCTGACTTTTTATTATTATTGATAATGATGATCATGTTATGTGATGAATAATTACTCGCAACAATGAACATAAAGCATATATATATTAAATAAATTTATTTTCTCTTTGCTATTGATCTCGGTTTGGGGGTTGCGCAACTGTACATCCTGCCCACTGATATCTATATCAGGGAAATTAGGAACTAGTAGAAGAAATTTAAAAAAAAAAAACAGTTTCTTCAATTTTTAATGGTGACACTATGTAAGATTGCAAGTTTTCGTCTCATATGCTAGCTGTCCTTTGAACCACTTCTCATACGCCTGACGCACAAAGAGATAGTGTATTGAGCAAGTAACACATCCTGTTGCTCTAAAATTTATATTACAAATTTCCTAGCTTTAGAAAAAAATTAATATCCTAATAATCTAAACTATTTTAAAAATAAATGTGCTTAAACTATTCTTTAAAATATATTATAAAATAGGTTTGCATAAAATTTTCATGTTTTATTGGAAAAAATTATTATACTTGAATTCTCGGCTTATATTTTGAAAAAAGTCTATATTTGAATTAAGAGTATAGTAAGATAACTGTAAGAAAAATCGCAAGGCTATTGTGCTTTACTTATACACATGTGCTGATGGACGACAACCTCCATGAAGACCTCAATTGATCACAAGTGCTCAGCTTGGGGACCTCTACTACATTTTGAAAACATTAGCTGTACTATTGCATACTGAAAACTAATTAAATATTTAGTTTGTAGTTTTGTTTTGATTTTATTACAGTTTTTAAATTTCTTTATCTTGTAGTTTCTATTTGTGCTTGTATACTATACCTCAGACTCTGCCTGAGATAGCTGTGTCATCTACCAGCCGACAATAAGCAGCCATGGCAGTATCTCGTTATTGTGGAAACTTGTGCTCGGTTCTCAATTCCAAACCTGCAGTCACTTTCCTTCCCAGTCACTTAAACGAAAATTCCAAAATTCACAAGTGGGGATATCAACACTAGCACTTTCACCCGAAATGACTTTATGAACAATGTTATGGCGTTTTTTGAAATTTTCTATAAAACAATTACTTGAGTTAAAGCCACTGTGTCCTAATGATACTGGAAATTCCAAAGCCTTTTCTTTAATAAGATTTCCTGACAAAATTTTCATTTTCTTTCTTTGCATATCATAAGAAACACTTTGTTTTCGAATTTGATCCCAGTTTTTAAGAATAGTGGATAGCAAACTCTTAGGTATACTGAATTTTTTTGCAACATCCAATTTTTTTACACCTTCACCAACCTCTCGTAAAACACTCATTTTTTCTGCTACACTTAAGCACTTTCTTTTTGACATTTTTTCACAGCACGACAAACTCACGGCACGAATAAAACTGAGTAACTGAGCTAGCAACATTAAAATGTACAGTAGACCTATCTATAAATGCTGAGTTCTTAGAATTCCTAACCGATGATTCACTGCATTCTTAACTGAACCGAACTATAACATGCAGTCAATTGCCAACATGTGTTTCGCCTACCATTCTTGGTTTTGTTGACTTTCCTGCTGAAAATAAACAATTTCCTGGAAATGACATTGTGAGCTGCCTATACATCACTACATTTCTTCAGTTGAAGTGAAGAAAAACTTCATTATTGTGAGAACCGAAATTTGTTTCATAGAGGTAAATAAGCAGTATAACTTCTAAAATGCCATGGGACATAATTCATAGGCCATAGTAAAAATTCTTTATATAGAGGATTTCGTTATCTGGAGATTCGTTATATTGAGGTTCGACTGTATATATATTATCGTTATTTTGTATTAAATCATTATAAAAAATAATCAATTCAATAACCAATAACTATTAACAATATACCTTGATAAAAATAAATTACAAATAATTTTAGTTTTCTAAAGGCTTTTTAGTGACCAAAAGTATAAACTAATGCTTACATAAAACACAAAAAAATCCCTAAAAATTAATAATACGTAAATATAATCATAGTAAATTTCTGATAGATTATTACATTTCCCAATACAATTCTTTTGAGTTGTACAAAGTGAATTCAAGAATTCTAACCATGTATTCTTTCAGTCTCTGAAAATCAACTATAGCTACTGCATATTATTTAAAGGAAATCAATTGACATCGTAGATTACAAATCATCATAATCTTCATATATAAAAATGTTATGTTGGTTTGAGTATGCTTCAAAAACTTTAAAAAATTTGCAGCGATTGATGTCAAAATTTGACACAACGTACAATCCGCTTCGTAGATGGTTTTTATGTATGTTTTGCAAATGTAACATACCCAAGAAAATAACTTTTTTAATTGTCAGCTGTGTACCAGCAACCATGCCAGGAAGATGATCCCTCGCCATACTATCTAACAACAACCACAGTCACATCTGAAATATTACCTGTTCCCAATTACAATGTTTATTAACATAAACAAACGTATTCACTTGAATTTGGATATATTCAGATATTATACAATCTGTACTAAATATTCACCTTAATCGAGGTACTTTTGTGTGATCATGTAGTGATTGAGCTGAGCCAGTCGCCAGGTGTTACTAAGTAGAGACTACTTAAGAATGCCAGCAGTCACCCAGGCTGCGACTGCTTCATTTGGTATGGATTTGCCTCATGAATAGTTACAACACTGGCTATATATATATATATATATATATATATATATATATATATATATATATATATATATATATATACATGAGCGCTTATACCCGGGGGGTAAAGGGGGCACAGTATTATAGCTTACCCTCAAATTTAAAAAACAAAACTAATATTCAAGCATCATATGTAGAAAAGTTGATTTTTTAAGAAAATTATTTAAAAATTTATGAACTGTAAGACATGAATTCGGACTAACATATTTATATACAAAAAATGTGTTTTTTGTAAATATCTACATATTAATGTTTTTTAATAAAAAATATGAGTGTTTTATGTTAATGTGTTTATTTTCTTTATATATTAAGTACAGTGGCCAGTCATGTCTACAAACTCCCATATGGGCGCTCATATTTATGTACACATACATGTAGGCCTACATATGGGCGCTCATATATATGTACACATACATGTAGGCCTACACATGGGCGCATGTATGTATATATACAGGCATATATATATACACTAGGGAATTTGACATTAACATTTTAAAATATCATCCATTTTGAAGCTAATGGAAATATTTTATCAATAAACAATTATTTATGTAAATTAAAATATAAACGGCCAGGATTAGGAAAGCTTTTAATGTCCAACATTTTAATCAGGAAACCAATAATTACATAAATCCGTTTTATTATTTTTTTTTTATTGTTGAAATATAAATACAAGTACACTTAATAAAAGACAAATAAGTGAGTTTAAAATCAGATATTTATATTTAATTTCTGAGTGATAATTATAATTAATTATATAATACCTAATTTGGACATAGAACTATTAGTTTTTGTAATTTCAATCACTGTTATTCATTGTCTTGTATTTTATACTACTACTCTCTAACGAAGCATTCAGTCAATCAATTGCTATAATCATGCTATGACTTAAATTAAGTGATTTCATACAACTGTTTCTACATGTCTTTGGCTTTAGTTTGCAAATCAGCTGTGTTAATGGGTAGATTATATTACTTTTTTCATTGTACAATAATACGTTATAATGTATTTCAATTGAAAATTTCTTTAATTTATATGTTATTACTAACTGTACCCTGCCACGCCTTGCTGTAGCATATTGTGGTTGCATGGGTGAAATATAAGGAGCATAAGGGAGATTACTGTTCACAGAAGTCTAATTTTGCAATACTTCTGAGGTTAAGGCAGTACTAAGCTAAGACTGTAATTTTTAGTTTTGCTATGTCAGATCAAACCGTTGCCAGAACCAATCTGATAAGAAATGTTTTACCAGTTCCTCCTGGCTCATTTAGATTATGCCCTTATATTCACGGAGTGCTTGACTGGACATATAACTGGAGATAGCCAGTGTTGTAACTCTATTCATGAGGCAAATCCATACCAAATGAAGCAGTCGCAGCCTGGGTGACTGCTGGCATTCTTAAGTAGTCTCTACTTACTAACACCTGGCGACTGGCTCAGCTCAATCACTACATGATCACACAAAAGTTATTCGATTAAGGTGAATATTTAGTACAGATTGTATAATATCTGAATATATCCGAATTTAAGTGAATATGTTTACTTCTGTTAATAAACATTGTAATTGGGAACAGGTAATATTTCAGATGTGACTGTGGTTGTTGTTAGATAGTATGGCGAGGGATCATCTTCCTGGCATGGTTGCTGGTACACAGCTGACAATTAAAAAAGTTATTTTCTTGGGTATGTTACTTTTGCAAAACATACATAAAAACCATCTACGAAGCGGATTGTACGTTGTGTCAAATTTTGACATCAATCGCTGCAGACTTTTTTAAGTTTTTGAAGCATACTCAAACCAACATAACATTTTTATATATGCAGTAGCTATAGTTGATTTTCAGAGACTGAAAGAATACATGGTTAGAATTCTTGAATTCACTTTGTACAACTCAAAAGAATTGTATTGGGAAATGTAATAATCTATCAGAAATTTACTATGATTATATTTACGTATTATTAATTTTTAGGGATTTTTGTGTGTTTTATGTAAGCATTAGTTTATACTTTTGGTCACTAAAAAGCCTTTAGAAAACGAAATTATTTGTAATTTATTTTTATCAAGGTATATTGTTAGTAGTTATTGGTTATTGAATTGATTATTTTTTATAATGATTTAATACAAAATAACGATAATATATATACAGTCGAACCTCTATATAACGAATCTCAGATAACGAAATCCTCTATATAAAGAATTTTTACTATGGCCCATGAATTATGTCCCATGGCATTTTAGAAGTTATACTGCTTATTTACCTCTATGTAACAAATTTCGGTTCTCACAATAATGAAGTTTTTCTTCACTTCAACTGAAGAAATGTAGTGTTGTATAGGCAGCTCACAATGTCATTTCCAGGAAATTGTTTATTTTCAGCAGGAAGGTCAACAAAACCAAGAATGGTAGGCGAAACACATGTTGACAATTGACTGCATGTTATAGTTCGGTTCAGTTAAGAATGCAGTGAATCATCGGTTAGGAATTCTAAGAACTCAGCATTTATAGATAGGCCTACTGTACATTTTAATGTTGCTAGCTCAGTTACTCAGTTTTATTCGTGCCGTGAGTTTGTCGTGCTGTGAAAAAATGTCAAAAAGAAAGTGTTTAAGTGTAGCAGAAAAAATGAGTGTTTTACGAGAGGTTGGTGAAGGTGTAAAAAAAATTGGATGTTGCGATAAAATTCGGTATACCTCAGAGTTTGCTATCCACAATTCTAAAAAACAAGGATCAAATTCGAAAACAAAGTGTTTCTTATGATATGCAAAGAAAGAAAATGAAAATTTTGTCAGGAAATCTTATTAAAGAAAAGGCTTTGGAATTTCCAGTATCATTAGGACACAGTGGCTTTAACGCAAGTAACTGTTGGATAGAAAATTTCAAAAAACGCAATAACATTGTTCATAAAGTCATTTCGGGAGAAAGTGCTAGTGTTGATATCCCCACTTGTGAATTTTGGAAAGGAAATGTTGGAAAAAGTTTTAAATGATTATGAACCGAAAGACATTTTCAATACTAATGAGACTGGTCTGTTTTTTAAATGTTTGCCCAACAAGACACTAACTTTTAAAACCGACCCTTGTTTTGGAGGAAAAGGAAGCAAAGAAAAAATCGCTGTATTAGTGGCAGCTAACGTGTTAGGGACAGTAAAACTCAAATTGCTTGTTGCAAAAGCAAATCTCAGCGATGTTTCCGATCTGTCAAGTTCTCAAAAGTTGATTACGCGTTTAATAAAAAGGCGTGGATGACAGGCGAAATTTTCATTGAATGGATATTGAAGCTGGACAAGCAGATCTCCAAAGAGAAAAGGAAATTTGCACTTTTCATCGACAACTGCTCTGCACATCAGCATGACATCAATTCCAAACTGAAGAGTATCAATGTGTTTTTCTATCCACCAAATGTTATATCGATACTTCAACCACTCGATCAGGGAGCAATAAAAAATTTAGGGCTACACTACAGAAAAAGAATTTTAAAAAAGGTTGTGACTACCGTAGAGAACAATGAAATCGTACCCAAAAACATTGTTAATCTATGGGACTGCATCGCTGAATTGGCAAAAGTTTGGACGAATGACGTGAAGAAAACAACAGTTTTTAATTGTTTCTCCAAAGCTGGATTTAATTCGGTCACACATGAAGAGGACAGTGAGGACAACATGACTTTAAGTGAATTAAAAAAGCAATGGGATTTTTTGAAGTGTTCAGGAAACGTACAGTGGCTGGTCCTTATCCAAGAACATGGCTAGTCTGGATTGTTTTCCATTTTCATTGATATGACTATCTTGCTATATCCCTTTTGTTTCTCTGTATCGGAGCAAGGTGTTCGATAATAATGGTCCACAATTGAATTACCATTTTTTGCATTTCTAGCAGATAACATATCACAAATATTTTACTATGCTAAATATAAATATATATTTTCCTCTAAATAGGGAATTTAAATTGTCTAAACACAATATATATTTTGTGAATCCTATTTGCTAGCATAAATATAATGCTGTTTGTGTACATTGTTTTTTTTTTATTTCACTCATATATAAACAAGTGATTACTTGTAAACAACTATGAGTGAACATAGAGTGCATTGTGTTTAAATTAACATTAACATTACTAAAGCCATCTCTAAGCATTGACGTTCTGGTGGTTGTGGTCCAGTTTCCTTGATTCTTTTATCTGCACCAGAGCTAAGTAGAAGGACACAAGCGACTTCACAATCTGCAATCAGAAAAATACTGTTATTATTGGAGGTAATTTATTCTACATTATAATTGCAAACTATATTTTATAATAATTTTTGTCTATAAATTACAAGATAACTTGTATGTTAAGTGAAAAAAGTGACATGATTTAAATTTTCATTTCATGTCTTACCCCAATTATAAAGATATATTTTTAAAAAATATTAAAAATCTGAATGGTGAATACTTGTTTTATTTAATCGTGACATAAAATAATCTCCATGATTTGCTTACATGATAATTATGCAAAACCATGTATCTTGTGTAAGAATAAAGTGAGCCAACTTGAAGAGTTTTTTTAGCGCTACTGATTTAGGCCAACTCAGACTTGAAAAATTTCTGGCTAGATTATTTTAATAACTTTATGAACTAAATGTGAAACAAATCTTATATATTTTGGCAATGGAGGTGTAATAGACCTCAGATGGTTAAAAATTGAACCTGCGAGGCACCCTTTATTCTACATATCTTTGATCTCGGTACAGATCAGGTAAGAAACTATAAGCCCCAGTCATGTTTCCCACCAAATTGAGACGGATAGAGTGCCTTGGCATGTTTCCATCCTTTCTATTTGTACTCCTAACCATTAATAGAAGAATACCTTGGAGTATTGGTTACACAGGTCCTTATGTTCAGTATAGAAAAATATCTATCTATAGAAAAAAAACTTGCACATGTTGCATCTATATAGGGATGCGACCTTGTACAGTTTAAGCTTTGATCTTGTCCTAAAATCCAGACCAAGGATATCTTATTCCTACATAAGTCATATCTATAATTTATAATACTTTCGTATCCTTTATAAGATTGAAAATTAAAGTTAAAAGAGTAGCAGTCTTATTTTTTCATTAGAAGCAATTATATCTGTAACAGTCTCAATTGACTCCTTCACACATACACACAAACACACACACAGACACATACACAGACACACAGACATTCACACACACACACACACACACACACACACACACACACACACACACACACACACACACACACACACACACACACACACACACACACACATACACACACACACCACACACACACACACTGCTCATATGATAGCAAAATGTAAATTCTATTGCCGGTAGCAAGAAATTATGTCTTGTTAGGTCTCATTAAATTTTGCATATCCTTCTACATAATTTTTTTTACAAGAGGATGAAAAGTTACAGTAAGGGTGTTAACTATCCATATAAGGAGGTACATGATTCCATGATCTCTCCCTATACCAAATAAGGATTTATCTATTCTTACCCTAAACCTATTAATATATAGGTATGGCACACACACACACTCTCTCTCTTACAAACACACACACACACACACACACACAAACACATATCGACACACAGACACAAACACACACACATAGACACACACACACACACACAAACACAAACACACACACACACACACGTATATACAAGTATTTTCTTTGTCGCTGCACCTGACTCTAGCTAATTATCAAAATATGTGAAATACAGTACATTTTGATACATTTTAATGTTGTTTCTCTTAAAAAATATTTGTCACAAAAAAGACACTAAATGTAACTTTATAAAACTTACCGCAACAAAAGTAGTTTTTGAAAAGTTAAAATCTTGTGTTCTAAAAGCCCGTACAACTAACGGAACCTTTACTTGTTGGAATATTCTTATGAGAAGGTTTTTGACTCTTTTATTGTAGTTGTACCAAAGCCCCTTGTAGGCTAAGTCTGAAACTCTTTGGCTCTGCAGAAAAATAATAATTAAATTTACTGTTTATTTGATGTTCAACAATGAAAATCAGATTAATTAATTTACTTTATATAATAGTAAAATACTCAATAAACATGGTGAGTTTTTATTTATATTTCCAATTTATTTGAAATATTTTCACAAATATTTTTATTCTATATGCTTCTTTTTTTCATGGACATTGTAACTTTTAGTTTTTTAATTTATTTCCTAAAAGATTTAAATTGTATCAAGTCAATAATTTATACGGCACTTTAAAAACGACAATGATATCCCTTCTTGAGGGATCCCTCTTTATTTATAGAAACGTCATGTTTTATACAGGCATTGACATTCCTGGTGATAAACAAAATTAACAAGCCATTGAACATCTGAATCTGAGTTGTTATGATGGAGTAGGTACACACAGGTTTGAGTTGAAAACATAACACTCTTTTTTTCCGATAGTCCTGTGAAAATGTATACCCTCATTTTACAATCTGTGTATTTTTTCAGTAGGTCAACGTTTTTAAATTAGTAGTTCTAGTAAATAAAAGTAGGGGAATATTAAAGCTTGTAGCTATCTAAAGAATTTTGTAATATTTTTGTTTTAAAATATAAGTATTATTTTATCAAAAATAAAATTCTAAAGTTACGTTTTGTATGTTTCTGATGACCGAATTTGGCATCTGTACCTAAGCAATATACATAATTAAAATGATATTAAGGAGTGTTCTTAATATCCCGAGAAGACACAGATTTTGTGTTATCAAATTTATATCAGAATTTTTTTATCACTTTGTAACGTTGCAGAACATGTTTGCAAGTATTTTTAAAACATTTGTAATAGTTTAAGAAAAAAAATATTTTTTTTGTTTTATTTGAAAAATGTTTTTCAAATAACTAAATCTTCTCAATAAGAAGTAGTTTACTAATAAAAATTTTACCTTAGTTAAAAAATAAGACCACTATTCCATAATCTTCTTTCTAACTTGTTTCATTATGAAATGGTATGACCCAAGTTGAAGATAGTAAGTATGCAAACACAAGTTACCTGATGCAGCGTGTTTGCTGAATGTAATACAAGACTATATTGAAAACCATTCACATTATAAATAGTCACACAAACTGTTTTTGGATCCGAGTTATCTGAGGTTTTTGCCTAAATGAGTATAAATATATGTCATTTACATACAAACATTTACAATAGATTTTTCATTTCAGTAAAGGTATTGCAAGAGGAGTTAACTCTGTTTTAATCAAATTTTGCCTAAAAAAAGTAGATGAATAGGGCAGCTGGGAAAGGGAGATAAAATTAGGACTTTTTCAACTATTACAATTTGTATTTCTTAAGCATATTTTCTTATGGCGCTGCATATAAAATTATTTCCATATGGGTGAATCAGTAGAATCTATATCCAGAATGGGTATCAACCCAGACATCAAAAAATGAAACATTTCCAAATGCAAAATTTAGCTATTTAATGCTAACATCTTTTTTCATTTTTACTTGAAAATCGTTTGGAGTTTATGTTTAAATCTTACTCAAATTAATTTCATGTATATTTACTTAAATTATGTGATAATGTTTGACTTCATATTACACCTGTTTTTATTTCTTCTAAGTATTGTATTGCACTTTACACTATGTTCAAATGTTTGACTAATTAAATTATATTTATTTCCTAATATGTTGACAGTAAATATATTTTTGTATTATAGTGTTTTGATATTTACTTAAGCTATTCATTTTAAGTTTATTTGCTAGGTTTTCTTCACGGTTTATAAAGTTTATTAGTGAAATTTATAAATATGATAAATTGTATAATTTAAATTTTGAGATATAACAATACCAAATACTGAGCTATTGTGTATTATGTGAGTATTTTACCTTTTCTATAATATATTACAATATACAAATAATATTTTTTTAAAAAGTAACTATTAAAGACTTTTACAAAGGTTGTTAGGATTACAGTACTTAACCTTACATTACTTAAGAACCTTAACGACGTTCATTATTTTATTTTATAAATCAAATTATTTAAAGTTACACATCTGTCTTTAAACTCACTACTATCATGTTTTTATATTTAGTTGAAAAATATCTTTTTCTCAAAAATACTCTGAAGACATAACGACTTCCTGATTTTAAAAATAGACAATGTTCTACTGTTTTAAAGATTTTTATTCCACAATAAAAATACCAATTTGTCAAAACTTACTCTCTTTCTCTTATTCAATAAAGTAAGCATAAGTGGTTTCAATGTTCCAATGTTTATACTATTTTATTATTGTTGATTTTGTGAGTTTTTGGGACAACATTTGTTTTTTAATATTTACAACCAGACTGTAGCCTTAGCGATGAGAAATTGAACTTTTGAAAATTCTAGTTTCTAACTATTTGAGACAAGAATGTTTTTTTCCATCAACATTTCTACATTATACAATTTTTAAACAATTGAAAATTATAAAAAAGATTTTATAATCCTATCACTTCAGAAAATTATTTTTTATTTTAGCAGAAGTGAACTTTTAAAAACTCATAAATACAAATGTCTAAATTCTGAATGTACCATAAGATGCAGAATGAAAAGTAAAAATGCAGGAGGTTTTATTAATATTAAAATAAAAACACACATTATTAAAAAGTAAAAGCATTTTCCTTTGATGGAATGTGAATATAATTTCTGTTAACTGAAATTTTTTTTACTTGAAGATGTTGGATTTTAAACATTTTATTTCTGAATTTAAAATCTCACATACTTCCCAGTTACTCATATATACAGTATACTCATAACATAGCTATATGAGGATGTTATACTAACATTATAATATATATAAGCTTCTTATAAACAGATTTTAAAATACATTTTATTACAATAATTTTAATTTTATTCTAATTGTAAATTATAAGAAACAAAAAATTATTGATAAAACCATTATAAAAAAAATAATTATGTACTAATGAGAAATTACCTCGATTATCAAATTGTTCCCCATGACACAGAGTAAGAACAAAGACAACAGGTTGTTGAAGAAGTAGGACATTAGGGAGATAATCTGAAATTTGTCTTCTAAATCCTGAAACAATTGTCTTTATTCAAGTTTTTCTACAAGAAACAATGATTTTCACAATTATTTGCAAGATTTTAATATTATGACAACAGGTTGTTGAAGAAGTAGGACATTAGGGAGATAATCTGAAATTTGTCTTCTAAATCCTGAAACAATTGTCTTTATTCAAGTTTTTCTACAAGAAACAATGATTTTCACAATTATTTGCAAGATTTTAATATTATGACAACAGGTTGTTGAAGAAGTAGGACATTAGGGAGATAATCTGAAATTTGTCATCTAAATCCTGAAACAATTGTCTTTATTCAAGTTTTTCTACAAGAAACAATGATTTTCATAATATTGCACAATTATTTGCAAGATTGTAATATTATTATAAGACTAGTTAAATTTTCAGCAAAAGATATATTTTATTAATTTTCACCAGATTTCTCTGTACAAGGCAATTCCCTTGGGTATTCTTAAATTGTTAGATTGGATATTTGAAATATGGCAAAACTGTTAATTCTATTTTTATGCTTGAAAGCACAAAACAATGCTTGAGAAGTTTTCTTTTCCTTGTTAGTGGCGTAATGAGGAGATTGTAATTGTCTTCAATTATCTTATATCTATTTGTGTAGGGTTAATTTGAGATATTCATATTACTTAACGCAGCAGTTTCCAACCTGTGTAGTATGCCTCCAAGTGGTTGAAGGGGTGAGGGCCTATATTAGATTCATTGATAGAGTTAAACCCAGAGAAGAGCTTCTTTTTTGTGACCTTTTCAACTACCTGAAATGTTGAACATACATTTGGTATAATTGACCAATTCTTTAAAAGAATGACTTTACTTTGAAGAAGTGGTTTGGAATCAGTTCAGATGGTGCTTGTACTATATCAGGTTTTCATATTGACCTAAATGTGATTAAAAGCTTTACAAAGTATATGAAAAAATAGTTCTATTAAATGTTCAATAAAAACTCAAAACCAAGTCTCAATTTTGTTTTTATTTCACTCATTTTAAAAAATTTTAAAACTCTCATTAAAAATATTTTAATGATTCATAAATTATAACTTGCAGTTTTTGGGTTGTATATCTTGAGGTTTTTGTATAAACTATACTTATTTTTGTGTTAACTTGGCAAACATCCACTACTTACTGATTTATTCAGCAGACGGGTTTCACACTAGGTCAGCGCATGCTGTGAATCATTGACAAGACTGTTGCTGAGGTGTGTTGTGTTGGTGTGAGTCTGTGGTGTATTTCTGTTCTGTGGTGTGTTATTGTTCATAGAGTAGTTGTTTATTATGTGTTCAAATATAGTATTTGATTGTGAGTGTGTTTTGTCATTTAGAATGTGTTGTGGATAGTATTAATGGTGTTTATATATCTCATAGTTTTCTACTGTGTTAGGGTTTTTGCTTTTTTTATGTAGTGTAGGATTTTTAGATTGGTGTCTATGTAAGTCAATGAGTGTAATGTGAAGACGAAATCGTTTGTGTGCGATAAAATTTGAATTGGGTTGTGTCTTTTTTATCAGTTTTACGTGTTCATCGTTTCTTGTGGTAAATGTTCTCCTGTTTGTACTACGTAAAAGCTGGGACATCTGTTGCATGTAATCTTGTATACTCCCGCCCTGTTGTGTTTATCCTGGTGTGATTTTGAACTGTGTAGGTGTTTTTTAATTGTTTTGGATGTTGTGATTGGTACTTTGTGTTTAAGTTTGCGGAACGAGGAAGCTATTTTTTGTGATATGTTGTCGTAATATGTAAGTGTTATATATTTTTATGTTTGTGTGTTATTGTTCTTTGTTGTGTTATATGTATGTTGTTTTTTGCAGCATGTGTTTGTATTCGTTTTTTTGAGTTTTGTTGTGTTTAGTTCTTTTATTTTGTCTTTATTGCTCATGGGTGTGTTGATTAATCTGTGTATCACGGAGTGGAAGGCAGCACGTTTGTGTTGTGTGGGGTGATTGGACATGTTGTGTATAATTCTGTCTGTGTTGGTGAGTATCCTGTATATTTTGAATGTGTGTGTTGTTGTTTTGTTTTGTTATCGTTAGGTCTAAGAAGTTGATTTTGTTCTGTTGTTCTGTTTCCAGTGTGAAGTTTATGTTATTGTGTAATTTTTTTATGTAATTGTGGAATGTGTTTATCTGTCGTATGTTGCCATTGTATAGGATTAGGATATCAGCTAGGTATCTATACCAATATATTATTTTGTCGGCGTATTTGTTGTTGTTAATGATATGGTTTTCTTCTAAATTGTGTATGAATATTTCTGACAATATATATACAAAAAACCCTTCAAGATGTACAACACAAAAACTGCAAGTTATAACCTATGCGCTAAAACAGCTGTTCTACCATATAACCTATAACATAAAATCAGTTGTTTTATGAAATCATGTGTTATCACTTATTTTAGGCCAAATTGAACAAAATAACTATATTGCATACCTTGCTCCTTTTGTGAAAAGTTTTTCTCCTTTAGAAAACTAAAATTAAATTTATTATTCTTCAATTTGGACACTTTAAGAACACATAAAACTTTTACTTTATAATATAGTCTACCATAAAATTGATTCAAATGAAATTTTAGAAAAAAATAATTTCTGAAATTTGTTCTTCAATGTTCTGGACATTTAATATTCCTAACGGTTTCACTATTTAAAAAAGAATCTGGTAAAATTGTTTACTGTGAATTTATATATCCTACTTTTTTTAATTGACTTTATTTTATGTACATTTCTGACATCTAGTACACAGATATTTATATTCATATAGAAGAATTTGTCTCATTTTCAAAGTTATAAGCTGACTCCATTTTTTGAGACCTTGATTTGTTACTTTCCCTTTTTGCCTGAAAGGATGAAAATAGCTCGAGTGGAAAAAGAATTCCTCTCACTTGGAAGAAAGTGGTTAATGCCTGGTTAAAAATATTAAACCCAGTTCAGAATTGCATTTTTCACTTTCAACCTCATACTCCATAAATTGTTCCTTGATGCATAATGCGATACTCAGTAATTCTTTTACTAGCATATCTTTTGCACCTTCAGCCCTGTAGTCAATAGCTGACAAGTTGTTCATAATGAAAAAAAATCTTTGAATGAAAGTATTAGAGTGGCTGAGACTCACAGTATTTAACAATACAATGACCTAAGGCAAAGCATGTTTGCTGAAAAATATCAGAATATATTTTTTTTTTTTACTTTGTGATATCAAAAATAGTAATTGAAAAAAATGAGATCTAACTTTCTCCTTCTACAAAACACTGTTATAAAATAAATTGAAAAGTTAAAAAAAAAACATAAAGTATCTGTGCTTAAGAAGCAAAAAGTTAAGAAAATGTGCAAGGCCTACCATTTCACAACAGACAGTCTCTAAATAATCTACAGAAGGCTCGATGACAAGACAAAAATGAAATATTAAGAAAAAAACTCGTCTCTTGTCAAGAAAATATGATTTAACTATCTCCAGAAATCAATAAAAATAATCTCACAGAGTGTCTAATTCATATGAAGACAATAAGAAGATTCAGGGTACAGTACACATTTTTCAATGACTATGGACATGTGCTTTCACTGAGCAAGAAAACATTTTCTTTTTACAAATATGACTATTGTTTATAATTTAACATATGTCTTAAAATAATTTTGTAACTTTTCTCTTATTGTAAATATTCCATAGCTAGCTTATGGTTCTTATATAATAATTTTCATAAATTGTTACTGTATAACAATATAAATGCACTCAAATACAATAAAAATGGTTAAAGTAATTCATGTTCCACTATAATGGATTATTTGTCTAATTAATCATTTCACTTGAAATTTCATCTATTTTTTTCTGAATGTAAAACAATTTCCTTACTTGTGTTAATGAAAATGCAGAAAATGTGGATATCGCCAATATGCTGAGTAGAAAATTTGTTACTAGTGGATCAAGAAGATCAACCATCTCATTTCCAAGCCTGAAAAAATTTATATTTTATATTTTTTTATGTTTTTTATATTTGTTTATAATGAATAAAATATATATTGAAAAATATTTTTTTATATTTAAAATTATCTATTTTAAAACATATTTAAAATGCTCAAGTAGATATATCGCAATACAAAAAAAAAACAATAGTAAAAACACTTACGAAATTACTTCTTGATGTAACTGAATCCAGGTTTTTAGTTTTTTTTCAACAGTATCTGAATGATTTAAGATTCTATTTATATCTATAAATTCTTTCTCTAATTGTGTTAAATTATCACTTGAAATTCTTCTTTTGAACTTCAATAATTGTATTGTGTCTAGTCTAGAGTTATCTGTTGACTGATATTTTAAACTTGGCTGACTCCTATCTTCAAGTTTGAATGTGTTGCTGGTTGAATTTAAATTTATACAGTCAAGTTGCATAACTTCATTCATTGTTAAGTAAAGTTGGAGATAAAATGTTTTTTGTAAACTCATTAGGCTCAATAAGACACAATCGGTAGCATTATTTTTTATACCTGAAATGGTCGCAGCAAACCATTCCAAAATCAATATGCATTCATAATATGGTGATTCGAATTTGTTGTATGGAAACCATATTTCAAAGGGTAAAACTCTTTTCCCATCTAAACCAAACCATCCTTGGCCTCTAAAAAGCATTGGTAATGTATACATTGTACCAGCACAAAACATACTAAATCCAAGTAAGGTATATCGTTTGATGAAAGTTTGGTCAGGTTTTAAAAGTGTTTGATATTTTTTGTCAACATCTAATGGGTCATTGAAGCATTTTTCCATTAAAGTGTCGAACTTGTGAATCATTTGTTCATAATTTTCCATATTCATATAGCAGTAAATATTAATAAAAAGATTATGCAGAAGAGAAGAAAGTACAATAGCATCAACAATAAAATGTTCAAGTGTGTTAGTGGAATCATTTTGTGCCATTTGTATAATCAGTAAGCTTGAGACAATTAATATTCCAGAAGTTATAATCCCTGTGTAAATATAATATAATTGTTGTAGCCAGGGTGAACATTTTAACTTGGGGACTGGCAATCCTCCTAAGATATTACTTAGAATGATCCTAGAGAATGAAGATCTGTAGGTAGGTGACATAACTGAAAGTTATTTTAATATTTAAAAAATATTCTCTCGTTTACAGCATTGAAAATTAGGACCTGAAATGTAAACAGAACAATTTTTTAAGTATTCAACTGAGGTTTTGAGGATAAAATGACATTTAGTTCTACATTGTTTTCTTGTTTGATTAAATTTATTGGTGTATTGCTTTACAAGTTTTAATTATCCTTTATCCTTATAAATCAAGGATAATGAATGTTTTAAAATGCTTTAGCATTTCTTCTTATTATTGCATTAGATACAATTTCAAGAATATGTTAATTGATTGGAAGGCTAGAATAATATAAACACATTAGGACTTCATCATACATAGTTAAAATTTTATACTTTCCCTGATTTTTTAAATGAAATTAAGATCTAATTAATTAATTCCTGCCAAAAGGATTTTCTTTCATTATTTTATAACAAAAAAAAAAAAAATAATTCAGTAGGGATGGCAGAAGAAGCATCCAAGAGAAAAAAAAAATGATATCAGACTAATAAACACACAAGTCAAATAAAGCCCCTTGATGTGTTAAAGAAATTTTCTGAAAAATATGTTGCAACAGGATAATTTCTGCTTTGTTATTGAAACTACGTCTATTAAATGAAAGTAAATTACATAAATGTAAAAAAAAGGTAAATCACTAAAATAATTTATTACTTTATAACAATTAACAGTTTTGGGGTCAATACATAATATATCAAAGTCTTCATAAATCACTCTTATGTGTGTGTGCATATATATATATATATATATATATATATATATATATATATATATATATATATATATATATATATATATATTCTTGATATTTTACGTTATCCATTGTTTTCCCGTTGCACTGACTTTATGAAGTTAATATATTACTATTGTAAGTAATTTTATCCACCATTAATCACTCAGAGTGATTCGACAATGGTCAAGTGACCGAAAGGCGCCTCATCTCTCAAGGTAAAATCATTGCACTTAATGGTGGATAAAATTACGTAGCCTACATTGTACAATCTTTTGATTTGTGGAGACTTCGTCATATTATGTATTGACTCCAAACTGTTGATTATTATAAAATAATAAATTATTTTAGAGATTCACCTTCTCTAAAATATATATATGTTTTATATATATATAATTTACATTCATTTACTAGATGCAGCCACGATGTATGCTTTGTACTCAAGATGGTGATTAAAATAGATTTAATCACCATCTTGAGTACAAAGCATACAAATGTTAAACCAAATTATATATATATATAACTATACAGCTAGTTTTTTGAAACTGAATAATTCATGTAATTTTTTCTCTTTTATGTTCATGTCGTCCATTCATCATGCAAGTGTAATGGTTTATATAAATGATGTATATATATATATATATATGTGTGTGTGTGTGTGTGTGTGTGTGTGTATCAAAATATATATAATTAAGAATTCAATACGTTTATAAACAAAATATCTAACCAAGATTTATTAAAATTTAATAAATAGTACTTTAAAAAAATAATAAACACTACTAACTGTTGTAATTTAAAATTTTATTTACTTATTTGGTTATTTTTTAAAATTATTTGGTTTATTTTACCCAATTTAAAATAACAATTTAGAAAAAATTACCTTTTTTTCAATAAAAAAATTTCCACAATTATATAATATCTCTACACCACAATGATTTTTAGGAAATACTTTATTTCTTAGTCAAATTTAATAAGTTACTGTTGAAAGGATGACAGATTTAAAATGTAACTGAGGCAGTTTTACCATTCTTCCTCACTATTGGTTGTATCAAATTATTAAAATACTGTGTCATGCTACCTGGAAACTAGTAATTATGTCATGCATTAGTTATCCCCCTGATTCTAAAATTTCTTATCATTTATTGATTTCTTAAGGGGAATAATTTTTTACTTTGTTAAATATCAAATACTTTTTTTTTTAATTCACTAATTGACAAAAATTAACAATATTCTAGTAGATTTGTTTTTACAAATATTGTTCAATATTTATTCTTCTGATTAACCTTGTTATTGTCTTTCTTAGAAAAGATAGATGCAAGAAATGTAATAAACAACAATAATTATTCAACAATTTTTATTAAAAATCCTCTAAATTTCATTTAAATTTGGTTGATTTGTGGTCAGTGACATTCAGGCAACATGAAATTTATAATAAATAAAAATTTCTACAAACTTATTTTAGGGTAAGCTCTTACAAGTAGTTTTCACTACATTTGTTTTACTTCAAATTAAATTTCCATTAAATAAATACTTTTTTAATGATATCCATACATTATTTAGCGGAAATCATTTCGTGTATATACAATATTTATTTACTATTGTTTATATTGTAGTTCACAACAATCTGCAAAATGTTAACGTTTGAAGTAAGTAAACTAAGGATTTGTTTAAATTATAATATTCAAATATTTATGCTAACCCTATTGAGATATAATGTGTATTTATTGAGACACTGATAAAAACTGTATAGTGTAACTAAAAAAGTTTTTTTTAAATTATACGTTTACTAAGTTCTTATTACATTCAGTTCAAACCGTAATTATTTTTATATTTACATTTCCTATGTACAAAATTCTAAAAATAATTTAAAATTAATAATAACATTTTATGCTATTTCAAACTAGGTGATTATTTGCAACCAATTTTAACATTACAAAAGATTCTTATAGGCTATTCTCTATATATTTTTGATACTGAATAATTTATGTAATTTTTGCTCTTTTGTTTTCATGTCGTCCATTCATCATGCAAGTGTAATGGTTTGTATAAATCTGAACATTTGATGACATGTTTATTCTCACATTATGGTTTGACTTAAAACAGTATTGGATTATATTTAGGCGAAACCGACGAGAGGGAGTGGGTATTACAGCCTTCTGAGCGAATAGGTGGTTCACGTTTTAATGTATCTGTGGTGGAGTGAGCTAATAATGGTGTAGCTTGTTTCATTCTGCAATTTCAGTTTTGCTTCCCTTCAATAGTCTTTTTCAAGACTTAACTGTCTCTATCTATATAGACAGTTAACTCGGAATGTTTTAAAATTCTTTCTATTGCTTCACACTCTCATATATATATATATATATATATATATATATATATATATATATATATATATATATATATATATATATAGGATTTTTTGGACTAGGAGACTGACAGACTTACCTAATGGCAATAGTCCAAAACTGCAATCTCTTGGAAATAATCTCTTGATTGCAGTTTTTGACTATTGCCAATAGGTAAGTCTGTCAGTCTCCTATCTAGTCCCAAAATACCTAAATAAGCTTTAAGCTCTACTAGTATATATCTTGTACAAATTTTCATTCGTTAATAAAATACGTTTTTATTCATCCAATCAAGTTCAAATACATTTTTTTAAACCTATAGTTGATGAGAATTGATTTTAACAAAGTTTTTTCAAATATTTATTCAATAATAGAATTACAAAAATTTGGGGGTCTAGGTCGGTTTCAAACTGAATAAATGTTATCGAACCTTGCTTCACAAACGGACAATGCGAAAGAAAAGTGAAAAGAAACTAAAACACAATGTAAGTGATAAAATAAGAGAAAGCATATATAGGGTATAGTAACAAATGAAAATAATAATCCAATACCACAGATGAAAAGGAAAGTGGAAAATTGCAAAGGAATTTTCCCACTTATTATTCTTATTCTGACATATGTCAATACATATTTATATTAATTGTAATTATAAAATAATTAGAAAATTTAAAAAAAAATTTTCTTTGTTGATTTAAGTAGAAATTGATTTTAAAAAAAATTATATTACTATTTACTTATTTTCTTGTGTCATGACAATGCTTTTGTCACATCCTAATCTATTTATACCTGTGATTAGCTGACATTTGTTTACATTATTATGTTATTAATTAAGTTAGTAATTAAGTGGTATTTATGAGAGATACTTCACAGCTCATTATACGAAAAAAAAAACAGTTTTTGAATAATGAATACAGTTCTAATAGGGAGGAATAAATTCAGAATAATAAATATGATTTTTTTGGGAAAAAAATCTTCAAGTTAATGAATGATTTCAGCCAACTAGCTACTCTTGACTGTATTAGTCGCTGGCGATGATGGGTCGACTGTCACAGCATTCGATCTGACAACACAGCATCCCTAACCTACCACAAACCCATTCCTATTTTATTTTAAATCAAAGTATAACCTCATAATGTATAAAGACGGTTTCAATGTCAGTTTCTCGAAGTATAGTGTTAATGAAATTTATATGAGGATAATACAATGCTAACCTACATTCTACACTACTAATTTTTATTTTTCCTTACTTTCTAATTTAGTGATTTCAATAATTTTGTGTCTGTGGCAATTTGTAAAAGTAATTCATGGAAAATTTGATGTATTATGACATAAAGTCTCCATGAATTGTATTGACCCTAAACTGTTGATTCTCATAAAAAAATAAACTATTAAAGTGATTTAACTATGTTCTTTACATATATAATTTACTTTCATTTACTAGATATAGCCTCCCTTTTCCTAACATCTTGATTATAACAACTAAGTTTTCAAAATATAGAAACCTTTTGAAAAATAATTTTTTTTTATTAAATGTAAAAAAAATATAATAAATGATTAAGTTACAAGGTAAATGTTTATGTACTTGATAAAATCTTATTACAGTTTTACTATTACTTGCAACCAGACTTTTTGTTAACTAAAAAGAATCCTTGGAGGCTAAGGAAGTCGTAAGACGAAAACGTTTCCTCCAAGTGTAAGTTAACAATTTAACAACCTTTACTTAACAAAAAGTCTGGTTGCAAATAATAGCAAAAGTGTAATAAGTAATTAACAACCAGCTCGTCATGAACAGCAACAAGATTTCGATATTTGATAAAATCTTTTATGAAACCTTTTAAAAGAAATCAATATATTTTTATTATAACTTATGGAACCTTATTGAACATTGTTAAATTCAATGATATGATGGTTTTGAAACATGTCAGTAAGTAAGTTATTAGTTTTTACTTAGATCTTCAAATAATTACTGAAGACTTTATTAAACAATATATCATATTTTATAAATAATTTATTTAAGCAAATAATGTAATCTCAAGCTCTTGATCCTAGGCTTAGAATTAACAGGTCCTATAGGTAATCTGTCAATGATTAGGCACTTTTTACTTTTGAAAGCCTAAACTGGATTTATACAATTCTAAACTGCTATGCCTAATCCGTTTGTACTCTTGCAATTAAGCATCTTGAATTTTTTCTGTATTTTGTATGTTTACCATAAAAGAAAATAAATCCAAACCAATCTGTTTTTGTAACAAATTGATATGAAGAAATTATTACTTGTTTCTTATTCTCGCTTTGTATTGATTTTAAACAGCTGAGGAAAATCTCATACAACGCAATTAAAAAAACTATATCTAACCTGTAATTGACTCAGAATATTAAACCAATTTCTATGGTAAGTTTGGATAAATCAATAAATGTATGACATGTGCCACTGGTGATACTTTATAAATACTTTTAAGTACAATTGGTGCCACCTATTGTCTGTATTTATTCAAATAGACAATAATAGTCAAATTGAATTAAGTAATAGTTTTAAAACAAAAAATAATCAGCCTTTAGTATAAATGATTATTGGAACACTACGAATTTATATTTAATAATATGAAACTAAATATGAATATTTAATATGAAACATACAAACACCAAACTGGGATATTACAGATTTTTATTTCATTAGTGAATACAATTATCAATTTCATAAAAAACATGTTAACAGTTTTATTATTAACTATTTCAATTCAAAATAAACTTGTATATTTTCAAGGTGAACATTGGGAAAGATTAACATAATTGTATGTTATACACATCTGAAATATACAAAATATAATAAATAGTTTAAATTATTATTTTGTTGCTGAATTTATCTAGGTTGTTATTCTGAACTCTGTAATTGAAACGTTGAGGAGGAAATGTTACAACTTACAAACTCTTATCTATATCTATTTATTTTGCCTAGATCTACTAGGTCCATACATCACACATTTATAACAAATAAAATTAATCACTTTTACATTAAATTATGTATTCCGACTTAAATTTATTTTGTAAATTTGTAAAACTTACTGAAACCGAACACTTTTAATCGCTCTATGGCGATCTTCATCAGTGTTTAATTTTTCTGCTTGGAGTTGTTGTTAGATTAAGTGGTGACAGTTTTAAAGGCAGGTTTTCGATAGTGTCAAAGAGTATGTGTGATTTGTATTGGGTTTGTCCATTTAATATGTTTGTATTTTGTGTTTTTTTGCGTTTGTAAATTTCATTTTGTTCTAGTGTATCGAGATGGGGTCCTTTTTTGTTGATGTGTAAGATTTCTATGTTGTGGTTAATGTCTGTGTATTTGTGTCCTGTTTCTTTTATGTTATTGTAAAATGGCGAGTTGGTGGAACTCAACTTGTTTGAGTTTGTGGAGCATGGATCTAAAGGCAGCATGTTTGTGTTGGATAGAGTGGTTTGAGGCGTTGTGGATAAGTTTGTCTGCCGTTGTCGGTCTCCATTGGAAATGTTGAAGCTGTGTTTTGATGTGTTGCCTTTTTGTTATGGTGATGTCGAGGAAGTTTAGGGATTGGTTGGTTTCAATCTCTGAGGTAAACTGAATTCAATGAACACAGAAACTAACTTCGTATTTAAATAGGAAAATATTTCATTAACTCTATGATAGCAGGGCTAATATAAATAAATATTAGAGAAATGTTTAATTTAAAGTTAAATTAATGACCATATTATTATTCTGTTTCATTCCTTAGATTTTTATTAAACTTTATAAAGGTGATTTTCTATGGTTTTTCTGTAGCTAAAATTAATTTATAAATTTAACAAGAAACTTTAAAACTATTTGTTTAAAAAGGTTAAAAATTTGGATAGTTCTTGGAAAACTGAACACATTTTTTATTTGTTTTAATATACAAATCCATATTTACTAAAACAAAAGTACTTATAAAATACAAATTGTGATTTTTAATTAACACTAAATATTCTTAATAAATAGTTTGAACTTTCAATTTGAATATGAACTCTTTCTTCTATTTCTAAGGTGGTTTTTTCCTAGTTATTCCTGCAAATGTTAATCACGTTTGTTTCTCTAAGTCCTGCAACAGAAATATAAACATTATTAGTGAACAGTAAAAACAGCTTTTTATTTCTCGTACTAATTTCTTTTATAAAGTTGGAATTTTACATCCAGTTTTAGACAATTTAAACTAAAATTATTACAATACAGTGTGGAAATTTTATTTTTCTGATTCTAAAAATATGTCCTTGAAATTTTCTGTATTGTTCATAACAACAATACATGCTTGATATAACAACTAAGACCATTTATTATCATCTAGCAACAACTACCAAAACTGTAAATTGAATCAAATATTCACAATTTTGTTATTGTGTGTTACAATAAAATTGTAATTTCA
The DNA here is from genome assembly GCA_036971475.1 of Prosapia bicincta. NCBI lineage: Eukaryota > Metazoa > Arthropoda > Insecta > Hemiptera > Cercopidae > Prosapia > Prosapia bicincta. The sequence continues at coordinate 93,858,866 of JBAIZL010000004.1, read as the reverse complement.
AAAAAATACATAACTATTATTGTATATACAACTGACAACTGATTGATAATATTTAGTATAGCAACTTTAAAATAAACTATATACATCAGTATAAAAACACAACTCAGTATATTTTAAACTACAAAATATTTCCTACCATTAAAATATTTGAACATACATGTACACAAGCTACAACATAGATAGATCTATGATCATAGACAAAACAACACTCATTATTAACCACAGATCGAGGAATAAAATACTCAACTATTAAGAGTTCAGCTGGCTCTCAGAAAATGTACTAAACAAGTGAGAAGTTCATTTGCTGAAAAATTTTATGACATATTGGTTTTGGTCAGCAATATTGTTAATCATGAAAATAGAAGACTAACCAAACAAAATTAAAATAAATAGGTTATAACTAACTAGAAAAGAACCTGTTTAATATATTATCTTTAGTATACAATTTCAAATAATACTCTTGAATTTTGTAGCCATTAATTCAATTAATATTACACAAAAGAGTGATGTCATTGGTAATAAATATGACAATAGACATTAAATCTGAGATATATTTTACTAGGAGATAAAAACATGCTACTCTGAATTTTTTTGTCAAGGTGTCTTTAAATTATTGATTAGGCACTTTATTACCCAAAATTTAATATAATTTGACTGAAATTGGTAACTGATCACACTAATCAAGATAATTAATGTTCTATTTCTAAAAACATTTCAAAATATGATGTTGGAAAAGCTTACATTCTAAAGTAAATCACTAAATAATTAATTGCAAGGAAAAATTAAATAGATTTCTCTAATAATTTAACAATTTCTTTAACTAGCAGGATTTATTATTTATTTACTATTTATTTTCACAAATTAATTGATAACAACAATAAAATTAACAAACATCAATGACCTTCAAAATTATAAAAATTTTTTTTTTCTTATCATAAAATAAACAGTTGAAACATTAGATTAACCCATTCTCTACCACAATCCCCAATTGGGGTTTTGGTGTTTAAACAGAGTTAGGTATTCAGCACTTGCTTGTTAATGATTAACACATATATTAAGGCATTCTTAGGCTCATTGAGGTTATGTTCATGCATTACAGTTTTAGGAATGGTGTAATTTTGTAGTATTTGTATTAAATTACACATCTTGATAAACGTAAGGAGCTTGCATTTATGGGCATGTGTTTTCTTTATACATTTTCCAGTATGTAAACATTTTTTATATCATTCTACTTTGATATATTACAGTGGTTAATATTTTCATAACCCAGTAACGTGGTTGGTTTCCTTATTTTTACCAATATTTACAAATTATGTTTGTTTTAATAGTATAGCCATTTGGGGATCATGGCATATCCAGTGTATTTTGTTTACCTAGGCCCATACTACATTTTTTATTCCGATTGCAGGCATGGCCGTACAGGAGTTCTTGAGTCTAATTTAACTTGTATAACTTATGAATGATGAAGAATTTTGGGTTCTTTTGATGATGACAGTGAAATACATTTTGTTCTATTGCCTAATAATTTTGATAATCTTTCTGACCTAGAGGAGATCAATGAAAATATTTTAGATGATACTATGCCTCATTTTCTACAAACTTGAGTGGTTTGCTACTATGCCCACCATGTCTTGAAGTAAATTATATGTGAGAAACCTATTAGAGTTGGATTCAAACAGAGGTTATTATGTTGTGGAGAAAAGGGCTACTGTTTTTTCTTGTCAAACTCTGTGAGGGGAGACGTATAGATACCCAATGCTAAAACAATCTCTGTAGGCTCATCCATTATTATGTCCAAAGCTTCTGAGCTTAATACTCCGCAAAATCATATTTTTTAAATTGACAACCTTTTTACAAATTTTGACTTGATAAAAAGACTAACGGAAAGTAGTATTTTTGCCACAGGAACAGTACGAGACAATCAAGTCCTATCAAGTCAGATAAAGAAATGAAAAAAGAGGAACACGGTGCAAGTGACTGATGAAAAGAACAAGTGTTTTTCCATTACTTTGAAAGATAACAACAATGTAAAAGTTTTATTAAACCACAGTAAGCTGTAACTAGCTGGTCAAAACTTGATAAAGTGAAGATAAAAGTTCTCAGGCAAAGTTCATTGTTACCTACAATAAGTCCATGGGTGGAGTTGATAAAATGGATTGGTTTATAAACAGGTATAGGATAAAAATCAAAGCTAAAACATGATACTTTCCTATATTCACCGATCTTATTCCCATGACGGTGGCAAATGCTCACATTCTTTCTTGCATATCAGGGCGAAAGATGCCAATGGCAGACTTCAGGTGAACAATTGCTACAACTTATCTAGCACTGGCCTCTTTATCCAACCCAAAAAACATTGGCAGACCAGTTTTACCAAATCTTTGTAACAAAAAATGTAAGAGTTGATCCTGCAGGAAATTACACTGAAAGAACAATCAATAAAAAGCAAAGATAGTGTTGAGTATATAAGACAAGTGTAAAGGAACAATGCTCCAAGTTTAATGCTGGTCCTCCAGGTTTGCATGTAATTGAATGTTTTCAGGTTTTGCATAAGAGACTTTAATGACTCTTTGAACTAACCCCCTTTTGTCCTATAAATATAGTCTTTTGTTTGTAAAATATACACTTTTATGTGTTAAGTATAGTGTTTTTTTTGCAAAATAATAAATATTTGACTTGACTGTATCTTCAAAATTTGTTTACCGGTATATGCTATGATCCCCATTTGGGAATTTTATTTAAAACAAGCCTAAAACAGCTAAATTTGAAAATACAATTTAAAAAATATTTTTTTGATAATTCTTAAAGGTATTAGTAAGTGTTTAAAATGAAAAAATTGTTTTTAAAATTTGGCAGGTAATGGATTAACATTATTTCAAAAGCTGTAATAGTTAAAATTTGTAGCACTGTATAAAATTAAATAATAAATAAAGTCATTATAAACGTTGCAGCAAATTTTAAATAATATTTTCCCTAAGTAAATGATAAAAGGTAATAAATCTACCAACCCACCATAAGTGATGCTGTATCATAAATTTTTATTAGATATGACTATAGTCTAACAATGACTTAAAATATATGCACAGAACAGTTATCCAACACAATAGCACTAGCTTGTATCAATGATAACAGTTCAGAAGAAATCATTGGGAGTGTTATGGTCATCATAGTTTAAATAAGTTATAAGTGTGTAGCCAACTTTATGTCAATGATTCCCAATTGTGATCAGCATAATACAGTGGTATAAGTGGTTTCAAGAAACGGAAAGCATTATTGTGAGAAATTCATCTATATATTCTACAACAAACAACAAATCACAATTGATTTGTTTTGCAACGGATTATATATCAAAGTTACATAAGAACCCCCAAAAAATCAATTAGTATCTAGTGAACCAATCATGGATCTGCAACATTTAACACAACACATCAATGCTTCTGTTGCCACAATCACGTCTGTCATAATCCCTGGTTAGAAATTGACTATCAACTGGATGTTTACAAAGAAACCAAAGGAGTGAACATTGCATCATTTTAAAGTATGAAACAAAAATTTTTAGTTGGTGTATTTAACAAAACAATACAGTGGAACACCAATTATATGAATCAATTGGGACTGGCCCCTATTCGAATAAAGAAAACCTCGGATAATTGGATTTTTTTAAAAAACAATGGTCAGTTTTAATTAATTACTGCAAATGGGAGCATAAAACTAAATTTTTTATAGTCTTATATTTTTCATAAGCTTCTGAGCTAAGGGCTTAACCTTTTCACAAAGAATGTGAAAGGTTAGTGTCAAAACTGGGTTTCCCATAGAACGCTGTTGCAAAAACCATTTGAAAACAGCATCTTCAAATTCTTATCTTAATTACTTTATCTGTTAATGATAAGACAACTCATTTTCTTTCAGAAGCCATTGTGACAAAAAAAGGCACATACAAACTAAACAATGGGCAGATGCAAAAGAGTACCATCAAAGTAGCAGGACAAAGAGACACTGACTGACTTAATCAAAACAAATAGTCACAGTTGTGCCAGGCCGGTCACCTGGCAATTGAAGTCAGCCAACTACACAGAACTGCAATGAGACGGTGACTATACATCTAACTAATATTTGGACTGTTTCAACACTAGCTTCGCAGAGAAAATACCTACAATAAATATAGACAGTATCATTATTTTGAAAATTTCTGTAGTTTCAGTTTTAATTTTATTTCTGAAAATATGAAAGCGATTCTTTTTGTCGGAGCTTGAAGGGTTGGAGTTATATTGTAATTGTTTTATTATTTCTAATAGCTCTTGAGAAATGTTTTTTAAAATTGCTACAAATTTTTTTAACGACCATGTAAAACTAGCTAAACATAACAAAAAAACTTACCTAAGTTTTGGATCTGCAAGAGTTCATTTTGATATCTGTATTTTGAGGTAAAAATTTATGAATTATTGGTGTAAAGAGATCCTTATTTAAATGTCTAGGGTCGTTGAACCCAGTGATGTAACTGGTAACAATACCAACAAAAATAGTAGTCAGAGTACCAATCAAAGTGTAATACATATAGGACACTTTATACAGAGCAAACGGTTCCTCCCTGCAACAATAAGAGTGTGTGAAAACACTAGTCTAAATAAAACATGGCAAACAAGTTAAAGAGTTGTAATTCAATTTTTTTAAAAATTAAGTTAAAAAATTTGAGTCCCAGGTACTCGTTTATTTCTTCTTAGTCTTATTTTTTCTGCAGTGTGCAAATATCCTTCTCACCACTTGTTTAGGAACCTTTTTATTTTAACACACTGTCTCATTTCTTTATATTGTATTCTCTCGAATGTAGTAAAAATATCCATCTCAACAAACTATTTTTTTTCTTTGTTCCAACTACACTTCAAAATTCTTTTCTAAAAAAATGTGTTTTGTTATTGTGTTAAATATGTTATATTTCCCCTTGTTTCCTATGAACTCCAAAAAATTATATTATAGTTCTACCTAAGTATTCGCTTGGTTTATTCTGAATCATATATTTCATTCTCATCTGCTTCTTTATTTATAAAGAATTGGTAATATTGTCCTCTATATAAAATAGGCAAGGCTCTTGACTACTAAATGATATTGCACTGATGAGATTTTCATTGATGGCAGACATTTTAACTTGCAGAGATATTTGAAAGGGGAATCCAACTTTAATATTTCAAATTTGTAGGTAATTCGATTTTTTTCATTATTCTCTACAGCTTTGAATTATCCCAGTAATACTGTATTTGGTATTGGATATGTGATATACTGTATAGGGTAATGTAGGAGGGATCTGAAATACTGCACAAGCTTTTTCCTCTCACAAAATAATGAAAAAAGTTTATATAAACATGGGCCCGGAAATGCTTTGTTTAGAAGTTATACAGCACCAAAGATTTAACCTGAAACTTAGCTCCCTTAGTAAAGTTAAATCACATTGAAATATTTAGGGCATTAATTCAGTTTGTTAAGTAGATAAGTTGTATGTAAAATTAGCTGAAAAATCGTTTAAAACCCATCCCAGAACTCTATCTCCAATAGGTTAAAAAAAATTACAGTAAAGCAAAAAAGGTTAGGGTCAAAAACACACTTTTTTGAATTTGGACTACAATAACTTTGTTAACACTTTCAACGCGGCGGTCGACTGCCTGTCGACAAAAGCGCCCTCTAACACCCGGCGTCGGTCGACACATTGTCGACACGATCCTTTTCCATTCAAATGGCTCCCAACTTTTACCAGCCTGCTTTAACGGTACAGTTCTCGTTCTGCCGCCTAGACAAAAGGTCCAAGTTTGTGTTTACGACTCCGCCGCTGTTTTTGTTGTGTCCAATCATTTTTACGTGGTTTTCACCCAATTTGATTCCAATGTAAGTAATACACTTTTTTCTATTATGATAAATATACCTAGGCCTTTTTAAACCTAATAATAAAGTTGTTTGCAGTAGTATTTATGTAAATAAAACAATATATCTACCAATAATATTAAATTTTTGATTTTTTTCATTTCTTTTGTGCATTTTTATATGCAGCCAAGTAAAATAATTTACCCTAGTTATGAAAATTAATCCTAGGTATTTCAATACTTAGCAAATAAAGTTATTTGAACTATTATTTCCATAAATAAATTACACAAATATTTTAAAAACATTTTTCTCAATTTTGTATATAATATAGCCAGGTATAGATAGATAATTCGGAAAAAAATTCATTATAGATGAATGGAAGAGTCCCTAAAAGGATGTTGAGTCCTGATAACCAGCCTGCTGGACCATGTTCTGGGGAAACAACACCTCATGCCTCCAGGACAGAAACGTCTAAGAAGATGGCTGCTCCGGTGAAAAAAAGAATCTTCTCTGAGGATGAATTATGGGAAATGCTCCAAAACTCTGACATTGAGGAGGACATGGATGAAGCAGTTGATTATTTTTTTCATATTTTCTGTGACAACATGTTTGATTTGATAATTTCTGAAACAAATGCCAGGGCCAACTTTTGATGAGCCAGACCACAAAGCCCAAGTCACGAATTCAGGGATGGAAGGACATTTCGAGAAGTGACTTTGAAATATTTTTGGGCCTTACATTTTTGACTGGCCAAATCCAGGCCCCCAGTTTAGCCCATTATTGGCAAATTAATAACTTATATAATTTTCCAATATTTAGAAATGCTATGCCTAGAGATAGGTATATGATAATTTTGAGGGCTTTGCACTTTTCGAAAAATCCCCACGTTGGCGACCCTACTCCGTCCGACCCGATGTACAAAGTTTCTCCTCTTTTCGATGTTTTTCATAAAAGGATGAAGGAAATTTATTATCCTAACAAGGAACTAAGCCTGGATGAGTCCATGTTATTATGGCGTGGCAGATTGTATTTTCGCCAATACATCCACAACAAGAGACATAAATTTGGCATTAAATTTTATACATTGAACCAACCAAATGGGCTTATTTTGAAAATGAAGCTCTATTGTGGAGCAAAAGACCCCTTGGTTGGAGGAACTGGCCATGTTGACAAAGTGGTCAAATAGTTGCTGGATGACTTTTACGGAATAGGTCATTCGGTATACATGGACAATTTTTATTCATATGTTGGCTTGTCAGAGTTTCTTTTAGAAAAAGATACCTATTCTACGGGGACTCTGCGGGCCAACAGAAAAGGAAATCCTTCAGAAGTGGTAAATAAGAAAGTGGCTAAAGGCACCGTGACAGCTGCTTATTCTACGACTGGGGTGTGCGTCCTAAAGTGGCATGACAAACGGGACGTGGTTGCTTTATCGTCTGAGTTTGGTGCTACTATGATTGAGCATAAGGCACGTAGCGGAAAAATGTCCCTAAAGCCAGAGGCAATTTTAAAATATAATGAGTCTATGGGGGGTGTAGATCGCTCAGATCAACTTATGAGTTATTACCCCTGTGAAAGAAAAACTATCCGGTGGTATGCGAAGGTAGCTATCCACTTATTCCATGTCACCGTAACGAACGCATACCTTCTTCACAAACAGCAACCGGGAAATACAAAGATGACTCTATTAGATTTTAGAGATAGTGTCATAAGTGTAATTCAATGTTTTCTAAAATTCTTAGTTTTTAATATGTTTTTTCATACAAAAATTAATATAAAATAGACAAAATAATTTCATTTTAAATTTGGTGTTGTTATTTGTAAAATATCCTCATTTTTATGGAATGTTGTTAGGATTGCGGTAGGTAGGAAAAAATGTAGAGAGTGAGAGGCGAACGAACTTTACAATAAGCTATTCAATACAATAGAACAGTGAAAGGACGAGACCCTTGCCAGTTAGAATTTTCCCTGGTCTAAAGCACGTAAATGTCAGGTAGAATTTATCCCCGGGAATGAGTTATTCCAATTGAGGAATAATATAAAACGAAATTGGCAGCAAATCAAGTCGTTAACACAAAAAAATAGTACGTCGACAATGTGTCGACATCAGCTCTACATAATGAAATGCTTTTGCCAGGCGGCTGTCGACAACGCGTCGCACACGGGTTTTTTAAAAGAAAAACGGTAAAAAAATCAGTAGAAATGTAAAAATATTTGAAAGACTCTTAAAAAGAATATATTTAGAGAAAAAAAAAATTCAGCACAGGCGAAAACCAAGGTCAGCCCTGTAGACGCATTGAAAGTGTTAAATTGCATATAAACAAAAAAAAGTTTAATAAATTTTGTAGAGAATTTTATTTTCAAAAAAATAATGAAAATAAAGTCAATGAAAACAGGATAGTTTTCTTTTAAGAGATCCCCTAATTTGAACCCCTTACATTTCTTTGTATAGGGACACATGAAGCATTAGCGTTTACTGAAAATTCAGAAAATGAACATGAACTTTTACACAGGATAATGATTGCTGCCCGAAAAATAAAAAAACAGTACAATAATGTTGGAGAATCCAATGGCCTCTTTAAATCGTCGGCCTGATAAGTGTATTAACAATGTAGGTGAACATTTGGAGCACCTCTTGTAATACTGTTATCAATGAATGTTAAGTAATTTTATGATTAATACTGTAGATTATTTAAATAAATTATTTATTTAAAGATTTTTAGTAAAATTATTTTGAGAGATATTGGCATAGATTTTATAATCAGGCTACTTCGTTAGCAATGAGTGATTTTCATAATTTGTAGTTTTGTGTGTTCCTTAATAAAAATGAATTTATAAGAAAACTATTCCGTTTTTATTGACTTCATTTAAAATATTTTTTGAGAATAAAATTCTCTACATATTTTATTGAAAATTTTTATTTGTTTATAGGAACTTTAACAAAGTTATTGTAGTACAAAAGCAAAAGAATTTGTTTTGACCCTAACCCTTTTTGCTTTACCCCAAATTTCTTTTAAAATATTCGAGATAGAGTTCTGGGACACTTTTATACAATTTTTCAGCTCATTTTACGTAAATAAAACTTATCTTGAAAAAACTCAATTAATGTTCTAAAAATTTCAGTGTGAGTTAATTTCACTGAGGGAGCTGAACTTCAGATTAAATCTTTGGTCCTGTATAACTCGCCAATGAAGCATTTCCAGACCCATGTATATATGAACTTTTTTCATTATTTTGGTGAGAGGAAGAAGCTTCTGGAGTATGGCAGATTCTTCCTGAAAAACCCTGTATAGAGCATATATTATAGATCAAAGAGTTTTTGTCAATTTCCAATTTATGTGTAGGGATATTGAATAATATCTTAGAGTAAAAATGATACAAAACCAGGATATTTGTGAATCATCCTTTGAAAAAGGTTAGAGCATACCTATAGTGTTTTTTAAAAAATCTCAACTCAATATTTTTGCAAAAGAGCTATGAACAGAAAATAGAGACACTTTTAAAACCAGGAATTACCCCTAACAAATTTAAAATTGTGAGTATGAAATAGAAGAATTTTTTAATCAAGTTGAGTCAGTTGAATCAACTATTATTGTTGATAAGGAATATGAAAAAAACATTTGTAAATACAGACTGGATTCAGGAATACAGAGATTATCTAGACTACAGAATACAGATGCAGAGAATTATTATAATATAGTATTATAGTATTATATATTATTAATATAGTAATACATGATATGGAAGCATGTAAAACTCCCTGATCAGGCATTAAGAGATTATGGCCACATGTCCATACTTGCATACCTCTTTAGGTATACCAGCTCTCTATAATGGACCTAGGAATTTATTTTTGTATTATAATTAAGTATATGAAGTAATTAAATTAAAAATTAATGAAGTTAAGATAGGTCTGAGGAAAAGTAATTAGGAAAAAATGTTGCCTCAAGAGGACAAGGTCACTTACATGAAGGACATCTGCTGTCTATCTAGGTTAAAGAGAATTGTCTACCTGTAGCTTCCCTAACAATATATACACCTGGGAAATAATAGAAGAAACTTTCCATTCAAAATATTGTATAAAAACTATCAGAAAAATGAAAACTAACATGGTTTAGTTAGGATGGAATTTACAGACAATAATCCATCAATGTCTACAATACGAATATATATATATATATATATATATATATATATATATATATATATATATATATATATATATATATATCTTATAATATTAACAATATTTTTTTACAAAATTACATGTATGTCCTTCAAAATTGAATCTTGACCAATTGTTAAATGAAAAGATTTCCTCTTTGTCAAATATATTCCTACATTTAAAGTGCTTAACTGACATTTTACTAACATCTAAGGAAATAACATCTGATGTGTACAATAATTTATGTACTGCAATTCCTACTTACATGTAAGATTTAGGAGAGGGACTTGTGTATGTACGGTTAATAAGATATTCTGGACAGTTTTCTATAGATACTGGTTTAGTAGGGTATGTGATCTGTCCTCTGGCGATGGCAGTCTGAGTTCCAATTGAAATCCATGCTGTCAAAGCAATACTAACAACTCCTCCTGTGACAGCACCCTAGAGGAGAAAATCATTTTCAATTTGAAATAACTATGATAAACTATACCAATTCAAGGATCAAACAGCTAAAGAAAATTAAAGGGATATTGCTTAAGTAAGAATCATTTGGTAATTTAAACAATAGATTATACTTTTGGTATCACTTGCCAATAAAAACTACTACTTACTGATATTTTTTAACAGATGCATTTTTCACTAGGTCATTGCATTGTTCAATGCTAAGAGTCATGGACAAGACTGTTGCACAGGACTGTTGGTATTTGTCTGTGGTACGCTTCTGCTGAAAAATATCAGTAAGTAGTGTTTTTTTTTTTTTGCCAAGTGATACCAAAAGTGTAATTAATAAGAAAAATCTCTAGATCTACAACACAAACTGCAATTTTTAAACAATAGGCTTAAAAGAAAAGGTTTTTATTGACGGTGATAGTTTACTTCATTCATTGTCTAAATTTCTTTCATTTGTTATTCAGTTCTAAACACTTTTTATATGGTGTACCAGCTTTTTAAACTATCTAATATATACAAGATATATAGGCCTACACTACTACAGACCTTCTCACAATACAATTTATTTAAAATCCGAATATGCTTTTGACAACCATTTTTGTCTTATTAGTAATAAATCAATACTTATATGTTTTCTGCTTGGTAATTTAACCAATAGAAAAAAGCAAACTGTCAGTCCCTCACCTTACAAAATTTCTTAGAAATTTTCTCAACTTGTCTGTTGCAGCACTCACTTTGATTTGTAATGATAATGCTGGTTTGGGAGATATTTTCTTTGCCAACTTGGTCAGCTAATAATATTTTAAAGTGTATACTAGCAGTTAAGGATGGGAGTAATATTCTTTAAATAATTCTACAAATTAAACAAAACTCTAGATTAGAGAATTTTAATAGTGTTCTTCATTGAAGCATTTTAAAATCTATCATCTATAATTTTATAAGGATACGAAGACATCTAAGACCCAAAGACAAATAACAAAATTGTTTAAACAAAATAATAACTAAACTGCCTTTTGAAATTAAATACATTTACAAAGTTTATTACTAGTAAAATATAAAACAAATGAATATTAAAATATTCAATTACATGTTATTTAATAACAAAGTTATTCCAAAAAACGTCCCTGAATATATATATATATATATATATATATATATATATATATATATATATATATATTAAAAAAAAAACAGTGAATTAAGCCAATAAATAGTTGGTTTTCAACTTATTGGTATTTTAGATAATTCTAGAATACTGAAAAAAATATTTCATTATTGGAAATTAGTTTACCCATGAACTATTTCTTTTTCCACCCTGATTTTTATTAATTACTTATATAATTTGATTAAACCAACTGACTGGAAATCTAAAAACAAATTACTTGTAAACAAGAATAATGAAATGTTTACATCTACTTGAAATAAAGAAAACTATGAATATATTAATAATTTATAGCCTCTCATATCATAAGTGATCAATTGAGAGCACAGTAGGGTATTTAGAATTAATAAACAATTATAAACCTACTTTTAGTGTCACTTGGCCAAAAAACCACTACTTACTGATATTATTTCAGCAGACGTGTTTCGCACTAGATCAGTGCCATTGTTCAATGCACTGGGTCTGTAGAAAAATATCAGTAACTAGTGGTTCTTTTTACCAAGTGATACTAGAAGTAGTAACTTAAAAAACCTCAAGATGTACAACACAAAGCTTGCAAATTATAAACCCTTGATACAAAATAGTTACAAAACCTTTATGTACATTTAGATAAAGTAGTTAGCATCATCAGAAAGTTACAAATGGATGAAGTTTATATTTATAGCCTTCTGATGATGTTAACTGTGTTAGCTAAATTGTACATAAAGGTTGTGTAACTATTTTGTAGCAATGTTTTAGAATTGTTTTATAAGTTCTAATGTCTGATAAATAATCTTTTAATTTGTGATATTACTGAACAAACAAAAAGTGTAAAACATTATTTAACCCCTTTCTGCGAAAAACATTCTGATAAATAAAATTTGTGTTGAGAAAAGTATATACTACTGTCTATATGTTTAGTTTTAGTTTAACTTATTAACTCATTATATGTTGTACTATTTCTAACTTATATTAATTAAATTTACTGTAAAAACACAAAATTCTCAAGGTTGATGAGCAGGAGGAAAGTTCCACTGTGTAATCTAATATAGGCCTACAGGAAGTAAAAAAATTCATGACAATTATAATCTATATTTTAATAACCATTTAAATAGTGTAAAATACTTGAGCATTTGGCCAAGCAAAAACATTCCTAGTGAGAACATGCCCAACAATGTGCAGGAGAAAAGTTCCACTGAGTAATCTAATACATAGGAAGTAAAAAATTCATAATAATTATAATATATATTTTAATAATCGTTTAAATAGTGTAAAATACTTAAGCATTTGGCCAAGCAAAAACATTCCTAGTGAGAACATGCCCAACAATGTGCAGGAGAAAAGTTCCACTGAGTAATCTAATACATAGGAAGTAAAAAATTCATAATAATTATAATATATATTTTAATAATCATTTAAATAGTCTAAAATACTTTAGGATTTGGCCAAGGAAAAACATTTCTAGGTATGAACATGCCCAACAATGTGCAGGAGAAAAGTTCCACTGGGTAATCTAATACATAGGAGGTAAAAAATTAAAAATAATTATAATCTATATTTTAATAATCATTTAAATAGTGTAAAATACCTTAGCATTTGCCCAGGGGAAAAACATTCCTAGTGAGAACATGCCCAATAATGATCCAGCTGTTATTCCTGATAAGCTCTTACCAGCCTGAAAACATGAAAAGTAATAAGTAGATGATGTAATAAAAAAGATTCTCTTATTCTGATGCTTTTTGGAAACTGGAAGTACTTGATAGTGAGGTAGGTGCTTTATTTAATAAACTTACTAAGTCTTTTATAGTTATAAAATAACAGATAATTACATGTAAAATAATCATATATTTTATAGGTATATATGATTTATATAAGTACAGTAATGCCTCGACTTACTCTACCCCGTCTTACGCAATTCCCAAGTTACGCGGTTTTAAATCATGCTGTCCAAGTTATGCAGAAACTGGCCTGTTCTAAAAAAAAAAAATGCCTAAGATAACTTTTATAGCTCATGAAAAGAAAATATTTTTAGGTTTTAAGGCTGCAAATAAAGCTCATGACTGTAAGTTGACATCTGTCATAGTTTATCGGTCAGAAAATCCAAAGGCATTAAAAAATATTTCTTAACCTACCTTGTCCATGATTTGGAAGTGGAATCAGAAGCTTGGGTGACAGCTTTTTTTTGGGACTGGTTTGGTCATCATTTGATACCTCAAGTCGAACGTTATTGCCGGTCTAAACAAATTCCTTTTAAAGTAATTCCTATTAATTGACAATGCACCTGGCCAACCTCCTACTACTTTATCTAATTTCGACACTTGCGTGAATACGATATTTTTGCTACCAAAAACACCACTAGTTTGCTTCAACCAATGGATCAGGGAGTCATCGAAACATTTAAAGTTTATTACACAAGAAGATCATTCACGCATCTACATGAAGCTATGCAGAGACAGAACAACGAGCTCTCTGTTGAAGATTTTTGTAAACAATTCAATGTTTTAGATGCTTTGAGAATCATTGGACAATCTTGGAATGAAATTTCACAAAAATCTTTGAATGGTGTTTGGAAAAAGGTATGTCTATATTTTCCCCACTGAAACTCAAGCAGAATCAGTGGCAGTTTGATGAAATATCTGATGTGATTGAAGAAGTCAGTTTTGCCAGACAACTAAATTTAGAAGTGGATAGTGATGACTTTCAAGAACTGCTGGATTTACACAACCAGGAGCTAACAATGATTTGATGAGCTCATAGAAATGCATGAGCATGAGCAAGACCTTAAAAACACAGATTCTTTAAACCCAGTTGACGTAGAAGATGAAATGACAGTTAGAAACTTGACAAAAGGCTTTAGTTTAGTTGAGCAAGGTTTACAAATTTTGGAAAACATAGACTTCAACAATAAGCATATTTCTGCCACAAAAGAAAAAAAATTAGTGAGTTATGAGGAAATTCTGTGTGAGAAGAAAAAAATCTTTAAACAAATTTACTAGATTTTATGAAGTCATCTATGTCAAAATAACTTCTTTTTACTTACTTCTTTGCAATATGTATGTACATAATATAATATTAGATTTCAATACATACACATTTTTCTTCTAATTTATTAGTATATTTAGTCTTTGGTCCCAATCAAACATGACTCCTATGTTATTGTATGTAAAATTATACCCCGACTTACGCAAATTCGACTTACATGGTTATCGCTTAGTCCCACCTATCGTGTAAGTTCCGGGTATTACTGTGTATATATATATATATATATATATATATATATATATATATATATATATATATATATATATATATATATATATATATATATATATTTTAAAACAATATAGGTTATTCAAATTCAAGAATATTTATATATCCAAAGCTTTTCTTTGGTAAAGAGTACCAACATCATCAGGAATGAAAATTACAATAATGTATTAAGCTTTGGATATAAATTAATAAATATTCTTGTATTTGAATAACCTATGTTGTTTTAAATTACTAAACAAGTAAACGTATTATATATATATATATATATATATATATATATATATATATATATATATATATATATATATATATATATATTTATAGGTTAGTTTTGGTTGGTAAAGATTATTTAGATTTTTTGGACTAGGAGACTGACAGACTTACCTTGGTAAGAGTTTTCATTCTCTCATATTTCTTTTTGTGTTTTCTCTTCGATTTACAAAGACCACTGTGTGGTTGAAATATATCATTGTTTAAGTGCTTTTATGTGTTTCTATTTCAAGACTACAGAGTGGACTCTTACCAAGGTAAGTCTGTCAGTCTCCTAGTCCAAAAAATCTTTATCTATATATATATATATATATATATATATATATATATATATATATAAGGTTATTACTGAATAAACTATTTGCCAATATATCTAAAAGTTCCTATGAACAAGTATTGAAAAACTATCATGAATATTTACAAAACAAGAAATCCTTTGAATTACTTCAGTATTGCAAGAAAAAATGAATGTAAAAACATGCTTTGCAATAATTTGAATTTTACAAAAAAATTTAAAATTTAAAAAACCAATACAGTAGAACCTCTCGTCACGTTCGGAACCGAGTCGTTCTGAAAAAAACAAATAATGTAAGTCGTGAAACTAACATGTAACTGTGGGTAAACGTAGCATATAACTACGTAAATAGGTATGTAATGTACATATTAATAGCAATTAATGTTGTACCATAAATTATTTATGTCCGCTGAAAAATTCAGCAACACCATTACACAACACTATAAAAACACTGGTAGCCTGCAGTATAGTTTGTAATTACAAATACAGTATTACCCTATTTTCATAAAAGACATAAAAAAAGCATATTACAGTACCTTGTAAGGATAATAGCACTAGAAAGAAGAAATATGGTAATTAAATCTATTTAAGTTTTGGGTTTAAAAAAGTCTGTAATTTTTGTTATATTAAAAAAATTTTGTCAGTAAACTGCACTGTACTACATGACAGTACAGATGTTGTTTGTTATTACTGTGTTGAATACAATGACAAATTACTGAACGTGATGAATTAAAGAGTGACAAATTAGATAGGTTGTATTGTAATAAATTTAACTCTTAATTTTTTTTTTTTTGGTATATTAGCAATTATAATAAACGCTACATGTCTGAATACCTTCTACGTACTACAAAAACAAGCCAGAGATCTTACTTTCATTCAGATTCCTGCTGGGAATTTTTAAGAGTGTAGAATAGAGAACTCTGAGGGTCAATAAAACTAAAAATAACTACTAAAAATAATATTTTTCAAAATGTTCAATTAACAAATGTAATGAGACTAGTATAATTAATATTTAAACAAAATAAAGTTATGAAACCGATACCAGGCATATTAATATTTTTAGAAATTGTGTTTTCAAACTTATTTTAGACATTTCAGGATGTTTTTTGTTTCATTTTTGAGAAGAAATTTTATACTTACCTACTAACTAATTCTTCAATGTTGTAAATCAACATATATCATACACTATTCCTTTCTACTTTTCCCTAATACTTCCAAGTTGACTGCTGATCGGATGCTGCAGAGGGGCAACGTCAGCCTGATGGACTATAGGTTGGCTTTGTTATCACATTTTGTTTTTGTATTCATTGTGATACTACCTATTAGCCTGAATAATATATATCATGCATGATATCTGTATGAGTGTCTAGGATTTTATTACTAATTGTGTCCTGTTTTCATAGTTATTTCCCAGCTGTTGCAATTTATTTGTGTTAAATCCTACTATGCTATCATCACCCCTTATTTCTTATGAGAATGGCATTATCACATAACTTTCTTATATGTTTACTATTACGTTATCTTATAAAAAAAAGTTTTTGAGCATTTAGTTCATGTTTTACACTTTACTGTAGTGCTTAAGCTGTTCCTAGGCAGTATGGTTACAACGATATCTAATTTTTTAAATTACAATATTTACAAAATCAAAAATATACTTACAGTTCACAATGCCCCTGTGAAGTTTGTATGGTGGTATTTTTTCTTTTGATTATACCAAATTTTGAGTATTTCAAATTATAACTTATTTCATTAAAAATATTATTGATATTCAAATTATTAATGATAAAAAAATATGATTTTAATAAATTTGCTACAGTAAACACATTTCTGATGTTCAAATGCAAACATTTCTACATATGTATTTTCTAAATTCTAGTTTTAAATGTAGAAAATTTTAACATAACAAATTTTTATTTATAAGTTTTAAAAATCTGTACCTGTACAATCGCTCCTAGCTGTTCTACAATAAAAACCATTGCTACACATATGCTACCAATTATAAGTACAATGAATTTCATTATCCAACTAGCTTTCAGTTCTGATATAGGTTCTTTCATCTGTGGTCTAATAAAATCTTCAAATATTACACCACACATTGAGTTCAACCCTGTAGACATTGAGCTGAAACAATAAAGTGATCAAAAAGGCAAAAGATATTTTATAGCTGAAACCAAGCAGCACAAAATTATGAAGGACATGCCTTTAAGAAGAGCTGTCAGCTATGAAATTAATAATAATAGAGTTGTTAAGTTAAAATAAAGTATAATAAACTTCTGTTAATATTACAGTTATTAGAATTGGTCGACAAGCAATTAATACACAACAGATGTTCTAGAATGTTCGTGTAGAGGGGTCTGTCCTAGAGAAAAACCGCTTATTCCATAAGATATTTTATGCATTACACAAGATGAACTTTCTGTGCACTTCACCACATTCTTATTGTTTCTCTTCAATACTTACACAAATGGTTACAGGTTGCTCTCAAATCTTATTGGATTGGTAGGAGAATGACAACTTACTTTTATAATAGTCACAGGGAATGTTTTCATAATTAGAACCATAAAATAAAATACTAAATAGCAAAGTATTTCAAGAGCACTGGATATTGTAATCAATTGAGTGAAAGAAAAAGGAACTGATGTATCATAGATGTGAGTTTCTCAAAATTCCATTAGATATGACAGATATGATCCAACCTTGAACAAATAACAATTGAATATTCCTTTACATTTGTGTTGTGTAACTTAACAAAAATTCCGTTAGATATGACAGATATGATTCAACCTTGAACAAATAACAATTGAATCTTCCTATATATTTGTGTTGTGTAACTTAACATTAAGGAAATAAATTACTGAATAATATAAATAAAACAAATAATAAACCATTAGATTGTAATTGAATAGAATATGGTTAGCGGTTCTCTTGATTTCTGACAGACTGATTAACGTTTCATAAATCTGACCAAGGCAAGTCTATCATTTCTTCCCGTTTTAGCCCTCCTAAGGCTAATGTATTTGTACATTATTGTATATGAATTCCAGGTTATATTTTTCTCGTTATATGTTTATTGAATATTACTATCTCTTTAACAAGACTGTTTTATTTCAAATTATTTGAAGGTTTCTGAAAACTTACATTATAAAAGCAACTACATTTGTTAACCACTAAAACAAGATGGTGAACTACTAAAATACAGAGGCTGGTGATTTTTTCACAAGTTTTAGGTGTAAAACCGTATTCTAAATGTAGACAACGGAATAAATAGATGTAGAAAAATGTCAGTCTGTAGGCTTTCAGTAATTTTTTGAATGCTATTAGTTGTTAAACTGGAATATTGTGAGGGAAGCCTTACCCACCTTAAAATTTGAGTTTAATCCACAGCCTCTCTTTGGTATTATATTTTTATAAACTAAATAGAATCTAAGAAAAAATATCTGTAAAATAAAAAAATATGTAAATTACTGTGAAAACCTGAAGGTTTTTCAAGTTACATGAAGTTTTTTTTATCCTAATGAAAACATTTGAAGACCATCCTCCAGAGATCCGAAAAAAACAAGTAATATAAACAAAAATTTTCATATTATACATTTATGTAAAAGCTAATTATACTTAGATCAATAAAAAAATATATATTTTAGTTACTTTTTATTAAATAATTACAAATAATATAAATGAGGTAACATAACCTCTGATCTACACAGAACATAAAACAGCTTTTTTATGCAGTCTTATGAAATCACTTATTTTAAGCCAAATGAGGCGAAATAACTATATTGCACATCTTGCCCGTTGTGAAACATATTCTCCCATATAAAACTAAACTTTACATACCGGTATTATTAAATTTAACCAATGAATTCATATTTGAAAAAACTGTATATCATCAAGTGTCAGCCTCTAGAAGTTTAAAAAAGTATATTTTAACTTGGATGGATGAATAGAAAGTATTTAATTAATGATTAAAAGTTTGAACTATATATATATATATATATATATATATATATATATATATATATAGAGAGAGAGAGAGAGAGAGAGAGAGAGAGAGAGAGAGAGAGAGAGAGATTTTTTGGACTAGGAGACTGACAGACTTACCTTGGTAAGAGTCCACACTGTAGTCTTGAAATAGAAACACATAAAAGCACTTAAACTGTTTAAGTGCTTTTATGTGTTTCTATTTCAAGACTACAGTGTGGACTCTTACCAAGGTAAGTCTGTCAGTCTCCTAGTCCAAAAATTCTAAATAATCTTTACCAACCAAAACTAACCTAAATATATATATATATATATATATATATATATATATATATATATATATATATATATATATATATATATATAAAGAGTGTGAACTAATAGGAGGAGTTGAAGAATAACTGACAAATATTCTCATCTCTTGCAAAACCCACAATCTCTGACATTAACAAAAAATAAACTAAAACTAAGAACTTTCCAGGGTTTTTTCAACCTATTTCTAAAATAACAGTCAACTTCAAACAACTGGTTCTAAAAATAATAGTCTATTTTTTGTATAATTTACTCACTTTTAAATTTTGATTTGTTGCAAATTTTGAACATTAAAAACAGGTTGTTCGGCACTATTTTTCACACCATAAATATAATAACTCAGTTTCATTAAACTTGTTTACCTTAAAGCAGCGCTAAACACTCCAGACATAAAAACTCCTGGAAAACCTGGAACTGTCCCAGCTATCTCCATAACGAAATATGGTAACAGTTGATCAGATTTCCGTATGACCTATATAAACAAATTTTTCATAGCTACAAGACATTTAAAAAATTTCTAAGATAGATTTATTTACAAACATCAATAGTTTTTAGTGAAAATTACATCAAGACAGACCTTATCATAACCTATTGAATTTAATAGCCTGGAAACCTATTAATGTAATTGTAATGTAAATCTTGCAGTTTTTGTGTTGTACATCTTGAGGTTTTTGTATAAATTACACTTTTTTTGTATTAACTTGGCAAAAAAAACACTAGTGCGAAGTGTCTGCTGAATAAATCAGCAAGTAGTGGTTTTTTTGCCAAGTTAATACAAAAAAAGTGTTCACATTAGTAGATGAAATTATCTATTAATTGTGTGTGTTCATCTACTACTTGAGAGGAATTATTTATATAACATTTACAGGCTAGTTAATAGTATAAATGGTGTTTGCCCTGGAACAAGATAATGTATGAGTTGTTTGATTACCAAGATTCTATGTACACCCAAGTCCTTTACTTATGATGTACTATAAAACCCATGGTGAATTCCTTTAACATGGCTAAGACTATTTATTCAGTCTTATATGGAGTTTAAGGAATGACCCTGAAAGAAACTTGTCTTGTTAATTCCTTTAGGCTCTTCTGATCACATGTCTTTGTATTTTGATATTGTGGAAGTGATGTCATTTGTATTTTAAGTGTAAGGAAAGAGCATAATGAGATTTAATTTGTATAGAACATCTTAAAAATCCAAACGATATTATTATAAAACAAATAATTATTAAAACAAAAATTATTTCTTTGCAGTTTTTAAACTTACCTTTGTAGACACAGGATCACAGTCATGAAAGTATGCAAAAACAACCAGGCCAGTATAGCAACACATTGATACTAACAAAGTCAAACCAACAGCAAGGATTAAAACAGTCCTGAAATATAGTAAAATAAATTAAGATCATCATAGAGTTGTACAAACAATACAAAATAGTTTGTTTAATTATATTTAATGCTATAATGATTGTTATAACAGTTATAAAATTGTTGTTATACATTTTCCAGTATAGATATGTTTTGTGATGCGGATTCGTAAAACATATAGCTGCTGAGTACTTTCACATTTTCTTTGTTAACGTGTTTTGCAAATTTGTACTTCTATCATGAAGAATTTCCCAATTTATAACCTAGTGTAAATACATTTGAAGAAATTATAAATATCCCTTGCACAATGTTGAATCACAAAACAGTTATACACTTATAAGTAATTACTTAAAAAGATAAGTCAAAATTATCAACTTAATATGCTGACAGATTTTGAAACCACAGGTTTCGTCAATTAAACAACAATTTAATCACTAAACACTTTAAAATGTTTTAAAAAACTTGCCTACAGTAGCACTTACTTTGTTTGTTGAGGACAGCGGTTTCGGGAGATGTGTCCCATTGTCAACTCAGACCGTAACAGAACAACATAACTATATCAACTTCCTAGACCTTACAATTAAACGAACAAACAAACAAACTCATAAATTCAACATATATCGAAAACCCACTAGTACCAATACGACCATTCACAGCTCCTCAAACCACTCACACCAACATAAACTAGCTGCTTACAACACCATGATATATCATCTGCTTAAAACATCGTTAGACAAAGAAGAACACCACCAGGAATTAAACACCATAAAATATATAGCACAATGATTGACAAATTATACAACCACTTAAAAAATAAACCTAATAACCCAAATAAAAACACACAACAGGACAATCCCAAATACTTATTATTAAAATACTTATTACTACCATACAGATCATCCAAAACCCACAATCTAACCAACAGATTATGAAAATACAACTACAAAATAGCTTACTCCACACACAACACTCTCAATAAACAATTTAAACCCAACAACAAAATCAACGACATTTACAACACCATTGGAGTTTATAAACTAACTTGCAGTTCTTGCCCCAGTATTTACATAGGCTAAACAGGAAGGTCCTTCTACACACGTTACCAAGAACATATAAAAGCACTAAAAAACAATAATTACCAATCAAACTTTGTCGATCATCTCAACTCCACAAAACACGACTACATAGACATAACATCTAACCTACAAATTCTTCATAAACAACACAGAAATAACCAACGCTACACAACCCAACAATATGAAATATGCAGACACTTCAAACTACACCCTACACACATACTCAATACACAATTAAATTACAACTCACACGCATTTTTTGATATCATAACCCCTAATACACACAAAATACACCCACACCACCACAATATCCCACCCCCACCCTAACCTATGTAAACTTTGAGATCAGTTACGGTCTGAGTTGACAATGGGACACATCTCCCGAAACATCTGTCCTCAACAAACAAAGTAAGTGCTACTATAGGCAAGTTTTTTAAAACATTTAAAAGTGTTTAGTGATTACTAGTAGCTCACGTGAAGATGGAATCAACAAATGTTAACAATTTAATCAGTGAAATCAAGATGGTTAAAAAAATGGTCTTTAGTTATACCCTTTTTGGTATGTAAATTCATCTACCCTTTTATTGGTTATCAAGTGCATGTTCGGTAATTTCATTTCTTTGAAAATATTACTTAAAAAAGAAGTATTACTAAACACAACTTTTACTGACTCTAATTACAGAAACCAATAAAAAAAGGCCAATCTTAAATCCATTTTTAATAAATTGTTTTATATAACGAAAAGATATATATGTCAAATGCACTATATCTCTCAAGAAATATTCAACTATCCACTGAAAACTTAAAACTAAAACCTTCTAATCTAATGACTTTCATGAACTTTAAATTAAGTCAATTTAAAAAATAAACACTTACTTAGACAAAATTTATTTGACTGCACTTGGCCATTATCGGTATCTCAATATGTTATTAGATTACAAGGTTTCAATTTGAAATGTTACAGAACACCATAACAGCAAAATAATCAAAGATTGATTTTATAAAGGTAGCATTTTTTTATTTTGCAACCATAAACACAATGAATAATAATAGTTTGTAGTTACTCACATGTTTGCTTGTTTAATTGTTGGCATTGCAAGACAACGTTGAACCATTGCTTGATTCACAGAACAAGAAGCCAGCCAGTAAAAGTAGTTGCCTATTATTACTGACCAGAGAGTGTGCCTTATACGAGGATCAGTATCTAAACTAAAGAAAACAAAACCGGCTTTATTAAAATTGATACAATTTTAATTACAAAAATTTTTTATTTTGCCATTATTATCTTCAACTCATACATTCCCTTCTATTTAAATCGTAGTAATTTGTTTTAATTAATTTGATTAAATAGTATTTTAATTTGATCTTAAAATCCCATTTTCTACTCGTTTTCAATTGAATTTGAAATATTTATTTTACAATTGTTTGAGTTTATAGTGAAGTTAAACTAAAGCAATACCATGAATCTAATATAAATTTTTTATTCTTCAAAACACTAATTCTGTATGGTACTGTTTGAGATATCAGTTGCTTCATCAGTCTCAATGATTAAATAGAATTTTCCTTAATTTCATTCAATTGAATGAAATTCTACAATGTATGCCAAATGATTTCATTAGCTAACAATAGCAATTTAAAGTGGAATAAAATTAATATATTTCAAAGGTTTGTTGCAAACAGTAGTAATAATCAAACCTATTACTGCTAGAATTAATAAATTTTCTCTGATAAGTGGTGTTTCCCTGTGTATCTTAAGAACACTCTTTCTAGTGAATTTCCAATGTTTCCAAGGATTTATTATGAATTGATCCCATAATCAGAACTACATTTTGTTAATAATATTTTCAATAGAATATTTCAATTATTCAAGTGAAAAATATCTCTGGTTAAAACATTTTGATGGTTTATTTTTCTCATACCAGTATTTAGTGTCTAAATCTAGCCTAATAAGCATCATGAATTCACTTACTAACACATTATTACAACCAACACGTATGATTTTTGCTCACTCGTATTTTCCCATCAAGTAAGACAAGATTCAAAGAAGATTTGTCATATTATTTTGCCATGACTTTTCATTGAACTTTTATGAAAGGCCTTTGCATTAAAGTAAAGGAAGTATAGCATTCCAAAAAGGAAATAAAAGTACTTGTTTTGTCAAACAAGTAAATGGTTGACTTTTCTTTTAAAGTGTGAGTTTAAAACTAATTTTCCATGATGAAAGGCAACGTATTTACAAATAAAAAGGACGTTTATATGAAATTTTTATGACTACTCATCAGAATTTCTAAAAGTCTTAACATATTCTACAACAACAAAAGAAGTAACAAATTTCTTATAATTTAATTTAACAATAAGAAAATAACTGAAAGGAGAAAAAGGATAACAATTTAGGTTCTTAACATACAGTGTGATTAGGTTTTCTGTCTCACACTGCCAAGAGACAAACTTTCTTGTCCAGTTTAACAGTCTAGTTTATCCAATTCATTTCTGCTGTTTTTATTATTTTAATAAAAATGATTTCCTCGATTAAAAAAATATCTGAATAGTTTAAGAATGTTTTGAATGAGCCCTTTAGCAAAATACATTTTATTTACACGCTATTATAGTTTCCCCATGACATTCATATAGCCCTCCCTGTCTGACTACTTGGTTTTTTAATGTTTTGTATATTTACTGACAATTTAATTCATGAACTATTAACAACTATTAACAATTAACCCATTGTTGATCTAATTACCATTGCTTGGCTGTAGAAGCCTATAACATTTTATAAGTAGCTTTTGCCGCTCATAAACATTTATATTTATATTGATAAGCATTGAAATTAATTTCTTCATATTTATGTGTGTGAGTCCCATGAGCTAGTATAACCCCATTATCTGTAAGTCAAGGAGAATAATAACAGAAACTGCTTTTTATCAACAAAAACAAATTTGTATTGCGTCTCTTTTACTTTTAGTGAAAAATGACTCAATTATATAGCCTGTAGAATGGATAACCATGATTCTGTTTCACAAATAATATATCCACATATACAGTCTAACACAGAGGTGCCCAAAATTTTTCGGTCCACGCCCCCTCCTCTTGAGATAAAAACCTCCCACACCCCCTCCACTTTACACTATAAATAAATGGTATGGGCATATGAGAAAGAATCAAATATTATACATATATTGAAAACTATTTATTTATTCATACATACTTTCACAAAAAACATGATATAACATTTCGAGTTTTAATTTGCAAGGTAAATTTTAACAGATGAGAGGAAAATCTGTTAGTGAGATGCTTGAGCTTTCATTTTTTACACTAATGTGCCTATTTGATGTGTATTTCAGTAAGGGCAGAATCCAAGTCATTGGCAACATCAAGTTTGTTCCTATAGTATTAAATATATTTAATTTATCTTATTACTTTCCAACTGGTCTTGTGCCACCTAGGCGCGCCCCCTAGTTTGAGAATCTATGCTCTAACATATAATAATATGTGAACACTTTCGTATATTAATACTACTTTTTGTTCAAATGAGAACAGCTGTTTTGGGCGTGATCAATTAATAATTATCAACGATGAGTACGACCATAAAGAATTATTCTGGCAGTTTTAATTTAAGGAGTTTGGTAATAAACTGATAATGGGACAGATCTCCCAAAACAGCTGTTCTCGGCTAAAAAAATTTTCTGCTGTAGCCAAGTATTTACATATTAATATATGTTAAAGTATTTAGGTAGTACTTCAAGTTCAAGACGGAATCAAATAATAACAATATATTTCTTTTGTAGTGACCAATCAGTATTTTATGAAGGAAACAGCCCTCAAAGAAGTTAGTTATCTTGTAAGTTCCTAAAATGGTGATTTTCTGTACAATTTTTAAGTCCAAAGAAGACATATAATTTGCCAATTTTCTAAGAGTGTTTGTAAGAGTATTTTAATTTATGTGTAAAAAATTTAAAACTGATTTTACCGCATACTTCAGGAAATCCAGCCTTCCAGTTTCAAGGTTACGCTCCAACACCACTGAAAGTCCTCCTATTTTATTAGTTCCTATAACTAATACACAAATGACACCTGCCATCATCAGAATAGTCTGTAGCGTATCTGTCCACACTACAGCTTTTAAGCCACCCTAAATAAGTCACAACCTTCAGTTAGTTTATAATCAATTTTTTTTTTTTAAATAAAAAACAATATACTGTATGGTATATTGGAGGGGTCTCCTATTTACATTACTCAACAAATAATTAAATTTCCATCTCATTATCTCATGAGTTTTGTTGTTTATGTGTGAAACTTTTTTAATTTAAAACCTTCTAATATCATGACTCACAAAAATGTACAATGTAATAAATAAATGTTTTAAAAATTTACTGAGTGAAATGTTTTTCATTGCACTATAAAAGTTTACTTTGGTTTAGGTTTTTACAAGTTGTGAAATTATAAGATTAAAATTAATTATTATTCAATATTAATAAATATTTCTATACCAGCAATAATATTTAAAAATATATATATTTTAGTAAACTGACATATAGTAATATCATTGTAATTCTATCTAGCAGAAAACTACATTTTTTCTGTGCCTCAGTACCTTTCTCCTACATTCCCAGTTTAATCATAATTGTAAGCAAAGTTTGATATTTAGTTCATAATTGAGCAGAGTTAGGCCAACAGCCCATGAAAAAAATTCAATGATGGAAAGACCTCCCTCCAACAATTTACCAAATATAATATTTTTTAAAGTATTAAGTAGTAGATAAAGTCACAATTTGTTTCACTTAGCAAACAACTACTGATAATCATGTAGAGGAATTATTATTTTCAACAATTATTCTGTTTAACAGTTGATACTGAGTCTAAGTGTGGGGATCAGGTATAATTCTAAATAGATCATCCAAGTACTAACCATTTTCTAAGTCTTCTGTCAGTAAAGAAAAATATTTCTAAAATGTTTATCAACCAGTACTCAGTAGCAACCACATTAATTTCTATACTTATAATAATAAATAGTTTCTTACACTTTTAAAATGTTTTAAACTTGCCTATAGTAGCATTTACTTTGCTTGTTGAGGACGGCCGTTTCGGGAGATGTGTCCCTTTGACAAAGGGACACATCTCCCGAAACGGCCGTCCTCAACAAGCAAAGTAAGTGCTACTATAGGCAAGTTTAAAACCTTTTAAAAGTGTAAGTGATTACTAGTAGCACACGTGAAGATGGAACCAACAAATGTAAATAGTTTCTGTAATCTTATTGTAACTTCTGTACAACTAACAACTTTTAATATATCGTCTTGAATTTTGTAGTCCATTACGTTCGTTGAAACTTCTTATTCACTTTTATATTAGTCTATGACCATCCGAACCCCAATAATAGAGAAACTATGGCACAATATTAAAAAAAAAAACACTAAATTGACACTACAGAGAGGGAAACAAATATATCACAATACCACACACAAACATAACATCAAATAAAATATCCAACAAATTTTTAAAAAAACAGGATACAAAACAGCATACAAAACTAACATCAATTTACAATACAAAATACAAAACGACATCAAAAACAAAGATAAACTACAAGCACCAGGCATGTACAATTTAAACTGCAACAAGTGCAACAAATTCTACATTGGGCAAACAGGTCTCAGCTTCAAACAAAGAGTTGAAGAACACAAAAAGAACACCAACTCAGTACTTTACAATTACATATAAGAAACAGGACATAAATACACAGACATTTACCATAACCTATAAATCTTACACATCAACAAAAAAGGACTACATATCAACACACTAGAACAATAGAAAATTTACAAACACACAAAAAGTACAAACATATTAAATGAACAAACTCAATACAAATCACACATACTCTTTGATACTATTGAAAACCTGCCTTTAAAATCATCACTGCTTAATCAAATGTCTCCAAGCAGAAGACACTGATGAAGATTCCCATGGAGTGATCGAAAAAGTTCTGTCTCCAGTAAGTTTTTATAAAGTTACAAAATTTAAAGTTTGGATGGTCATAAAATAATGTAAAAATGATTTATAATATATATTATAAATGACCCAAAGTTTTTAATTTTGATCTAATAATGTTTTAAACATCTCTTATACTGCACTTTTAAATACGGTTACACTTAATCTTGACAAACTTGATACAGAAATACAAACTTCCTACATAAAAACAAACTTCCTACATAAATACAAACTTACTACACAAACTTGCTAAATAAATAGAAACTTGTACTACAGATTAATGGCCGATTTTGATTTCTACTTACTAAACACTACTACTTCTAGTTGTAGTGTTTTATCTAGTAATAAGCATTTTATTATTTCTCCATACATGCATACACTCCGATACAGTTTTTGTTTCCAACAATAAGCAACAACCTTCTCGTTCCACCAACCATTTTTTTTGTACTAATTTCATTATATTTTTGAAAATACCTATGTCTTTCAGATAAGGGGCTTTCTATCTTTAATTATAACTGCTCCTCAAGGAACCTTTGCTTTATCAAAAAAATTAACTTTTCATTCTTTAATCACTTTAACATTTCAATAATCACTAAAGACATGTCAATGCGAAAAACTCCTCACCTACACTAATAAAATACACCCAAAACTCCAATTCACCTCAGAGATTGGAACCAACCAATCCCTAAACTTCCTCGATCTCATCATAACAAAAAGCCACACACAAAAACACAGCTTCAACATTTACAAGAAACCCACAATGACAGACACACTTACCCACAACACCTCAAACCACCATATCCAACACAAACACGTTGCCTTCAGATCCATGCTCCATAGACTTAAAGAAGTTCCAATGACCACAGAAAACATAAACAAAGAACTAGACACCATTAAATATTTAGCATACACAAATGGATACAACACCACAATAATAGACAAACTATGGTACAATATACAAACAAACACTAAAATTAACACTACAGAGAGGGAAAACAAATACATCACAATACCATACATAAACAGAACATCAAATAAAATATCCCACCAATTTAAAAAAACAGTATACAAAGTAGCATACAAAACTAATAACAAACTACAATACAAATTACAACACAAAACTAACAACAAGATAAACTACAAGCACCAGGTGTATACAAATTAAACTGCACAAACTGAAACAAATTAAAACTAATAACAAGTTACAATACAAAATACAACACTACACCAACAACAAAGATAAACTACAAGCACCAGACGTATACAAAATGAACTGCGACGAATGTAACAAATTCTACATTGGACAAACAGGTCGCAGCTTCAAAAAAAGAGTCAGGGAACAAAAACAAAACACTAACTCAGCATTCTACAATCATCTAAAAGAAGCAGGAACAAATACACAGACATTTACCATAACCTAGAAATCTTACACATCAACAAAATAGGACCACATCTCAACACACTAGAACAATATGAAATTTACAAACACACAAAACACAAACATATTAAACAAACAAACCCAATACAAATCACACATAATATTTGATGCTATTAAAAACCTGCATTTAAAACCGTCACTGCTTAACCTAACAAAAACCTCAAGTAGAAGACACTGATGAAGAACGCCATGGAGCGATCAAAAACGTTCTATCTCAGTAAGTTATACAAATTTACAAAATTTAAACTTTGAATAGTCATGTACAATGTTGAAGTGATTAATTAAGTTTCGCCAAACATAATGGACTACAAAATTCAAGAGTTTTCATTCCTGTTATTCATTATGTTTTTTACAAACAAAAAAGTATGGATTAACTTGGTTTTGTATTAACTTGGCAAAAAACCACTACTTACTGATTTATTCAGAACACATTTTAAATGACAAAACACACTCACAATCAAATACTATATTTGACCACATAATTAACAGCTACTCTATGAACAATAAAACACCACATAACAGAAATACTCCACAGACTCACACCAACACAACACACCTGAGCAACAGTCTTGTCAGTGATTCACAGCTTTGAATAATGAGCTGACCTAGTGCGAAATGTGTCTGCTGAATAAATCAGTAAGTAGTGGTTTTTGCCAAGTTAATACAAAAAAAAAGTATAATTTATACAAAAACCTCAAGATGCAGAACACAAACATTGCAAAAAAGTGTGATTTTGCGTTTAAAAAATTACTTATAATTCACTTGGAAAAAAACACGACGTACCAATGGTTTTCGGCTAACACGTTTTGTACTTAATCAGTGTATTTTACAATGCGGTGAGTTACGGACAAGATACAAGAGATACAGATTGTCTTATCCGTAAATCATAGCATTGAAAAATGCAATGACTAAAGGCAAAATGCATCTGCTGAAATCGGTAAGTAGTGTTTTTTCCCAAGTGCATTAATAAGTAAATATTACAGAAATCTCAAGATGTACGACCCAAAAACTTAAAAAATGCATTTGTTCATGGGTTTCAAAACTATCTGAAAGCTATCCGCAAAATGTACAATAGAAATAAGGCAATGACATACCTGACTTGAGTCACTTATAACTCAGTCCTCATCCTATTATGTTCTGTATGTGATGAAATACCTTCAACAATTGATTGTTGTGACTTAAACGAAGAGAAAATAGCTTAGATTTTACATTTTAAGTTAGAAATAGACAAATAGGCTAAAACAAGAGTGTGCAGTAAATTTAAATTTTTAAGCCAGTATAAATGCATCACATTGATAGTCAGAGGAAAAACTAAACATTTTTTTAAAACTTTCTAAAACATTTTATGACAACCAAATAGAAGAAAGAATGAATGATTTTAAAACACAGTTGTCTTGATCTATTAGTATACGGTTTAAAAAATAACATAATATAAAAGTTAACAATAATTAAAACACATACAATATAATAATATTAACCAAACATTTTTGCTTACCAGAGTTGTGTAGAAAATGCAAACAGCACAAACTAAGGGTGTAATCAGGTGCAAGTTTACTCCAGTAGCTGCAACATAGCAATTAAATCACTCATATTATCAGCTAGAGTCAAAGAAATATTATGATTTTCTTTTGATATAATTTTTTTTTTACTCTATAACTCATATTTGTGATTAACTTCTCTGGAAAATTTAACTTTCATTTATGAATGTGAAATTTGTCAGAATGTAACGTAGATTCTCAAGGGAGTCAAATGTTTTAAAATATTATACGTTGTTTTTAAGTATTTATGATTATATGATATTTCTTTTTTTTTAAT
Source organism: Prosapia bicincta (assembly GCA_036971475.1). Classification (NCBI taxonomy): domain Eukaryota; kingdom Metazoa; phylum Arthropoda; class Insecta; order Hemiptera; family Cercopidae; genus Prosapia; species Prosapia bicincta. Next base: position 93,827,459 of record JBAIZL010000004.1, on the reverse strand, counting down.
AATGAAATATATATATATATATATATATATATATATATATATATATATATATATATATATATATATATATACAGGCCTATAGACCATTATAGTTAAATAACACTTTTATAAACAAGAATTTTATTTTTATTTTTCATTACACATTGAAGGTTTTTGCTGATTGGTAGTATTAGCATTATCAAAACTTGCTAAGTACCTTATAGTTCTAAGACTATATCTGGGCCTAATATATATATATATATATATATATATATATATATATATATATATATATATATATTATCCGTCTACGCTGTAAGATAATGTCGCGGTTACATATTGGGAGGTAAAATCTGTCGCCGCTCTAAGAAAATTTTGCTTTGTTTACTCATCGGGTGATAGAATCTCCGATGAAATATAATGTCGCGTTTACACATTGATCGGTAAAATATTCATCGCCGCTCTAGCATAATGTCGCGTTTACACATTGAGCGGTAAAATATTCATTGCCGCTCTAGCATAATGTCGCGTTTACACATTGAGCGGTAAAATATTCATCGCCGCTCTAGCATAATGTCACGTTTACACATTGAGCGGTAAAATATTCATCGCCGCTCTAGCATAATGTCGCGTTTACACATTGAGCGGTAAAATATTCATCGCCGCTCTAGCATAATGTCACGTTTACACATTGAGCGGTAAAATATTCATCGCCGCTCTAGCATAATGTCGCGTTTACACATTGAGCGGTAAAATATCCGTCGCCGCTCTAGCATAATGTCGCATTTACACATTGAGCGGTAAAATATTCATCGCCGCTCTAGCATAATGTCGCGTTTACTCATTGAGCGGTAAAATATTCATCGCCGCTCTAGCATATGTCGCGTTTACACATTGAGCGGTAAAATATCCGTCGCCGCTCTAGCATAATGTCGCGTTTACACATTGAGTGGTAAAACATTCATCGCCGCTCTAGCATAATGTCGCGTTTACACATTGAGCGGTAAAATATCCGTCGCCGCTCTAGCATAATGTCGCGTTTACACATTGAGCGGTAAAATATCCGTCGCCGCTCTAGCATAATGTCGCGTTTACACATTGAGCGGTAAAATATCCGTCGCCGCTCTAGCATAATGTCGCGTTTACACATTGAGCGGTAAAATATTCATCGCCGCTCTGACATAATGTCGCGTTTACACATTGAGCGGTAAAATATTCATCGCCGCTCTAGCATAATGTCGCGTTTACACATTGAGCGGTAAAATATTCATCGCCGCTCTAGGATAATGTCGCGTTTACACATTGAGCGGTAAAATATTCATCGCCGCTCTAGCATAATGTCGCGTTTACACATTGAGCGGTAAAATATTCATCGCCGCTCTAGCATAATGTCGCGTTTACACATTGAGCGGTAAAATATTCATCGCCGCTCTAGCATAATGTCGCGTTTACACATTGAGCGGTATAATATTCATCGCCGCTCTAGCATAATGTCGCGTTTACACATTGAGCGGTAAAATATCCGTCGCCGCTCTAGCATAATGTCGCGTTTACACATTGAGCGGTAAAATATTCATCGCCGCTCTAGCATAATGTCGCGTTTACACATTGAGCGGTAAAATATTCGTCGCCGCTCTAGCATAATGTCGCGTTTACACATTGAGTGGTAAAATATTCATCGCCGCTCTAGCATAATGTTGCGTTTACACATTGAGTGGTAAAATATCCGTCTCCGCTGTAAGATAATGTCGCGGTTACATAATGGGAGGTCAAATATTCACAGCCGCTCTAGCATAATTTCGCGTTTACACATTGAGCGGTAAAATATTCATCGCCGCTCTAGCATAATGTCGCGTTTACACATTGAGCGGTAAAATATCCGTCTCCACTGTAAGATAATGTCACGTTTACATATTGGGAGGTAAAATATTCATCGCCGCTCTAGCATAATGTCGCGTTTACACATTGAGTTGTAAAATATCCGTCTCCGCTGTAATATAATGTCGCGTTTACAGATTGAGCGGTAAAATATTCATCGCCGCTCTAGCATAATGTCGCGTTTACACATTGAGTGGTAAAATATCCGTCTCCGCTGTAAGATAATGTCGCGTTTACACATTGAGTGGTAAAATATCCGTCTCCGCTGTAAGATAATGTCGCGTTTACACATTGAGTGGTAAAATATCCGTCGCGGCTCTAACATAATGTCGCGTTTACACATTGAGTGGTAAAATATCCGTCTCCGCTGTAAGATAATTTCGCGTTTACACATTGAGTGGTAAAATATCCGTCGTCGCTCTAACATAATGTCGCGTTTACACATTGAGTGGTAAAATATCCGTCTCCGCTGTAAGATAATTTCGCGTTTACACATTGAGTGGTAAAATATCCGTCTCCGCTGTAAGATCATTTCGCGTTTACACATTGAGTGGTAAAATATCCGTCTCCGCTGTAAGATAATTTCGCGTTTACACATTGAGCGGTAAAATATCCGTCGTCGCTCTAACATAATGTCGCGTTTACACATTGAGTGGTAAAATATCCGTCTCCGCTGTAAGATAATTTCGCGTTTACACATTGAGTGGTAAAATATCCGTCGTCGCTCTAACATAATGTCGCGTTTACACATTGAGTGGTAAAATATCCGTCTCCGCTGTATGATAATTTCGCGTTTACACATTGAGTGGTAAAATATCCGTCTCCGCTGTAAGATAATGTCGCGTTTACACATTGAGTGGTAAAATATCCGTCTCCGCTGTAAGATAATGTCGCGTTTACACATTGAGTGGTAAAATATCCGTCGCGGCTCTAACATAATGTCGCGTTTACACATTGAGTGGTAAAATATCCGTCTCCGCTGTAAGATAATTTCGCGTTTACACATTGAGTGGTAAAATATCCGTCGTCGCTCTAACATAATGTCGCGTTTACACATTGAGTGGTAAAATATCCGTCTCCGCTGTAAGATAATTTCGCGTTTACACATTGAGTGGTAAAATATCCGTCTCCGCTGTAAGATCATTTCGCGTTTACACATTGAGTGGTAAAATATCCGTCTCCGCTGTAAGATAATTTCGCGTTTACACATTGAGTGGTAAAATATCCGTAGTCGCTCTAACATAATGTCGCGTTTACACATTGAGTGGTAAAATATCCGTCGTCGCTCTAACATAATGTCGCGTTTACACATTGAGTGGTAAAATATCCGTCGTCGCTCTAACATAATGTCGCGTTTACACATTGAGTGGTAAAATATCCGTCGTCGCTCTAACATAATGTTGCGTTTACACATTGAGTGGTAAAATATCCGTCGTCGCTCTAACATAATGTCGCGTTTACACATTGAGTGGTAAAATATCCGTCTCCGCTGTAAGATAATTTCGCGTTTACACATTGAGTGGTAAAATATCCGTCGTCGCTCTAACATAATGTCGCGTTTACACATTGAGTGGTAAAATATCCGTCGTCGCTCTAACATAATGTCGCGTTTACACATTGAGTGGTAAAATATCCGTCGTCGCTCTAACATAATGTTGCGTTTACACATTGAGTGGTAAAATATCCGTCGTCGCTCTAACATAATGTCGCGTTTACACATTGAGTGGTAAAATATCCGTCTCCGCTGTAAGATAATTTCGCGTTTACACATTGAGTGGTAAAATATCCGTCGTCGCTCTAACATAATGTCGCGTTTACACATTGAGTGGTAAAATATCCGTCGTCGCTCTAACATAATGTCGCGTTTACACATTGAGTGGTAAAATATCCGTCTCCGCTGTAAGATAATTTCGCGTTTACACATTGAGTGGTAAAATATCCGTCGTCGCTCTAACATAATGTCGCGTTTACATATTGAGTGGTAAAATATCCGTCGTCGCTCTAACTTAATGTTGCGTTTACACATTGAGTGGTAAAATATCCGTCGTCGCTCTAACATAATGTCGCGTTTACACATTGAGTGGTAAAATATCCGTCTCCGCTGTAAGATAATTTCGCGTTTACACATTGAGTGGTAAAATATCCGTCGTCGCTCTAACATAATGTCGCGTTTACACATTGAGTGGTAAAATATCCGTCGTCGCTCTAACATAATGTCGCGTTTACACATTGAGTGGTAAAATATCCGTCTCCGCTGTAAGATAATTTCGCGTTTACACATTGAGTGGTAAAATATCCGTCTCCGCTGTAAGATAATTTCGCGTTTACACATTGAGCGGTAAAATATCCATCGTCGCTCTAACATAATGTCGCGTTTACACATTGAGCGGTAAAATATTCATCGCCGCTCTAGCATAATGTCGCGTTTACACATTGAGCGGTAAAATATCCGTCGCCGCTCTAGCATAATGTCGCATTTACACATTGAGCGGTAAAATATTCATCGCCGCTCTAGCATATTGTCGCGTTTACTCATTGAGCGGTAAAATATTCATCGCCGCTCTAGCATATGTCGCGTTTACACATTGAGCGGTAAAATATCCGTCGCCGCTCTAGCATAATGTCGCGTTTACACATTGAGTGGTAAAATATTCATCGCCGCTCTAGCATAACGTCGCGTTTACACATTGAGCGGTAAAATATCCGTCGCCGCTCTAGCATAATGTCGCGTTTACACATTGAGCGGTAAAATATCCGTCGCCGCTCTAGCATAATGTCGCGTTTACACATTGAGCGGTAAAATATTCATCGCCGCTCTAACATAATGTCGCGTTTACACATTGAGCGGTAAAATATCCGTCGCCCCTCTAGCATAATGTCGCATTTACACATTGAGCGGTAAAATATTCATCGCCGCTCTAGCATAATGTCGCGTTTACTCATTGAGCGGTAAAATATTCATCGCCGCTCTAGCATATGTCGCGTTTACACATTGAGCGGTAAAATATCCGTCGCCGCTCTAGCATAATGTCGCGTTTACACATTGAGTGGTAAAATATTCATCGCCCCTCTAGCATAATGTCGCGTTTACACATTGAGCGGTAAAATATCCGTCGCCGCTCTAGCATAATGTCGCGTTTACACATTGAGCGGTAAAATATCCGTCGCCGCTCTAGCATAATGTCGCGTTTACACATTGAGCGGTAAAATATCCGTCGCCGCTCTAGCATAATGTCGCGTTTACACATTGAGTGGTAAAATATCCGTCGTCGCTCTAACATAATGTCGCGTTTACACATTGAGTGGTAAAATATCCGTCTCCGCTGTAAGATAATTTCGCGTTTACACATTGAGTGGTAAAATATCCGTCGTCGCTCTAACATAATGTCGCGTTTACACATTGAGCGGTAAAATATCCGTCGCCGCTCTAGCATAATGTCGCGTTTACACATTGAGTGGTAAAATATTCATCGCCGCTCTAGCATAACGTCGCGTTTACACATTGAGCGGTAAAATATCCGTCGCCGCTCTAGCATAATGTCGCGTTTACACATTGAGCGGTAAAATATCCGTCGCCGCTCTAGCATAATGTCGCGTTTACACATTGAGCGGTAAAATATCCGTCGCCGCTCTAGCATAATGTCGCGTTTACACATTGAGCGGTAAAATATCCGTCGCCGCTCTAGCATAATGTCGCGTTTACACATTGAGTGGTAAAATATCCGTCGTCGCTCTAACATAATGTCGCGTTTACACATTGAGTGGTAAAATATCCGTCTCCGCTGTAAGATAATTTCGCGTTTACACATTGAGTGGTAAAATATCCGTCGTCGCTCTAACATAATGTCGCGTTTACACATTGAGCGGTAAAATATCCGTCGCCGCTCTAGCATAATGTCGCGTTTACACATTGAGTGGTAAAATATTCATCGCCGCTCTAGCATAACGTCGCGTTTACACATTGAGCGGTAAAATATCCGTCGCCGCTCTAGCATAATGTCGCGTTTACACATTGAGCGGTAAAATATCCGTCGCCGCTCTAGCATAATGTCGCGTTACACATTGAGCGGTAAAATATCCGTCGCCGCTCTAGCATAATGTCGCGTTTACACATTGAGCGGTAAAATATTCATCGCCGCTCTAACATAATGTCGCGTTTACACATTGAGCGGTAAAATATCCGTCGCCGCTCTAGCATAATGTCGCATTTACACATTGAGCGGTAAAATATTCATCGCCGCTCTAGCATAATGTCGCGTTTACTCATTGAGCGGTAAAATATTCATCGCCGCTCTAGCATATGTCGCGTTTACACATTGAGCGGTAAAATATCCGTCGCCGCTCTAGCATAATGTCGCGTTTACACATTGAGTGGTAAAATATTCATCGCCGCTCTAGCATAATGTCGCGTTTACACATTGAGCGGTAAAATATCCGTCGCCGCTCTAGCATAATGTCGCGTTTACACATTGAGCGGTAAAATATCCGTCGCCGCTCTAGCATAATGTCGCGTTTACACATTGAGCGGTAAAATATCCGTCGCCGCTCTAGCATAATGTCGCGTTTACACATTGAGCGGTAAAATATTCATCGCCGCTCTAGCATAATGTCGCGTTTACACATTGAGCGGTAAAATATTCATCGCCGCTCTAGCATAATGTCGCGTTTACACATTGAGCGGTAAAATATTCATCGCCGCTCTAGCATAATGTCGCGTTTACACATTGAGCGGTAAAATATTCATCGCCGTTCTAGCATAATGTCGCGTTTACACATTGAGCGGTAAAATATTCATCGCCGCTCTAGCATAATGTCGCGTTTACACATTGAGCGGTAAAATATTCATCGCCGCTCTAGCATAATGTCGCGTTTACACATTGAGCGGTAAAATATTCATCGCCGCTCTAGCATAATGTCGCGTTTACACATTGAGCGGTAAAATATTCGTCGCCGCTCTAGCATAATGTCGCGTTTACACATTGAGCGGTAAAATATTCATCGCCGCTCTAGCATATGTCGCGTTTACACATTGAGCGGTAAAATATCCGTCGCCGCTATAGCATAATGTCGCGTTTACACATTGAGTGGTAAAATATTCATCGCCGCTCTAGCATAATGTCGCGTTTACACATTGAGCGGTAAAATATCCGTCGCCGCTCTAGCATAATGTCGCGTTTACACATTGAGTGATAAAATATTCATCGCCGCTCTAGCATAATGTTGCGTTTACACATTGAGTGGTAAAATATCCGTCTCCGCTGTAAGATAATGTCGCGGTTACATATTGGGAGGTAAAATATTCACAGCCGCTCTAGCATAATTTCGCGTTTACACATTGAGCGGTAAAATATTCATCGCCGCTCTAGCATAATGTCGCGTTTACACATTTAGTGGTAAAATATCCGTCGTCGCTCTAACATAATGTCGCGTTTACACATTGAGTGTTAAAATATCCGTCGTCGCTCTAACATAATGTCGCGTTTACACATTGAGTGGTAAAATATCCGTCGTCGCTCTAACATAATGTCGCGTTAGTGCGTAATCACGGTTGTAACGCCGGCACTATACCAACATTTTGTAAAAGGTATCTTATTTTAATTCCTCCTGTTAGCTCACGTTCTCCTTACATATTGTACAAATTTTCAATCATTAATAAAATACATTTTTATTTATCCAAACCTGTTCAAATATATTTTGATAGCCTGCAATGGATGACAAATGACGTTAACACAGTTTTTTTCAAATATTTAAGCAATAGTTTAATTATAAAAATTTGAGAGGTCCTGCTGGATTTGAACTGTGAATCTTCATGTTCAAAATCTAACGCACTTTGGCACTGTACCAACTTTCCTAAACCAAGAAATAAATTTCTCAAAGACGTATAACTTTTCCCCCCTTCAAGTAGTCATCGAAATCTCCACTGATTGAAATGATTGAAAAGAATAAAATAAACAATCATAATTGATTGACGGTATGCTTCACAAATGGACAATGCGAAAGGAAATCGCAACACAACACAACACAACGCAAGCGACTAAAAAAAAAGCGTATAAATAATAACAAACAAAAATAATAGTCCAACACCTACATCGAAAGGAAAATAGAAAATTGCAAAGAAATTCTGTTTCTATTTTGCCACTCAATATTGTTACTGTGCCATATGTATATACATATTCATATTAGTTGTAATTATAAAATAAAAAGAAACTAAAATAATTTTGTTTTTGTTGTTCAGTTATGTAGGAATTGACTTTAAAATATTTTTCGTATATTACTTGTTAAGATATCATAAAAAAATAATTTTTTCTCTTTTCTATTGGGTTGGTAAATGTGGTATTTGGAATCGAGAATCGGGAATCTACTTCTTGGTATCGCTATCGGTAAAGTTTTGGAATCGAGTGACAATATATATATATATATATATATATATATATATATATATATATATATATATATATATATGTCACAAAACACCTTTTAGAATATGAGGTATAATTATTATATTTCTTATTCACGTAATTCTCCAGCATGTATAGAAATTGCTTTACGTACCGGTAGGTAAGAATATTATTTTAAATTTCCAATTTTTGGCAATTAAGGCATAGTTGTTTTGAAAAATAAGATATGATTTTCGCTGTCTTTCTAAAAACATAATTTTTATCCAAGTGTGTTAAATAATACAAAATGTAATGTAGATTCACCGGTGTTTATAGTGTTTTAATATTGTTTGTAGTTTTTGAGCTATGCATGTTATATATAGTATATAACAATATTTATACAAGAAATCAACCATTTATATAGACTATATATTTGTTGTTATACATCTTCTGACGTCACTCTACGGAAGAAGCGACTAGTTCTGTCACCAATGTAAAAATGTATATATTCTTTTATAATTTCAACACCTAATGTTTTCTTCCTCCTTTCTGTCTGAGTCACCACATCCATTTTCATTCGTCTCTCTTATTATTCGCTCCACCTTTTATATAGCCTAACTGAATTATATGTACTTCTATTTCATTTTCAGACACATTGTGACGTTTTCAAAGGTTAAAGGGTTTTACGAGTGATGAATTGCTAATTCATCGACTGAACTCCACAAACTTTCGAGAATTTAAAATGGCTTTGTTTAGTTTTTTCAAACACAGAATTTTTATCCATTAAACAATGCATTGTGTGCCGTAGATTTGCAAAGTGTTCCCAGTTTTTAAAAATTGTTTGTAATTTTTTTGTTGTTTACGTTTAATTTAAATAATTTTTCCAAAGGAATGAAATTTTATATGATTCAAACGGTAAATGCTATCTATCTTATAATTTAATACTCGTATCTTGCTCACGTGAATGATGGACCTAAAACATGTTTTTAAAACTACAATTTTTTATTATAAAATTTACCGCCATTATTTTTCGTTAATGTTTTCGAGAAACAGAAGCTCGTTCATGTATGTAGAATGTAAATGCAACCTAACGTTTATTAACGTCAAGTTCACAGTTTTTTTTTATTATTGTTTATAGTTTTTGAGTTATTCATGTAGATACTACATGAAATTATTTTCTTATAAAGATATTGTAATTTAATCTCTCATATCTTTCAAGCGATTCAGGTTATAAAAGACAAACGATAATAGTTGACAAAGACTACGCCCTCCAATTTTTCCTTTTTCACATATATTGTTCAAAAATAGTTTTTAAAAAGAGAAAAGTGTTTTTAAATATTCCAAACTATAAATAGTGGTTAAAACTTTATTAAATCTGTTTTTGAAGCAAAACCTGACTTGATACAACTCCTTTACCAAGTAAATCTTTATGAATTGCGTCATTACGTTATTCATACTACATTAGGTTACTATGTAGATATGTTCAAATATTTCTAAGTATCTGATTAAGACAGATTTATTTATAATTAAAAAACATAATAAGTTTACTACGTAAAGTATCCGATTGCCGCTTTGAACAGGTGAACTCGATCTTACGTAACTATAGTATTGAGTGAGTTGATTAATGATTTTTATGAAAATGTTTTTTTTTCAAATTTTAACTAGAAATTATAATTTGCTGTTTAAAATTACTTTTTTTTATTTAAAATATATTTTGAAGTAACAAATCTGAAAGCAAACCTTGGCTGTGCGTAAATTTATTTCGTGTTATACCAAGTTCTACCATTTCACGAGTTGAATGTTACCGTTAGTAAACTTATCATTTCTCTATGAAACCACACCTGTCCTAATGGTAAGCTTTGCAGGTGTGGTTTGAAAAAAAAAAAAAAAAAAAATATATATATATATATATATATATATATATATATATATATATACAGTGCCGGAAAACTACTTCCCGCATTACACATCCAACTCGACCTACTTCTCGCGGGTCACTTCCGGCATGATCTACTTCCTTCGGGTCACATCCGGCTCAACTTACTTCCCGGTTACACCAGTACCTACTAATACAGTAGGTACTGGTCACATCCGGCTTCATCTACTTCCCGCGGGTTACATCCGGCTAGCCTACTTTTCGCAGGCTACATTATTGGCTCGAGCAAGATTATTAAGTAAAATATTATTGCAATTAATAGCTGCCACGTGCATGGTTTGTATATAGATTTTTGAAATTTATTGAAAATTACCAAGTAATAAAATAGATATGCAATTAATAAATGTTTTCCTTTTATTCTTGTACGAGCTGCAAATATCATTTCATGATAAATGCATTTACATGACATGACTGAATACGTAGCACGGCTGACATGATATGTATGGGACCATTTATTTTAGTTGCAGAACAGAACAATGTTCAAATCTAATATAAATCATGGATGTGATCGAAGTAAAAGTAACGCTTACAACACACGAAACCATTTTTCGGTCTGAGCAATCAATTCTCATAATGACAGGACTCGAACATAAGAAAGCAATGTATATTTTTTAAAAGGGTAAATGTTTCATAAAAATGTAAGAACTACATATTTGATAGGAATGGCAACGTAGGATTGCTTACAGAAATCGTAACATCGAATCCCAAAATAAAGTAAAAACTTAGGCCTACATCATGTGACAGTAGGCCTACTATCAACTGTCTTCTTCCAAACTGGAGAAAAGTTGTTTCAAATAATGCTAATAAAGTATAGGCTGTATACAAACATATTTGGCTGTCATTCAGTCTCGCACAATAGAGTTTACCTTATCTTTACTTTTTACACGTGGAGAAATGAAAAATGAATTTACTACAAAGTTAGTCCCTGAGAATGGTTAAATGCTTCAGAATTTATCTTCCGAGCAGTTTGAAATAAACTGTCGCATATTAACGAATTTTTTAGGGCACATTTTTTTAAATAATTTAAGCGCAAATATTGATATTAAATCAATAAACATAGACTACAATTATTAATTTTTGCCATTATTTAGAAACAGGATTTGAAAGGATTTATGTTACCTTTTAACGATGTAATAAGGAAGTTAGAAAAACCTTACGTTTCGCATCGCCAAATTTGCTTAGAAAACGTGGTGTTCCACTTTACTACAGAACCTACTTCTTTACATTTCGGAATTGGAAAAATTAAAACCTTCAAAACGGATTTAAAATCAACTGATGAATATATAATCTAATTATCTGATTTAAATTGCTTGTTACAATAATGTGTGCACAAAATTTATAGCTATAATTTATGCTTTTACACTTTTTATGTATTATTCAGGTATTCACGCAGATATAAACAGGTTCTCGCTACAATGTCAACAAATTTGTGAGAATAAAAAAATCTATCATCGTGGCCTTTCTCATCGTCTAACGATCCTATTGGCCAACTTACGTATGGTATAATTTAAAATATACATTGTTAGAACCTCTTGATAAGATAACTACTTTTGGACGGCATAACGAAGGACATAAACTTAGACCCTACAAGCTTGTCTGTTTTGCAAGTACAATAAAATGTTTCTAGTTACCTAAACGGACTTGAAATGTTCTTTGCAGCCCATACAAGAAGTTATATATAATATTAATTTTTTGATGACACGATTAAATAAAGTTTCAGGTACGCAGGTAATCACACACACACGCGCGCGTGCGCACTACATATTATAGCGGCGAGCAAATTTTCGCGCTTCAACTATAGATTGAAAAGAAGTTAAACTGTTGCATTTGAACTTAGACTTTGCTTTGAAAACTTGCTTCAACCATGTATAAAGTTTCATTGTTAAAAATATTAATTTGAAAATGTTTTTAACAAAACTTTTAATATTGAATAAACTAATTGACGGTTTCGACGAAAAACAAATTAAAATAATCGTAATTTTGGTTCTCATTATTAAGAGTTTTAGTTAAGCCTAAGCTCATTTTCTTCAGAAATGCTAATAGTAGGCCTATATCGTTGGAAAATTATAAATCGATTAGTGTATAATTTACTCGTTTTTTATACAGTTAAGTGAAAATCATAGCAGTTAAGTAAAAATGCGCTTCAAGAACAAACTTATGTTATTGTTGCAATGAGTAAATCTTTAGTAAAAATCCAACTAGGCCTATAGTTGTGTTTTTCCATAAAATAACAAAACTACGTAGTTTTAACCAGTTCGTCAGCCTCGTTAATTTGGGGGTTAAAAAGAGGGTGTGCAGCAACCCTAATTTATATTTGCGTGTAAATATACACCCTACTAATTCTGCGTGTATAATTGTATGTATTATTAATTTTCAATTATTATTAATTTTTTGTTAAATTTTATTGACAGATTTTAATTATCGCAGAATTGAGTTGCGTTCACACTTTCTGAATAATATATAATTCTTAGTTTTTCAGTTATTCATGACTTGTTTTGGAATTATTTTTCTTGAATAAAATAAAACGTTTAAATATCTTGAAAACTGTTAGCTATATGGGGTGCAAGTTATTAACGATTGTTCTCAAAATTACTCTGATTCTGTTGATGTCTTTAACAATAGTATTTTAAACTTTCGGTTCTTGACTAAAGCATCAAGCAGAGGTTATGTTAAATTTTAACACAAAATTTAACACGAAACTTCTAGTTTTAACGTAGATTTAGATGTAGTTTATAAGATTTTATTTATCACTAAGCGTAATTTAACAGTTATAATTTTTTAACTAATAATAGGCCTACATTTAAAGCTTCGAATATGCAACAGTTAAATCATTAAAAATATGTTACTCGAGTTTTCCCAACTTGCTCCAATCATTCTCCATTTTTTAATGTTTACAAATATAATTTTTAAAATGATTTGAATTTTTGAAAAAATTTATTGATGCGAGAATAAAAACTGTAAAATTTACATTTTATTACGATGTTCTTAATTTCGGCGTGTCTGTGATAATAAAATTTTAATTACCAATAACTCTTAGACATAATTTCTTAGAATAAAATAATTCTATTTAACTACATAAAAAAATACATACCTTGGCTGAATGCCAGAGCTGGTACATATATAACCATTGGAATATAGAGCATCTGTAAATAAATTATTAAAACTGAAATAACCTTATTATTAAAATACAAAAATATACATATAAAGGAATATAGAGAGGAAAGATTCGTTCATGGTAGTTGTATTATAAATTTATTGAGGATAGGCCTAGATGCATTTCATTGTAATGACTAGATCTTTTACTCTGAATCCACTAAATTTACTGGATTCTGCGTTTTAGCGAATTTAAAAGTTTTTCAAGGAATTAAGTTGAAATAATATTGTAGATTTATTGAGAGACTGCATTTTGCTTTATAAATTAGATATTTAAATTCCGGTGAGTTTAATTTTAAAATAAATATTAATTTTTTACTTTTAAAAATTGTATTCATATGAAGAAAATATTTTTACTAAACACGATTTTTAAACTACAAATTACCTTTTTATATATATTCTTGTAAGTAAAAATTAAATAAGCAAGTAATTCTAAATTTTAGACTGTTATTTCTCTTCATCATAACTTCTAATATTTATCTTTTATTGCCAATGTTTTTTCTTAATTACTTTGCATTTATTTTTTAATTCTTAATATTTAAAATTAGATTATTTATCAGATGTGATGTAATGTGTTTTAAGTTGCAGACAGTAGAACTAATACGAGAAAAATTTGAATTTTACATAGCAATTGAAGCCTGTGTTTCTTATCAAAATAATTATAATTCAATTTTTTTTGTTTTGTATTATAGGAGAAATGTAGTTAATCAAGCTGACAGAAAGACTGATGACAGATAAAGTTAGAATATTTTCGAATCGGAATAATTTAATTAGTAAGTAAATTGAAATGTGAATTCTTTCACTGTTTATACTGATAGTAAACAAAGATAGTGTGATTGCGAAGTATCTATTAACAACTCGAGACTTAATGATTCCAGACTAAACATTATTAACTACTGGTTGTTTTTATAGAAAAAGGGCAGTACATAAGAGCACTTATGTGTATTATATTATAAATATAATAATAGAGTACTTAAATTATATTATATATAATTTAAATCTGATGTTAAGAGCCTTGTGATTATTTTATTTTCTACGATGACTTGGTCAATAGATTATATAAGCATAGCATATGCTATGACAGTAGCTTTAGGAGGAGTTGTCGGTTTCGTGAGGGCAAGTAAGTTGTGTAAGCTATTAATTTCATAATTATGTTAGCAGCATTATAAAACTAAATATAGTTGTTTTAAAACATTAGGTTAATTTTCAATAGTTTTTTAAAGTAGCATGTCATAAATTACCACAATGTTCGTAGAAAAATGATAATATAAAATATTAAACTACCAATTTATTCAATACATTACTATAGTTTTAATGTTAAATTGTAAATAAATAATGTAGGGCTAAATTTTGATACTTATAGAAGAATTGGTGGACCTGTGAATTTCACTATGTGAAACAAAGTTTGTCCAATTAGCGAAATTTCATAAAGTGTAAATGTTTTGGGGTTTTAATTTCAGATCATAAAGTTTTTGACAGAATCTGATGAAGGGGGTGTTGGTACCTTATATAGTTGGACAGGAAAAAATATAATCGATTCTAATTAATTTCTCAACCTTTTTTCAATTACATTTTTACCACTTTTCTTGTGTCTTCTTAAAACTCTTCTCATTTTGGTTTCTTTTTTTTGTAGTTTTATTCGATTTTCCAGTTATTTCCTCGAAACATAAAAGATTATGAATATAGGTAGAATTATGGTAGTAACATAAAACTTCTTGTTGCTGGATGTAGGGGATCATGCAATTACGTATGGAGAGCTATTTACCTGGTGTAGACTCAATTTTTGTCAGGGGTTGTAAAGAAGCGACTATGCATATCTCATTGTAAGAAGGTTAAAGGAGAGTAGAGAGTATTAAGTAGGAATAAAGGAAAGGACATAAAGACTAAGTCCCCCTTCCTTGACCTACACTCAACTGGGCTGAAGAGAGGGGTATACCACTTAAATGAGGAATGTACTGAACAAATACAAAACTTGCCTCCGATGATATTAGTAGGTATTCTATTTAACTAAAAATACTATGATATTAAATACCTCAAGAAGAACAACACAAGATAGCAGAAGCAGCTCCAGCTGCTCCAGCCTGGGCCTACCCAACTATTTTATTCTTATTTGTTAAAATCCTTCTTAATGGTCATTATTTTTAAAAAATAAATGTTATTTATCTAATATTTTAAAAAATTCTAATAATATAACGAAATTTAGAAAGCACCAACCAACAATAAATAGCAAATTAAGTCTTTTTTGTTTAGCTTATTTTATCTATTTATCCTGAGTGAAAATTCCCTCAAACACACCATTTAAATTTCAAACAATATCTAGGAGACGGTGCTAGAACCCCCCTCCCCTGTAGACATAAGTGTGCCTACCCAAAAAATAAATCCAGAAGCCTCCCCAGCAAGATATGCTTGAATATTTTGGATAGGATTATTCTCACATATTCAATCTAATGTGTACTCTGGTTGTTTTACTTTTAATGCAAACATTTTTTTTCAATCTCATCACACTATTCTTTATGAAATCCATTCCATCAGTAACTAAACAAATTTTCATTTAACCAACATTTTGGTGACCTAACCGTTCATACAGTGACTTCCAGTTAGCTTCAATTTTGTTTCGAAGAGTAATTTTTGCCATAGGCTACTTATTTTCTGCTAAAAAAGAACAATGAAAAAGCATACATGAAAGGGAAACTGTATACATCCCCTCCACTCAGTTCCTTCGTCTGCATGATTTCTTTACACTCAGGAACTCTGCTTCTGCTTATTACAAGCTAGTCTGCTTATTACAAGCTAATCTTTTGAAAACCATACCACTATCGTTTTCGGTATTGCATTCCCAGACAACAAATTTTCAGATGGTTAAGGTAGACACAATCCTCTGCTTAACCTATATTCACTTCCTACAACTTCATAACAATTACCCTACAGCCCCCAACAGTTCTTAACTCTGCGAGTATAAAGTTTTGTTTTTGTTAGTGTCTAGTTCACTAAATAATGGTAGGACAAGTGATCTTTCCTAACAACAAAATATTATAATTGAGTTTTATATTCAAAGGCCCACTTGTAAGAAACGATGTTTGACCCAATTTTGCTTTTATCTAAAGTAATAGTCTTTTTCATAATAATTTTAAATTTTACAAACAGAGCAAGATTGTTTCTATTAAATTTTACACGAATTAGAAACGTCACCAAATTTATTACTAACAAACATTTTTTTAAAACATTTTCTTATAAACAGATTCTGAACTCGATGTTCCTTGTTTTTAAAAAGTTGCAAAATTTTAGCTATGGTATCTTTGTTAAATTTTATTCATTTCTTTTGTTTTGCTAAAATAACCCTGTTATTCAATTCATTATTATTAGCTGATGTATGATAATTTTTAGATGCAGATTACATGGATGTATTAAAGTTTTATATTGTGTTCAGAATTGATGACTATATTTTGGTCTCAGCATAGTCTAAGGTTTGGTTAAAATTACAGGCATGTCTTATAAATTTGTCACTAGCTTAAATTGAAGGAAGTGTTGTATTTAAAATTAAAAGAACCTTCTATGATATTGCATTTCTAATATTTTTTAACAGTTTCAAATAACAACATACTTTAGCAACGATGCTATGGATATTTTATAATTTACAATATGTATACAAACATTCTTTTAAAAGAAATGGTTATTACTTTCTGAGCTATAGAAACCTATTTCGTTCAGTGGTTTTTCTCTGTTTTTAGTTAACACTTTACACTTCAGGAGAAGTTAACTAAAGGTGAACAAAAGTCCAGTTACTAATTTTAAATACTTTGAGATTTAAAAATTAGAGTAATTCAAGTCATCTAACCTCTTGATATAAATTGCACATATATTTTTGTTATTTTATGAGCATTAAGAGTGCCAATCTTCCTCCAAATTGTCTGGTGGAGGCCCCAAAATTGATTTTGCCTAAAAATTAATAAATTCCCTATACTGTCCTCGTAAATAAAAATTTTTAGTATTTTTCTATTATAAGTTTTGTAGAAATATAAAAGTTATTTCTTATACAATAATTATTAGAATAAAAAATGTAATCTTATTTATTCCGTCAAAAAATGTTAATGACACAACTTGCAGCTTTCAAAGCTCAGCTAGAGACTTCTCCTTGCCGTAAACAACATAACACTACACTTAAAATATAATACTTTATGTTTGATCTGGGCTCAAGAACTGTTGTAATATTAATTTCTTTTTTTTTTAAGAAATGGATATAATAAACAAAATGCAATTTATTAGTAAAATAGAATGAAAAAATACCTATAATACTTTCATGTCCAGACAAATGTTTTTAACATTGATACACACATTCCTTCCTTTTTAACAACATTAAACATGAGGTTTTTTATATGTTACCTATACTACTAAATATTTTGGGGAATTTAAAAATTTTAAAACTTAAATATTATGTGTAAGAATTTTAAGATTATTATTTTTTTAATAGCTAATATTAATTACACATTTCTAGGCAGCAATTCGTCACTAGTATCAGGTTTAGCCTTTGGCACTATCTTAGGATTTGGTTCTTTTCAAACTTCAAGGGATCCAAATAATTACCAGGTGTCCCTGATAACAAGTATATCCCTAGCTATTCTCATGGGACATCGGTTTTACCACCATGGCTACCATTTGTTCCCTGCTGGATTGATCACAGGATTAAGGTATGATTATTTTATATATATATGAATAACTAATTAACTAATATGACGAATTATATATAACTACATCTACTAACTACTATTAATAAGCTAATGTAATTATACAAGAGATAAATACTGCAGTGAAAATTATTCTAATTATGTATTATTTTAAAACCACTAACCTAGAAGATTCAAGTAAATATGAGAGACATTATAAATTGAATAGTGTAGATATAAATTAAGTAGAACCTTGATAATTCGTAGTAGATGGGACCGAGACCACCTCGGATTACCGAAAGCTCGGATTACATGGAAATACGTTCTTGTGTATTAGAAAAATAGGTGTTTTAATGAGCCCTATTACAGTACTATGATTAAGAATTTACAAAATCAGTTTAGAAATTTATATGGACATTTATTGAAAGCTTTACTCATTTCCTTTACACATGGTATTAATATAAACATATCTTCGAAGCCCGACTCATTTCCTTTGCATACCATATTGATATGAATATTTCTTGGAAGCCTGTCTCTTTTTTTTGCATACAGTATGGCTAAAAACAATTTTCCGAAGCGTGATTCATCATTTTATTTTAAATAGATTAAAAAGGCTCAAATAGAAATAGGCTTGAATTTAAAGGAACCTTGAATTACCGGGACTCAGAATTTTGAGACTCTACTGTATATTTAAAACAGATACTACAATGTATAATATAAAAGTCTAGTTACTTCACTCAGATACAATTTTTTCAAAAACTCTTCATATTCTAACCATGCCAAGTATTCAAGTTTATGTAGATAGACATTAAAACAATTTTGTTAAGCAAAAGTTATGATAGTTTTGTATGAATATTGAAGTATGAAGTAAATTTGTAAATAACTTCTTCTTACAATATTAGAATTATCAAAACATAATTCTTCAGAATTAAAAACCTCCTACAACTTAACTAAACTTCTCAAAGCAAAATCTCTAACTGTTGTCAGGGAAAAATGTAAAATCATAAACTTTCTTAAAATTTCAATACTTCATGTAATATGTGTTCCTTAGAAGCATTGTTTAAACTAAAATGTTATGAAAGGAATGTTATAAATTGATTAATTGCTAATTAATATGTTTTTAAATATGTTTTTGCAGTTTGTTGATGGGATACAGGTTTGGTGCTAGAGGACTTGGCCTACCTACATTTTGAAATTTAATTAATATATTGACAGAAGGAAAACATAATAAGTTCTATAATGATCATATAATTTCTAAGTAAAAATACTGTCTGTAGTTACTAATAAGTACTTTAATATTTTAAGACTTTACTTTATACAAGATATAAGTATAAAATTTTATAAATTGACATATCTGAATGTACTTGCATTTTTTCAATTAATTTTTTAGAAATGTATATATCTTGATTTTATGTACAATACTTGAAAACCTTTACCTGGCCATAATCTCATCATTATAATGTAACTATGAAACATGATGTTATAAAGTGTTTTTTCCAACATGGTTTTAAATGTATCACTTGGTTTTCAGTTTGTTTTACTCAAACTACAAACATTTAAAATAAAAGCATAGATTAAAACGTTTTTTTTACCAAAGAGTGATTAGAGAATAAAATTTACTTTCTTGTGGACTTTTATTCTAAACAAGTATATAAAAATTTGACATACTTCATCCATTTTTCCTCTGAAAAGTAGTACTAAAACTATTACTACTTTTATTATCAATACTCCTACTACTTTTATTATCAATACTCCTACTACTTTTATTATCAATACTACTACTACTTTTATTATCAATACTCCTACTACTTTTATTATCAATACTCCTACTACTTTTATTATCAATACTCCTACTATTTTTATTATCAATACTCCTACTACTCTTATTATCAATACTCCTACTACTTTTATTATCAATACTCCTACTACTTTTATTATCAATACTCCTACTACTTTTATTATCAATACTACTACTACTTTTATTATCAATACTCCTACTACTTTTATTATCAATACTCCTACTACTTTTATTATCAATACTCCTACTACTTTTATTATCAATACTCCTACTATTTTTATTATCAATACTCCTACTACTCTTATTATCAATACTCCTACTACTTTTATTATCAATACTCCTACTACTTTTATTATCAATACTCCTACTACTTTTATTATGAATACTCCTACTACTTTTATTATCAATACTCCTACTACTTTTATTATGAATACTCCTACTACTTTTATTATCAATACTCCTACTACTTTTATTATCAATACTCCTACTACTTTTATTATCAATACTCCTACTATTTTTATTATCAATACTCCTACTACTCTTATTATCAATACTCCTACTACTTTTATTATCAATACTCCTACTACTTTTATTATCAATACTCCTACTACTTTTATTATGAATACTCCTACTACTTTTATTATCAATACTCCTACTACTTTTATTATCAATACTCCTACTACTTTTATTA
Source organism: Prosapia bicincta (assembly GCA_036971475.1). Classification (NCBI taxonomy): domain Eukaryota; kingdom Metazoa; phylum Arthropoda; class Insecta; order Hemiptera; family Cercopidae; genus Prosapia; species Prosapia bicincta. The sequence goes on along the minus strand of JBAIZL010000004.1, from coordinate 93,806,986 downwards.
TCAATACTCCTACTACTTTTATTATCAGTACTCCTACTACTTTTATTATCAATACTCCTACTACTTTTATTATCAATACTCCTACTACTTTTATTATCAATACTCCTACTACTTTTATTATCAATACTCCTACTACTTTTATTATGAATACTCCTACTACTTTTATTATCAATACTCCTACTACTTTTATTATCAATACTCCTACTACTTTTATTATCAATACTCCTACTATTTTTATTATCAATACTCCTACTACTCTTATTATCAATACTCCTACTACTTTTATTATCAATACTCCTACTACTTTTATTATCAATACTCCTACTACTTTTATTATGAATACTCCTACTACTTTTATTATCAATACTCCTACTACTTTTATTATCAATACTCCTACTACTTTTATTATCAATACTCCTACTACTTTTATTATCAGTACTCCTACTACTTTTATTATCAATACTCCTACTAATTTTATTATCAATACTCCTACTACTTTTATTATCAATACTCCTACTACTTTTATTATCAATACTCCTACTACTTTTATTATCAATACTCCTACTACTTTTATTATCAATACTCATACTACTTTTATTATCAATACTCCTACTACTTTTATTATCAATACTCCTACTAGTACACTACTGCTTATTATTTGTACATTAGTTATTTTTGAAAAAAATGTGTGTTCTTCTAAACAAGGTTCCACATTGCCAATTCCTGAGCTTGAGGTTAATGATTGGGCATAATTACCAAATCAGGATTTTAAGGTTATAATATCTTCATATCCATCCATTCTAACCTTGATATTCAACCCTTTTATATATTGATATTCAAAGGATTGTATATGCTTTGCCTCTTGTTTTTAAAAATTCTATATGTTTTCATTGTTTATTATATTTTTTAATTACTTTAGTTTACCCTTATTATGGTAAAATGCTACATTGCAATGATCTCCATTATTTGAAATCATTACGAGTATCTTACATTTTCTTCATATTGGCACTTATTGTTTTATAACATTAGAAAATATAACCATAAATATTTCTAGTCACTTAGGACTACTAGAAAAAACATGCCAATAGCTAATGATCAGATTATTCATTTTCTCATCATACTGTTGATGCCTTGAAATTATCATCATTAGAAAATTTAATTCTAATTGTTCAAATATAATTTTGTGATATACTCATCCAAAATGCTCTAAAAAAAATTTAAAACAGAAAATTACAACCTCTCATAGAATGTGTGTTTTATATTTTAACTCATGGGTGATACCAAATTATTGCACAACAAATTTAAAATGGTTGTACTGTTTTATTATGTAAGAAGCTTTATCTTATATTTGAAAGTGGGTAATTTATTGCTTGTTATCCAGTGAGATGACTGTTGGAATGCTTAGATATTCACATAGTTCAAGTGACAAAAACATTTTAATGCTTTAAAATGTACCACACAAAGAATAAAATTAACGTTTTAAAATTCCAATGATAATTTTCCACTTGTCAAAATTATGAGTCTCTCTCTCTCTCTCTCTCTCTCTCTATATATATATATATATATATATATATATATATAAATTTTAACAAATACAAATTGAATGACACAAGTTGAATTTAGATTCATTGCAATTTTATTATAATTAAAAGCATAATATTAAAAATTATTTTTTTATCTCCAAGCTAGAGATTAGTTGAATTATTAAATAGACCAGTAACATTGTTCAATCCCAAAATAGGTTTTTAGTAATGTTGTCATCTATAAGTCCATTTCTACCACAGCCTCTTTGATTTTAATTCATGTCAACCAGAACATCTAGCAAACATTGAAAATCTTGTAAAGCTAAACTTAGACAATAATATACAATAATAAAGTTCACATTAGTATAAATAATTATACAAAATAAGGTAAAGGATTGTATATTGTTTGTTGCAAAGAAAATAAAAGTAATAGACACACTTAGGCAAATTTTGCTAACACAACTAGATCATCAGAGGGTTATAAATGTCAAATGTTTTTCTTATTTATATTTTTATATCCAACTGTTATGCACATGGAGTACACTGCCTAAACAATAACAAGTAATATTTAAAAAAATGTTTTTCAGGTCAATTTCTACTGACGCCAGAAAAACAATTATTTTATTTACTTTTTAAAATTATAATTAATACAAATATGTATAGGCCTATACATATAACAGAATTACAATATTTAATGCCAAAATAGAAAGAAAATTTCCTTTCAATTTTTCATTTTCCTGTCTTAATTATAGTTAATCACTTTTACATTAGTTTATGACTATTCGAACTTTAATTTGTTTTGTACGAAATAGATTTATGCATATTTTGCATAATATTATGCATATTATAAATAAATTATTGTTTCCATGTTAAAACCAACTAGACCTACTGAATCTAATCTGTGTATGTTACTTTTTATGAAATCAACTGCCATTCGTTTACAGCAACTAAGAATTTGCATTTTGTGTGAATAGAACACTTCATTTAATTAGTATAACTTTGCCATTAAAAGCTTGAACAATTAATTGTACATTGTACTTTTTATACTTTATTGATATAATGTTTTTATCTCTTTTATGATACTCGCCACTCAAGTAATTATTTCCCTAGTAAAAAACATCAACCCGCCCGGGCCCCTGGGCATTTGCCTCCCTCTCTGGGCAGCCTGGTGTGTATTTATGTATGTGTGTGTTTGTGTGTGTGTGGGTGTGTTTATGTATTGAGGCTTATCTATCTAGATACTCACCATTTTTAATAAAAATATAGCTGACCCTAAAAGTTGAGCAGTTCTATTAAATCGCTGACTCAGATACTGAAATAAAAACACAATTTAATATCTTGATCATAAGACTACAATCTTCATTTAAAGTATACAAACATAAAAAATAAGTGATAGTAGGGGGCACATGTAGGATTTTCTTCAGGGGTTATAGATGAAATTTGTATAATAAGAATGAAAGTATTTATAGATAATTAAAGATAAAAAAAACATATTTTTATTACTAAGAAACATTTACAGTGAAATGATTATTTATCCATTTTTGAAAATGGTTGTTTTAGTCAATTATGAAATTAAAATTGTTAGAATTATTTCTAAAATTGTTAGATTATTTTACAAAACAAAAGCCATTTTTCTTTGTTAGTATTTGGCAAATTGAACTATGACATCATCAATGTTTACTTGTGAAGAACATTAACTAAAGCAAGATTTGTCATGAACTTCTGTTAACCTTGAACCCATCTACATTTTCAGTCTCCTCAATGTAGAAAAACTGAAAAGCAGTAATTTAGTTCATTCCTTCTGCTTCACTAAGTATTAGTAACTTTATAATGCCAGTCCAATCCTAGCAGATTTTCTCCAAAAGTTTAGCAAGCCTTTAATTTCAATTTGTAAACATTACTGGGGTTTCCAGTACTCCTACTTTCCTATATCATATTTAAGGATACCAGTGGCAGCTTGTGCCTAAAACATGTGGATTGCAGACCGTAAGTTTTATTTTTTTTTAAGGTAAAGAAATGTATCCATAAAAACTTAAAGGGCTGCTATGGAGAAAATAGATAGATACTGCTTAATACTTTGTGATTTATTCTATTGAAGGAAATATATGGCATGTTTTATTTTATTTTTACTTATTTAAGACAACAGATCTCAATTCATGAGTTTATTTATTAACAAACCTATCTCTATTCATTCTTAACTGCGAATGTCAACAAATTCTGTTAAGGTCCAAATTACTAAATCAATAAAAATAAATAAAATAATAAAACTCACTCGTTTGACTAGTAACTCAGAGTGCAAAGCTAATGCTTTGCTTCAAATAAAGCCAAATCTTAAAACCGAACACTCTGAGCCTGTCGGCAACCTAAAGAGACTTATGACACTGCCTGACTATTCAGTCTGACTGGACCTTCCAATGATTTTTCTCCATTAGGAGTGACTTACTGGATGTTGCACCTTCCCCTTTAACCAGGCAGAGCGAAACTGTCTGCAACTAAATGAACGGTCACACAGTCTCTGTGGTTCTAACATTTTTGTTATTATTTATAGTGATGGATCATGTTATATGATGAATAATCGCTCATAACAGTGTACATAACTCTTAGATATTAAATAGATTTATTTTTTTCTATTTATCTCTTGTATGGGGGTTGCACAACCACACAACCTGCCCATAAGTCACTACTGAAGGATAGCATCCTCAAACTTTTTATCTGACCTCTTCATTCCTTAGATTTGAAACCTAAGGAAGCACTCATCTCTACTGTGCCTGGCTGCTTCCTCTACTGTGTGAAGGTTGTATTTTCTACATTAACAGAAACCCAATTGAGACATACAATACTGTATTGAATTATTGATATGATATTGAAATTTTGTAATATCATATCCACCATGAAATTATAGGATTTTAAAAAAATGGCTATGTTATAGAGAATTAAGTTTAGAATTAATAGTGTTCTAAACACACACACACACACACATATATATATATATATATATATATATATATATATATATATATATTTAGGTTAGTTCTAGTAGAGCGTAAAGATTATTTGGAATTTTTGGACTAGAAAGGAGAATGACAGACTTACCTAATGGCAATGGTCCAAAACTGCAATCTTTTGGAAATAAATAAATAGACACAAATAAAAACTTATCACACTATTGAAATATTTCAATCAAAAATGATCTTTGTCATTCAAAAAAAAAAAAAGAAAAGACTGAAGTGAACCACAGATGTGTTTAAATATTCAAATGTCACAGATTTATAGTTTATGATATAGTGCTATATGTGATTTGTATAAATATTGTTTATTTGAAACTAGATATTAATAGTCTGTCAGAAGGAAGGTAAATGGAGTTGTTAAAAATGGTAGAAGTTAGGGGGAAGGTAAAAGTAGTTTTATCTGATGTTGAGGTTATGACGCTCTCTAGATTTGGTGTACCACTGGTTTGATAACTCCCATCTTCTCAATTCTGAAGGGTTGCAATCAGGAGGAGGGCCTTAATTATTTTGGTGGTATAACAATCAATGAAAGATATGATGTTGTGACTAGCAGCTGTTGAGCGGTTGGTCTGTCTATGTTCATGGTTTCAACGTCATGTCTATGGCCATTCATTCTGATGCTCAGACCATCCGTAGTAAGACCTATGTACTGTGCCGGGCAAAATTTACATTGCAACTGGTATATTACATTTTTGGATGTACAAGTATGATGACCCTGAATCTTGAAGTCTACATTGGTTGCTAGGCTATGGAAACTATTTGTTGGGATGTGTATTGGACATGTCTTGCATCTAGGTCTACTGCACGGAAAGAAGCCATGAGGAAGTTTAGGCGGTTATTCAGTACTTGGATCTGGTAATTTTTGATGTACTAAAATATTTTTCAAAATAAAATTTTGTCTGAACCAAATATGTGGTGGATTTGAGAAAAGATCTTTGGTGTGGGTGGAAGCTTGAAGAATCTTGAAGCCATCCTTTAATATTTTGTTCAGCTTCTGCAGGCCTGGATGGTAATCTGTAACTAAAGACAGTTTGTTGTCTTCCATAGGTGGTCTGGGTTTATCAGATGTTTGAGCTAAGCGGATTTGATCCTCAACAAGTTGTTTAGGATATCCTCTGTTTTGGAAAGCTAGTAAAGTTTTTCTATTAAAGTACTCCAATGCTATATCGTTGGAACAAATTCTCTTGCCCCTGATTGCCTGACTGTATGGTATGGACCTTTTTATATTCATAGGGTGGTTGCTATAGAAATGTAGGTATTGTAGATGGTTTGTCAGTTTGATGTGGACACCTGTATGAATACAGGCTGTTCCCATCTCTGATTGTTACATCTACATCTAAGAAGGTGATTGTTGCTGTAGATTTCTCCCAGGTGAATTAAAGTGTACAGAATAGTACAAAAAAATTTCCGACGTTGAGATTCCCTGTGTCCAAATTACGAATATGTCCTCTATATATCTGTACCAACATAATGGTTGGTGTGTTCGAGTTTTTAGGAATTCTGCTTCGATATTACCCATGCACAGGTTTCCGTACGACAGGGCCAACCTAGTACCCATTGCTGTTCCTTTTATTTGCAAGTAATTCTTTCCCTCAAATTGAAAATTATTCTTTTCAAGAATGAATTTGGTGAGGAGAACAAGGAAAGGTGTATATGTATATATATATATATATATATATATATATATATATATATATATATATATATATATATATATACTGTATATGTATTGAAGTTGATGGTAACCATTTGGTAGGGTGATGCTATTCTTTGAAAAAGTTGCTAGAATATTTTTTGTTACTATTAACTTTGCCGTTGGGCAGTGTGGTAGGGAATCAAAAGCCAGCCAGAAATTACCTTGAAACCAAAATAACTCCCAACATTATTACTGACAACAAAGGAGTGGTGTTAGGAGGGTGAGTTGCTTACCCTTACCATAACTACCAGAGCAAAAATCACAAGCATAGATAAGAAAATGCAGACTGACAAATAGAAATTTTGTTTTCTTAAAACTGAGAACTTCACTAATTCTGCTTTTGAATTTTTTTTAATCATTGTAAAAAAACTTTATAAATAATTAAATCTTTATAGGCAACCAAATTTGGTTTTCACTTACCTCGTAAGACGATGTAATTTGTAGTTTGTAAAATACAGGAAGGTAAACAAGAGCCATCGTAAAACTAACCAGACAATCTGACACAATAATGACCCAATATTGTGTTCCATAGACATACATTTCTGCAGGTAATCCCAGTAGTGAAATACCAGAAATGTAACTGAAAGTAATATATTTTAAAGAGAGTGAAATAGCCCTAAGATACATTTTAATGTACACACATCTAATAGCTATGTTCTAAGAAAAAATATTGTTTAATATTATTTAATTCCACTTTCAACTTGTGCTATTTTACATTTAAACATTTGAACATATATTAATAAGTGATATTTCCCTATAGTAGAACTTACTTTATTTAATCAGGACAGCCGATTCATGATTCATTCACAACTCAAATGGTAACTGACCTCTTGATTATTTAGGAAAAGCTTTTGATTTCAAAAGTGTATGTGTAATATAATGTAATTGGGTACTAAGTAAGTGTGTTTTGTGTAGCTCATAGCTGTGACTACAATGGGTGCCATGGCACATACACTAACTTTTAAAGGGCACAAATATAAGGATCAATAATTTGTAGGATAAAATTAATCCATAAAGTAAAGGTCTTCACATTAAAGAGAAATTTTAAACTAAAGGTAAAATACAATTATGTATTCAGCTTGAGCACATAGTAGTATTTTACTGTCACAAAAAGTATTTTACTGTTATCACAAAGACATTTAATACGTCACAAATACACGAAAGAAACACGAGTTTGTAAATAATTCATACAAAACATAGCGTAAACATATTCTGTCTCTGATATAACAATATTTAAACTGTAAATAGACATCCCGGTAAATGTAAGCTGGCTTTCAAAATGTAGTCTTGGCTCAGAAAACCAGCTTGTGTTGTAAAACTACATGTTTTGAATTATAAAAATATGTGTCATCTCTTTCAGTCAGCAAATTGTCAAGTTTATTTCCAAATTGCGAGGAGTAATTAAAATGTTTGAAAACCATTTTAAGTACTGCAAAGAGTTATTATTAAAAATATTAATTAATAAATAAATTTAATAAAATTATGATTAGTAAATATGAATTTTATTATCATCTAATTTTATTATTGTCAATTTTTATTACCATCTAATGAAAATTTTAAAAAGAGTATAGGGGGGGGCGATATTTTTTGCCGTTGGCACCTAAACTAGAAAATTCCTGCCATGGATATGGTGTAGCTTGAAATATTTGTTCAATTGCGTGTAGTTGATTATTTTTATTTAGTTTGTGTAGAATTTGAAGATTAATGGCCTTAATTTTGTGTAGCTGTGATTTGTGGATATAAATTGATTGTTGCGGTGTGTGAGGGTTTTTATGTGTGGTTTTGGTATCATGTGTAAATTAGCCTACCTGTTAGGCCTATGTAGAAACTGGGTCACAAACTGAATATTATTTCTTATACACCATCATAATAGATTTTTGTTTGTGATTTTGGGATTTGATTGTTTGCTGAGGTTGTTGTATGCAGAATAGGCTATTTTATAATTTTTTTAAATAAATCTGTTGGTTAGTTTTTGAGTTTTGGATGATCTGTATGGAAGTGTCAAGTTTTGTAGGTTTGTTAAGAATGTTTTGTGTGTGTTGAATTGTTAAGTTTATTTTTCGGGGAGTAATACAGTTTGTCGATCAGCAATGGGTTGCATCCAGCAGCTTGTGCTATATGTTTTATAATGTTGAAATCTTGGGGCTGTTCTTGTTCATGCTAGGGGTATTTGTAATAGGTGTTAGATCATGGTATTGTAAATGGACAGTTTGTGTTGTAACGGTGATTTGAAAAATTACTTTTAGTGGGATTAGTATTGGAGGATTTACAATATGTGATAATTTTGTATTTTTGTCTGTATATGTAACTGTTAATTCTAGGAAATAAAGTGAGGTATTTGTTTCTGTTTCAATAGTGTATGCTAGGTTAGGGTGTATGAAATTGAAGTGTTTTGAGAACATATGTGTTTATTTCTTTTTTATAAGATAATATTGTGATCATGATATCTGTGACGGTATGTGGATGTAGTCTGAGTATTTGTTTTTCTGTGAAATGCAGTTTTGTTCAATGTGCTAGATGAATATCCAACCAAGATGCAAATTATGGGCAAACCAAAAACTCCCTAAAAATTACTCAATATTGTCATTCCAAGACTCGACCCACCCTATCCCCACTCATAACACAACCTAAAACAATCTAGATTTCAGTTATGGTTGGAGTTAAAATGGGAAGCATCTCTCAAAAAATTCATTCTCATTAAACAAAAATTGTAAGTTTTGGTATAAGAAAATGACACATATAATTATATGCCCAAATTTTTAAATATGCTTTCTATGTATTAAATACAAGAATAGAAGCATTTAATAAACAAGAATATTCCATTTCAAATTGTTTGAAACAGTTTATTAATTTATATTACTAACATTCTCAAGGAGAACTTTATATGCTAATCACACAAAAAAAAGACATTGCAATAAAACCACAAACAAAAGTCCTCTTTTAGTGGTTAGTATCTAAAGTTGTTCTTGAGAATGCCAATAATAGAAACTAACAAAAAGCTTTGAACAATTGGTAATAGTATATTCTTGTTTATGAAGTGGTTATATTGAATATGTACATCTCTATAAGGAGTTATCCATGAAGAAATAGAAATACTTCAACAAATTTACATAAAAAATAAGAAAATAAACTAATTTTAAAAATACTTAACTAAGTGAATACATAGTTGATTACTTGCTGACGCATTTCAAAAACATTCGTTCCTTTTTTTACGAAGCTAACCCTCTACTCAGTTTAATCAGTGAATTCAAGATGATTACATCAAGCAACTTCAAGAAAATAAATTTCATATAAACATAGGTTACAAAATTTTGATAGCGATTCAAGGATGGGGAAAATTCTTTGCTGGAATTTAAATTCCTCCTACTAAATAAGATCATAATCAGTGTTTACAGACAAATGGGTAATTTCCAACATAATAATTTTTTGTTGAACACCAACTAAATCATATTTTCCATAGCAAAAATCAAGTGAATCAGTATATTCAACATAGCCTAGACACAAGTTATTATTGTTGATTCAGTTATTCATTATAGTTAAAACTTTACCTGGCTATTAGAGACATTGAAATAGGAAAAATGCCCATATTTCTTCCTCCCATCAAGTACTCAGAGGAAGTGACTTGTTTATTTTTTGCAAAGAATGCAAAATAAACTCCAATCAAAGATGAAAGTACCAACATTGCACCAAACACAGTGTAATCTAACCAATCAAAATATTTCTCTCCTCCTCCACTCTGTGACATGTTTTTTTGCATTCTGTAACAAACTAAAACATTTATAATTACTTGGTTTCTTATCCATGGTGTGTGGCTATTCTTCACTAGAACTATTATATACTTCTATGCAACCAAACTTAAATTTTAGTAAAGTTGTTAAAAACAAACTGACAGAATACTTTTCATTGTCAGTCATCATCTCCACCATGATATATTGATAAATTGAATGTTGCCAGTTATGTGGGTTTTTTGTTATTTGGAGAAACAGTGGGAATTATTCACATATTGCCTGTTTATTTAGAATGTTTGAACTTGTTGTGTTTTGAAATGTTTATACGATTCATTCTGTAATTAATATTGCCCTGATATTAAGAAAATCTCCAGGTGGAAAACCATTGTATAATATTATTTTTAGAAACTTCATAATTTAGTTAATGTTTTAAAAACGTATTGAGAATGAATGTTTTACACATACATGTCAGTCTTAAGCATCTGGATGGCTATTGCTGAGATTGTAAGTTGAGTAGTGCCAGTTCTAAAGGGAAGATTTCAATTACAAAGTTTTTACTATTTGCGTATTTAAACAAAACAAATTAAAATTTAGGGGGAGGATACAAAATTAGTTTAAGCAAAGTGAGTTCACTAGGAAAGCATGTTTCAAAGTATGAGTTGTTAGAATAAATAAATTTAATATAACCTAAAAAAAAAATACCTTTACTTGAACTATGACTAGCACCATCTCACAATCAGTTTATCAAGGTAGTATCTCAGAGTACAATACCAAATTATTTGAACTAGCAACAGGAGACAAGTTAAGAGCAATGGTAAGATCGCCTTCTTTTCAAAACAACCAAACACTGTAATAGTATCATGACACCCACATCTCCAGATTCATTACCTTTAAGACTTGCAAAGTAATTTTTATATTTTAATCTAATGCAGTAAATATAAAATGTACAAAATATACAGTTTACATTATATTTTATAGATACATAATTTGATGGCCTATGTAGCAAACTAAAAACTTTACTATATTTAGAAAGTACTTAACTAAGTGGATATGTAATGGCTTACTTGCTGACGTGCTTCAAAACATTTGTTGTTTTTACAAAGCTAACCCTCTACTGGCGGAATTGTGTTAGGTACAAAGCCTATAACGGAATGTATTTATGACTGTGGGATGGGGTGGGTTATTTTGATTGTGTTACGTGTAATGGAAAAGACTGTTGGCTTCAAAATTTGTGTGATCATTCAATATGTTTTCTTCATCTGTTGTGTATTGATTGTATATCTCGTATTATTCTAAAGTTGTTAGTTATTACATTGTTTTAATATGTGAAGAACGTTTAAATTAGTATGTATGTCTGTGTGTATGTGTGTTACATGTTGTTTAGGTGAATTGCGTAGCTGGATTTTGGGTTTGTTTGGTTTCTTTGGGTAATGTGTTCTTTTAAGTGTGTATAGAATGACCTGCCGGTTTGGCTGATGTAACAGTTGAGACAATCGTTAAATGTTAATTTGTAAATACCTGATAGTTTGTATTTGTCTGTTTGTTTTTGATCTAATTGTATGTTCTGTCTTAAAGTTTTTGTTGTTTTGTAAGTTATTTGGTAAGGAAGTTTTTTGAATGTGGATGCTATTTAGTATGTGTTTTTGTTGTGGTAGTTGAGAGATATGTATTTGTTGTTTTTTCTTTGGTTTTGTCTACGTGGCAGTTTGATGATGTTTATGTTTAATTTTCCTGAATATGTTGTCTATGAGTGTATGTTGGTAGCCGTTTTGTTAAGTGATATATTTTATTATATTCAGTTTTTCGTCGTAGTCTTTCTGTAGCATAGGTATATTGATTAGGCAGTGTAACATATGATTAAATGTAGAGTGTTTTTGTTCTGTGGGATGATTAGATGTATTATGTATGACAGTATCGGTAGTTGTTGGATATCGCACAAGACGAGAGTGACGCACAAACCTCTCAACAAGTCAACAATCGATTCGTGTGTGGAGGCTCTTTCAGATGCTGGTGTATTTGTCAACATCTGTCTAGTCTTGTGACAACATTAACAAATCTTAAAGCTTGGAACAAAATTTTGAATCTCTTTATTATATTCATGGCAATTCTGAAACAGTGACATTTTCCCCCATAAGTTATGTACGTTAGCATGGGATGATTTAAAAATTCCACTGAGGTTTATCAGCCAAAAAAAGTTGAAATTTCATCAAGGTTTGTTTCTTTATGTCTCTTTCTCTACAGTATTTTAGCCAATTACTCATTTATGTTGACAACAAGGCACAGGAAAGTTTTGTCGGTAAAGAATAATTTTCAAGCTTTAGTGGAGAGTGACAGTTTCTTACTTCTTTCAATACACCAAAACTTTGTAGTCTACTCTCTTTTTGATTACAGTGCAAAAACCATTTACTCAGACTATCCTTCCCCAAAACAAAAGGTTGGTTGTTTACAGAATGAAATTGTATTGCTTCATTTTCATCTGAATTCTGTGTTTAATCACTGAAACCTCTCATATTATTTTTTTATATCTTCACTCCCATTATTCTTAACACTTCCTAGTCAATAATTAATTGTTTATAAAAAAAAAAGTTTTTTATTTACAGTACAAATTACTAAACATAGAAAAAACCTGTAAAGTATTATACATATGCAACAGTCCAATTGAATCAAACATGAAATTTTGTGACACATAAATACTGTTACGAATTTGAGGGTGAACTCGCCTTACTGCAGAATAATAGGTTATAGAGCTGGAAAAGTGGCATGTAGAGGTCAATAAAAATAATATCAGTTCCTACAATGCTATACTCAGTTCTAATAGCAAAATTCAAGAAACATCCAACTGTAGTGAAAAATATATCGTAAGGTGAGCACTCATTTACATGAACACATGTGTTTAATTAATTTTAAGACTGACCTTTTCATACACAAGTTGTAGTGTTTCGTAGAGTAACTAACTCAGAACATTCACTGTGATCAGCTTACAACTTTCAAAGTGACCTTACAGTGAAAGCAAATTTGAATTGTAGTCTTCTGATTTGAGATCATGGCAAGATTTATCAACCAATAAAATTATGGTACCAAAAGGATGGAGAATCAACTATTCAGTAAAAGTGCTAGTGAAGAAAAAAAAGGTACTGGTTAGCTATCCTGTTTGCATAATCTTTTCATGTGTAAAATTTTGTTAGTGTCCAAAATGAGAATCATAAAATGTAGTTTATTAACTATTTTGAGGAGGCAAGCTAAAAATGTATATTAGGAGGCAAGCCAGAATTGAAATGAGACATTTGCCATTTAACTCTAGAAGTGTCTGAACTGAAATGAATAATGTTTTCAAATATTTATTTAAATAACACTAATGTAATTGTGCCCTCACCAATAACAGTAATCACATCTTTTTAGTTATACTATGTATTTTATGGAATTATTTTTAATATCCTGATAAGTTTTTTTGGTCTAGCTCTGTAGACCACACAGCCAACAAGGGTCTTTACCTTAGCTCTGTCCTAATTGAATGATTACAGATGACAATTTAACAAGATCAGTTGGCACAACAAGTATACATTTATTAACAAAGTACTGCAGTGAATATTAATTTTTTTGGACTTGGCTCTTAGCCAGCCTCTATTCCTTTATCTTACTATATTAACTCTGGGTGTTATTTTACTGATGAAGCAGACTGATCTTTTATCCCATTTCCTGAGTAGTTAGTTTATTATTATAGGATGGATACTGATGCATGTATATTAATGGTAACCACTGGTATTGTTAGTAAAGCAAAATTACTTTGTTTAAAATTGTAAATAAATTTAATTCCCCTAGAATAGTCATGTTATAGTTTTTTTAATTGTATGGATTCATAAATACCAATTAAAATTATAAAAATAGTCAAAAAAAGAGTGATTACATGTTATTATATATTAAAATATATAAGTTTAATCTAGTAGCTTCAGTTGTAAATGAACAAATCATATATGAGTATATGATAATTCTTTTTCAAAATCAATTCAAAATTAATGCTTAACTGTCAGAAGATTTTAAATTATTTATTAGAGTAATAGAGAACTTAATTATGTGCTCTTGACTATGTTTACTACTACCTTTTTTCTAATAAATTTTTTTATCCTCGCCATGACTTATATGTGTCTAAAGATATTATTATCAATAAGACATGGGAATTTTTATGGTTTTTATTAACATCTTAAATTTAAGCAATATTTTCTTTGGAATTTAAGAGTGCTGGTTCAAAATAAACATTTTGCATAACTGATGTTTAATTGTTTTTATTAAAACCCTGTCAAAGGTTGTGATTCCAATTTGTTTTAGGTTTACCTTTTCTTCTTACCACAGATTTCAAAATCAAAAAAAATTCAAAATAAACATTTTGCATAACTGATGTTTAATTGTTTTTATTAAAACCCTGTCAAAGGTTGTGATTCCAATTTGTTTTAGGTTTACCTTTTCTTCTTACCACAGATTTAAAAATCCAAAAAGAAAGGACTTGGATTATTTCTGTAACACAAAAAACTATCTACTCAACCATTAATGATTTATTTTTATATGCTTCTTACTGAAAGGTAGGCAAAATAATCAGAGCTTATGGGTTAAATTGCAAACTATAATCCATAAATTACCTTTAGAATACATAAATATATGTTATTGTGTTATGAAACAAGGAACTTGTAGGGGACAAGCTGTCAACACCTACAGTGAGAATTTTGTCTATAACCTCATCAAATAATACAACGCCTCATAACAAAATTGGAGATATAGAAGAGCTTTTCAAAAAAGTACTGATAATAGACACTCTGAGGGAAAGTATGAAAGGGCCCACATGAAAGGTACACAAGGTTTGAGCCGATTCGTTACACTTTGAGATGTTTCTTGCTAGAATATGCTGGCCTATAAATAGGGCGATCGACCGCGGCCACGGCATTTGAGTTTGGAATAAATACAGAAGCAACACCGTGGTATGTTATATTATTTTGTGAGTGTTTGTTTTTTAAGTGGGATGTTTAAACATTGTGTGTAAGGTGCCTTGGTGTGATTGTAGTTTGACTTTGTGTTTAAGTTGCCTTGGAGCTTGGAGTAATTGTAGTGTTATTTGTGAGTGAGACACTCCCGGTTCTGTTTTCTGCTGTTTAGTAGAGTTGTTTGAAGAGCACAAGTCACTTGTTTTAACTATTTATTTGAGTTGTTTGTTATAATTAAAAATGGATAAATTCCTGAAAAAAACAACACAATCATCAACAATTATTTGAAAATTGGGTGTACTGTGATGAAAATAAACAGCTGTGTGTAATTTGCTTTGAAGCTTTGTCAAGAGAAAGCATGAAACCATCAACGTTAGTACGCCACCTAAACCCAAAACATCCTAATAAAAAAAATAAACCCATGGAATTTTTTGAGCGAAAATTAAGAGCTCTTGAACATAAAAAAGTGCTATAATGCAATCATCCAACCTAAATGAGAAAGCGTTGCTCGCTAGTTATCAAGTAGCTTTTCGTGTGGCTAAAGCAGGAAAACCTCACACTATTGCCAAAAATTTGATTTTACCAGCAACTTTAGATATAGCAGAGATTATGCAAACAAGAGGTCAAAATGCTCAAAAGTATGCCTCTCTCTGACAATTCCATTTAAGACAGGATAAGCGATGTGGCAACTAACGTTCATGATCAAGTCATTGAAAAAATGAAGAAAAGTTTTTTTGTGTCCTTGCAATTAGGTGAATCAATGGATATTGCAGATTGTGCACAGTTTATAGCTTTTGTGAGTCTTGAATCTGATGAAAAAGTAATGAAAGAAATACTATTTTGAAAGTACACAAATATACTATACTAATTCTATATTATACTATACTATACTAATTTTTACACAAGTACTACTGTATTCCTACAAATACTAAAGTTCAGTGTTTGAATGACGTGTTCCTTGAAGCTGCGCAAGACATGAATATCAATTGGGCACAAAAATGCATTGCTAATTGTAGTGATGGATCAAAAGCCAAAACTGGTACGAAGAGTAGATTTATTGCTAGATTGAAAGAACAAATGCCAAACGCTTGTTGGATGCATTGCTTTCTCCATTGCTAAGCTCTTGTAGCCAAAACCTTGCCGCAGAACAAATATTTTTTTCTATAAACTATTTTTATCATTCTGTTTTGAACATCACTCAAAAACTAATTAAATTTCTTAACCTTTTTTCACATTTCCTTAGGTAGGATACATGGTCCATACCATTGTTTGACCCTTGTAAACCACAGGTGTATTTCAGATAAGTAACCCTATCCATGACAACTGCTCACTGTTTACTCCTATTATTTGTCGCTGGAATTATTCTCCATGACTAGCTTATGCCTATCCTTTTTTTACACCTTGGTGTAATAAGTATACCGTATATTCCCAATAAAGAGTATATTCCTACTTTATCTTATCTGTAACCACAATACTTCTTTTCATATGGGTACAGAAACAAATAATCTACCTGGCTAATCTCCAAAATATAAAAATAACCTTGGAACCAATTAAATTTTTTGTTCCATGTAACAATCCATCAAATTTTCATAAAACTAGGGCAAAATATAATACAGGAATTTATTAATGATTCATTTAAAATTTTCCACCTATATAAATAAAGCTTATTACTTTTATGTGCTTGATATTCAATGCAATATTATGATTATTGATGTATACATATCATGGAAATATGAAAAACAATATTTAGAGAAAATTTTCACAAGGTATTTTGAGTGGTTTATTTTGACCAATTTTGAACTTTTTTGGGTCCTGATAATAATTTTATTTGTGCTGTAAGCATCTATATTTGAACAAAATAATACAAAATCTTAAATTCTTTATTGAGAAAACTGGAATTACGAATTTTTTCATAGATCTGTCAATTTTTCAAAAATCTATCATGTCAATCAACAAAATAAAGCCCTACCAGTAATAAAATTAATTTGAAAAAGGAAGAACCATGCATAGCAATGAAAACAATAAACAAACTTTTTTTCTTTAAAAAAAAAAGATAATTTAACTAAACGAAAAATTTAAGTTTCAAGTAAAAGAATAAAAAATAATATTTTTACCTAGAAAGAGGTCCGAGTTCAGTCCAAAAGGAAGCACTACTAAAGATCTACTACTAGAGATTATATAAGATTGACTGGCCTATTATCCACCTACGAAACAGTCCTCTTCCCCACGCTTAGAGCCTAATTGGCAGACAAAACCCATCCTCAATTTTTATTGTTACTCTACTTAAGAATGTAAATTGTGTATATTAAGACTATGCCATAAATTTAAAAATTTAATTCAACTAGACCTATATTATTTTCCTGTTAATAATAGCTTCATCTTGTGATGGAGCAAAATTTAAATTTTAAAACTTGAATAACTTGTAACACAAAATTATAACCTTTTTTCTTTTTTATTTTATTATATTTCACCTGTTTTTTGAATCTTAATTTTTCTTGATTTCACTGAAGCCTATGATTTAAGAACATTTAAAATGAGTGTTGCTTCTTTGTGTATCTTAATTTCCGTTGTACCCTTGCCATCTCCTAGTATAAGAAAAATGAATTTTCACAAAGACTTACTACTTTAATACAATGTAAAATTGGTCTTATTTGTAACTATTGCAGTCATGTTACATATTAACATACATCTATGGCTTTGAAGTTTTAAATAATCACTGTTCTCATTGTTGAAATTCAGTGTTTTGCTTAGAAAATCCTTAGAATTGTTGTTGAACATCATATTATTCATTTAATTTTTTCTGTTATTTCTAAAGAGCATACTTCTGTGTAAATAGTCTCAAGCCAAATAACTGTACTGTGATATATTAACTAGGTATTGCTGGATACCAATTATCTCTCCATACCTTTCTTCTAATAAATACACAAAAACCTCTTAACCACAAACTTTCTTTAATTTACCCTAATGTACATTTCAGTTACAAAGTAACCATCCTCAGAGGGATAACATACAAAGACTGATTAACGCTAGAAAAATACCTTATTTATAATCTACAGAACTAGTCACTCTCAGAGTGACTAGTTCTGTAGATTATAAATAAGGTATTTTTCTAGCGTTAATCAGTCTTTGTATGTTATCCCTCTGAGGATGGTTACTTTGTAACTGAAATGTACATTAGGGTAAATTAAAGAAAGTTTGTGGTTAAGAGGTTTTTGTGTATTTATTATTAAATTCAACTACAGTATATTCCTAATAAATAGTAATAAATAGTACCTTTCTTCTGTTTTACAAAAAAAAGTAATTACTAGATTATATAAAATTTAGTAATTGAAATTCGTTTAAACCCATTTTCTAATCCTAGAATGCCAAACGTTTATAAATTATATGTGGCACATTAAGAGATATTCTTCTCCCTTACTGTTTTATCGTTAGTAGCTTGAAGGCTCCTCCTAAAGTTTGCTGTACCTATTTCAGCATTATGAACATTCACATGTAGCCTTATTTCTTAAAAATGAATAGTCCCACTTTATATAGTATATTAATTTTGTTTACAGAAATCATAGTGTATTATAAGAGAAAGAACAAAAGCTTTCTGCATTTATATAAAAAAAATACAATATTTTTTTTACAAAGGATTCAATTCTTATATAATTTATTAATAATCAGAGATTGTTATATATATAAGTATCGCAATATGTATTATTGTGTATTAATAAAGAACTAAGTCAAAATACAAATACAAGAATTACAATTGAATTTACAATTCAAAGCTTTTCGTTGGCTAACAGTACCAACATCCTACCTAATATATATATAAAGAATGAATTGAATTGTAAATTCAATTATAATTCTTGTATTTGTATTTTGACTACTTCTTTATTAATACATATTGTGATATATATATATATAAAGAACTAAGTCAAAATACAAATACAAGAATTATAATTGAATTTACAATTCAAAGCTTTTCGTTGTCTAACAGTACCAACATCATCAGGTATATATATGTATGTATGTATATATATATATATATATATATATATATATATATATATATATATATATATATATATATATATATATTCAATATATTATATATACAATATATATAATATATATATAAATGTATAGAATATATGCAATATACAATATATATATATATATATATATATATATATATATATATATATATATATATATATATATATATATATATACATATATGAGATTTTGGACTAGATTTGATAGACACACCTTGGTATTTGTAATAAAACTCAATTCAAATAAATGACTAAGAAATATAAAATCAGAAAAATATTTTTGATACTAAGGTAAGGGATTTAAGTACTGCAAACACAGGCTCTCAATAAAAAGCCAACATTAAAATGAAATAATGCTTTATAAATAGACTTTAGTTTAGGGCTTAAAAGTATAAGCTAAATATTTTAAGTTATATGGTAAGGACCAACTATGTTTAACAATTTGCCAACAGTGTTACCCGGAGAAACGCAACACAATGTCACATAAGCTGAACTGCATATGAAATATATTTAATGTAATAATACCATACTAATTGGTGTACTTAAATTTTGTTTTTTTTCAATATTGCCTTTTTTGGTTTTTAGGAGTGTTTTTTCAAATTGGCATATTTTATATATTGCATAAATACTTTATATTAACATGACCATGTAATGTTTTAGGCTTAATATACTAGTTTGAGAATTCCCTTAAATCCTGGTGGAAGCATAAAATAATGCTGCTTAAATTTTTTCAATTAGTATGTCCTCTGAACTCCCTTCGATTGAGAAATGTTTTATGCCCTCAAACTATAAAAGCCCCAGGCATCAGCAACATCTGCTATTGTTTAAAGCACAAGCAATGTAACAAATAACAAATATAAGATCTTATTGTCTGGCCTAGATTAATATTTACACGACAGCTTCTTTCTGCAGAAAATTTGGGATCCTTGCATCCTTGTCAAATCCATAACTTAAATCTTTTTTGTCAAATTTTGTTTATTATCCATTGGACTGAGAGTAGGAGTGCATTCTTTCACTTTAACTAGGCTCACGATTTTATCCTTATGTTCTATTTAGCTTGTATTGATAATTTCATCATCCACATAAACAAAAAAATAATTAGATCTTGCCAAGAGTATAGTAAGCTTTAGCTTCTTAACTGAGTTGATGGTATGATCATACGATTCACGTTCTACTTAATAAAAAAATCTACTCATAAAATAATGTGACTCAGTAAAAATTGGCATGACCAGATTTGGCTTTTTTTTCAATATCATTTAAAATTATGTAACATTTATGGTTTTGTCACTAATGTCACAATAAAATCAGCAGGAAGATTTATATTTGTACAGTTTCCCCATAACTATGAATTTATTGTAATACTAAATTAACAAATTTGTGAGAGATTATGAAATGGTTTGTAAACTGTGCTAACCAAATGAGTTCATTTTAAGAAAACTAATACCAACATTAAATTGTTTTAAAAATAAAATTTTCATATCTATATGTTTATTTAATATAGGCATAAATTTTATTGCTTGAGAATAGAAAATGTAGTAAGTCCATTTCAAAGGATTTATTAGCAGGTCCTTGAGTGTGTATTGTCAGAGAGATAGAGAGAATAAAAATTAAAATTATTTAATTAAAAAAAATATTTATATGCAGTAGCTTTGCAAAAAGTACTTATTAAACTTTCACGGACTAAAATACTTTGAAATATTGTCGACAAATTTTTGTGTGACAATTTATGTAAAGGTTTGACATAAATGCGTCAAGACATATTTATTATACAACTTTTTAACTTGAACTAATTTCCTGAAATATATTCCCATATTATTTCTATAACTATATCTGCAGCAGTAAAATCTTTTAAAACTTGCAAATATTTGCTGAGTCAAATATTTCCTTCTGTCCTTAATTGCATCTGTTACCTGCATTTTCTAAAAATTTAGCTTAGGAATAAGAAGACACCACCATCAGCTATATATAATATACCAGTTCATAAATTGTTTTTTATGACTGACATCTGTCACTTATAAAAAAATGTTTAAAACACATTACAATAACCATATCATTGTTAACTAGAAATTATCAAAATAATTTTCTGATGATATAAATCAAAACTTAAATACTAAACCCAAAATGTAAAAAATAGTTAATAAAAGTAATTTATAAAAAAATTTCTGAAACAAAACATTTTTGATCACACTAGGTCAATCTTTGTCAACATTATTCATCTACAGAAGCATTATTTGGTTAGGCCCCAGGTTTTCCATAAGTCAAAAAGTATTTATGATCTGAATTCAATATGTTATACATTGTTGAAGGGTAGTTCTTTTTTGATATTGAAAGGTTTTAGGTTATGGTTGATGTTAGGATAATGTTGATGGTTAAAAATAAGAACTGTAATAAGGAACATTTTTTTCTGACAAGGTTTGTTTATTATATCATTTATAGATGGTTAAATAATAATTTTTTTTTCAAATCCTGGTACTTTATATTGTGTTGGTAGTACAAGTAAAAATGTATAACTAAGCACAGGCTACATTTTATAAAAACAGAAACTACACGTTATATAGCTTGATGTACAATTTAAGTCAATAGTTCAAAGTAATCAAGATCTACCATGACAACTTTTTAAAAATTCAGCATTTGATGTTCCTTGTAAAATATGGAAATGACTCTAGGAGTTGAAAAGTATTATTAAAAAAAACCTACTAATATTGTGTACAAGACATAACATAGTGATCAGCAAATTAATTCCATGAGGTGATGTCATAGTGTGTTGGATTTCAACCGATCAGTGTGGATACCATTCCATCTACTCTTTACATGGAGTTTTTTACATAAGTTTTTTCATGTTATAAAAACTTTGTCTTATTTTATATTGTATGTGCCAAAATAAGCAGTACTGAAATAATTATAAGATTTTAATTAATTTTAATTGATTTACATAGTTTTACAAACACATACAAGTAAAAAGAAGGTAAATCAGTTGAGCTCAGGTATAAACATGTTCTATATGACCTTCGTTCAATTTAAGGCAAGACTCGTACCGTTCTTGAAAGTTTTGCATCAATTTGGTGAAGAGGGGTTAGTTCATGCTCGTTATACACATGGCTATTTTTTCCTGTAGTTGGAATACATGGGTTGGTGGGTCATCATGGAAAATCTTCTTTTTCATCATTCCCCAAACGTAGGCATCAGGTGGTGTAAGATTGGGGGAGTGTGCTGAGTAAGGAAAATTTGATCTAAGGGAGATGAAGCGTTTCCCAAAGGATTCTTGAATGAAAGCAATGTTGTCTAAGGCAGTGTGACTGATTGCGCCATCTTGCTGGAGCCATCTTGGGCACAACAAAATCTCCCAAGAGCTCCTATAAAACGACCAAGAATGACCCTATATCTGAGAGGAAGCGATTTCAACTGATTCAGTTTCACTACTATTTATTTTGACGCATACAGTACTTGAGATATGTTTGTAATAGTAAAGTTATATTCATTTTTTAATATCTTCATGATGAGCAAAAGTAAAAGACAAAATTAACCAAAACTTTTATTTATAGACAGTTAAATTTTAAAAACTAAAATTATAAAATACATATTTACAAAATCAAAATTGAGATGATAAGCTTTTTTATAAATATTAACAATAAAATACATTTAATGAATCAAGCACATAATATAAGTATTTTAAAAATATATTTATATTCTTGTTGAATATATTTCAGCATTCTAAATAGCTTGATTTCCAAATTTTTTTATTCTGTGTACTTCAATTTATTCATGTATCTTTCCATGTAAATAAACCTTATAATCTTAATCACAATATTTGTTTGTACCACTTATCTAATAAAAGAGTGTAAATAAAACACAACTATATAAAATAATTGTTTTATTTAAAAATAAAATAACATTAAAACCAAAAACTGAATGAACATTCACATATTTAAAACACAATTCACAAATATGTTTCAGTTAACATGAATCTAACTGTAAATTTTATGCAGTTTGAATAGCACAGCCACAATGAATATTATACCTCAACTTTAATTGTATTAATTTTAATTTGTCAACTGATTGGGCAATCATATTTTTATACAAAGAATATATACCTGTATTAATTACAATTCTAAACTAAAGAAAAATTAATAAAATATACTAACAAACTATATTTGATTATACTAACTGTACTATACAACTAATGCAACTATAGCGTGAACACACACTCAGATCTAGTATTGTTTTATTATATAAATATTTACACTTAATTCTTTGGTTACAATTAATTTTCACAGAATGTTTATGCATTTTTGGCAAGACATTATGGATGACAGCCATTACAAAACACCAACAACAGTTGGCAGAGCAAGCAACTCAATGGAAGTGCTGGTTCCAACATATTAGTTATAAGAGTTGATGACATGAGTTCAGGTACTTAAAGGAAGTCCTAACCTTGCTAAAAACATTTCCTTCCGAAGTCGGATAATTTCGCCGTATATTTCATGCACTGCAACCAAACAAACAACACTCAACTGTTTAAACCAATATAGTGAGACAAAAGTGATAATTGAAAAATTTCAACAAAAAATTCCTTGCTGTTATTTACTATGAGTATAGAAGTCATTACACAAAGCTACAACAAAAAAAAAACGTCAACAGCTTTGAGACATGTAAAAGTGTTTATATAATTTCAAAAATAAATTAGAGTATATTTTATTCTTTACTCGAAATAATACAAATTATTAGAGTGTGTCTGTGTAAGTCAAGATATTATGAGTCAATATTAAGATTTTTATGCTTTGAGTTTATTATACAGTAGCTGCCACATAGTGTGATCAAGCTTAATGTTATCATATGGATATTATTATTGTTTCACTTAGAGACAGATACAGAATTTTATAAATACATTGTAAGCGAGTCGTTTATTATAATAATCTCTTTGTTTATTCTTATCATTCAATTTGTCGAAATCTTGTTGCTATTTATGACGAGCTGGTTGTTAATTACTTATTATACTTTAGCTACTACTTGCAACCATACCTTTTGTTAACTAAAGGTGTTTAAATTGTTCTGTTACGTTAAGTTAGTCGATTCTTACGACTTCTTCAGCCTAGTATTTTTGCCGCTAGGATTTCTGCAGTTGTGCTCCTTTGGTACCAATTTTTGAAAGTTAGAAGTGATGTGATCGAAGAGTATGTGTGATTTGTGTTGTGATTGTTCATTTAGGATGTAATTTTTATATGTGTTGCTATGTATCCTCGGAGGCTGAAGAAGTCGTAAGACGAAAACGTTACCTCCAAGTGTAAGTTAACAATTTAACAACTTTATTTAACAAAAAATCTGGTCGCAAGTAATAGCAAAAGTGTAATAAGTAATTTACAACCTGCTCGTCATGAATGGCAACAAGATTTCGATTTTTCTATCCTTTTTCAGCAACCCTCTTTGCTTATATGTTATCATATATGTTGCAGAATCTTCTTAAATCGGTAAAAGAAAATAAATAATTACCTGAACTTTTGACCAGTCCTTTTTGAATATAATTCAAGTAGTTCAAAAAATCGCATACTGCAATTATCTGTAATCAAAAAAACAATTTTGTAAAATATAGTTAAATGAATAATTAAATAAATACTTGCCTTAGATATTTTATTTAAAACCTTACGTTACTAAATCTCACTTTAATATTTGATTGAATTCTTGAAAATTACTTTGACCATTTATCAAAAAATATCACATTAATATTTTTGAGAATACTGCTAGAAGAGTGTTTGAGAAAGCTGGTGGAAGGGCACCATAGACCACGAAAGCAATTCCTTGCTTTATTAATGCACAAGAAATTTGTATAAAGGGCTAAAACCTAAATGGACAAATGTTGAAAACTTATTTATTTTGGTAAAATATACTTTTATGACTATGCCCCAAATAAATTTTTATATATATTGTGATTTTTCTACAATATATTACTTCCAGTCGAAGAGATTATTAAATGTAATAAATATATTTTATTTTGTAGAAAAATAATTCTATTTTAGTAATTATTTTCATAAACTGGGAATTAGTAGAAAGATAATATACCCTACAATTTATACACAACATTTTCACTGAAAGTTAAAAGATACGTTTTACACTACATTATACCTCACCAGGCTTAACCTAAAAAAGGATAAATAGGTACTTAAAGTCTAAAATCTGATAAAGATAAATGTTCAATGAAAAAGATTGCTTACTTTATTGCAAGGTTTGGCTTTACAATAGACTTTATTGATCTTTATAGATTTTTCTGATGACAAGAGATAAAGGTAAGTTAAATTGATAGTAATATGTCAGAAGATAATGCAACAAGAAATTCATAAATATTATAACTTATTTTTTTTTAATTATGTATTTAGAAAAAGTTATTTTATAAGGTATTTTCATGACAAACCTAAGTGAAAATGGAATTTATTTTCTGTGTGAAATTTTTATTTAAGTAAAATTAATTCTTTATTTATCACTGGCATTTCAACTAAATTGATTTTCTATCAGTAAACTACTACTTATTAGTTTATAATATCCTATAATATCCATATTAACATTCAGACGCAGTTTATTATTATTTTTTAAATTTATTTATTTTTCTTGGCGAAAAACCAATTGTGGTTATCATTGCCAATTAAAAAAGGTAGACAAATATGGCAATATTTTAGATAACACAAAATTAAAAAAAAAAAAATACACAAAACAAACAACCTAAACATAACAGTAATAACATAAAATGTTTATATGTAACAATAAATATACAACAAAAAGGAGAATAACAAAAAAGAACAATAAATAATATAAAACAATATTATAAACATAACAATAGGTAACAATTTACCAATAAATAAATCTTAATAACACAATAACAAGAACATAAAATAAATTAAATTTAAATAAAGAGAAAAAAACTATACGCAACACACAGAGAAACATATGTATAAATAAAAAAAATATATTTTAAATATTAAATTTAAAAAAATATTTTCAAGTGGTGCAAGAAGGAGATCATTCAGTCAATGGTCGAGGCATCGTCCCTTAGCACCACCTTTAAACTACCTTTTAAATTAAAAAGGGCACGAATGTTAGTTACTCCGATACAATCAACTAAAATATGTCTTATTGTGAAGATATCTCGATAATACTGACATATTGTTAAAAAGGGCACGAATGTTAGTTACTCCGATACAATCAACTAAAATATGTCTTATTGTGAAGATATCTCGATAATACTGACATATTGGTGGATCTTCACGACGCATCAAATATCCATGAGTTACAAAAGAGTGGCTAACGCGAAGGCGTATAACTGCCACTTCCTCCCTTCGTTTTGAACGAATAGAAGACCTCAATGGATGGACAGTATCTTTAATTTCCCTTCGATTATTCTGAATCACAGTATGCCATTCGTCATTCCAAGCAGCGAGCAATAAATGTTTCGTGAAACTCACATAATCAGATGCCAAAACTCGTTGAGTAACAGGCACCAAACTTGTAGCATTCTTCGCTGCTTTATCTGCTTTTGTGTTTCCGAGTATCCTGCAGTGTCCAGGAACCCCAGAATGTTACCCCTACACCCCCAATTGAAGCTTGTGTACAGCACACAAAATGTCCCCAACTAAAAGGTTGACAGAGAAAACATTCTGAAGAGCACTTTTAGAGTCAGAATACAAAAGGTAGTGTGAAGATCGAGATCGAATAACAGTTATTGCTTTTAAGATGGCAAATAGTTCTGCCGTGAAAACACTGCAAGCTGAGGGCAATCCATACTTGTAACTACATCCCGAAGCATAAAACGCACACCCAACGCCATTGTCCATTTTAGATCCATCAGTGAAAATAATTTCACTGTGATGATGAGATATATAAATAGATAAAAATTCCTGGTGGTAGACCACATCAGGAGTATCGTGTTTTATATAACTGGACAATGAGAAATCGAAGTGCGGCGTTTTTATTATCCATGGAGGTAGATAGAACATTTGTTGTTCAAACATAATGAGAAGTTGCAACTCAAGGTCATCCAATATTCTTAACATTCGTATGTCGAATGGAGCGGTTGAAGATTGTAAACTTAATTTAGAATGTTATTAAAGACTATTTCAAATGCAGGGTGATTAGGTTTGCTTCGAAGACCAGAAATGTAAGATATTTGTAGCATCTGACGTCGTCTAGAAAGGGCAGGTTCCCCAGCTTCGACAAGAAGACTAGGTATTGGGCTAGTTCTAAACGTACCAGTAGCAAGTCTAAGTCTAAGTCCAGAGTGGTGGACAGCATCGAGAGGTTTCAGAACTGTAAGTCGTGCGGATGAATAGACTTGACAGCTATAATCTATGTGCAATCTTACAACTGCACGATAAAATCGAAGCATGCTAGTTCTGTCAGCTCCCCAATTCGTATAACTAAGGAATCTTAACATATCCAATTTCTTGCTGCATCTAACCTTCAAATCACGCACATGTGGGATATATGAGAGTCTTTTATCAAATAAAAGACCCAAAAATCAAACACTATCCGTGGTTTGAAGCTGAATCTCATCAAGATAAAGGATTGGCTCCTGGTGTTGCCTATGACAACTAAATGCTACACATTGTGTCTTCGAAGCAGAGAATTTGAAACCTGTAGTTTTTGACCATTCCTCTAATCTGTATATTGCTAACTGCAAAGATCTTCCCGCAGTTGCCATACTACGAGCAGGCACATACATACAAAAAGTCATCCACAAAAAGGGAACAGTGTACCGGAGATCGTATATTACTGGTGATACTATTTATTGCAATGGCAAATGGCGTGACGCTCAGCACGCTGCCCTGCGGTTCACCATTCTCCGGTTTATAATTGTTTCAATATGTGCCTCCAAGACGAACCCAGAAAGATCTATTTGATAGAAAGTTAGCGATGAATGCTAGGATATTTCCTTGAATACCCCTTGATTTCAGAGTGTTCAAAATTTCAAAATGCCATATCATATGTCTTCTCAAGGTCAAAGAAAACAGCAATGAGTGTTTGATGCAAGAGAAAGGTAAAACAAAACCAATTGGTCAACTGATGATCGTCCTTATCTGAAACCACATTGTTCGTTGCTAAGAAGGTCGTTGGTTTCTAGGACCAGATAAGGCGGGTGTTGACCGTCTTCTACAGTAGTTTGCACAAGACGCTTGTTAGAGATATAGGCCTGTAACTGGGATTGGTTTTGTCTTTACCTGGTTTCAAAAGAGAAATTTCTGTCGCTTCTAACCACGCATCAGGGAAAGACTGCTCTTCGAATAGCCGATTATATATTCGAAGGAGGACAAATTTCGCCGATGATGGTAGATGTTTCAGCATGGAGTATACAATGGAACCAGGACCTGGTGCAGAATCCTTCGTTGACACAAGAGCTGACTCCAATTCCCCTATAGAGAAAGGAGTGTTCAAAGAAGAGTCCCCAGACAATTCAAAAGTAAACAGTATTGGTTCTTCGTTCAGTCTATACCTCTGGAATAATATATTATAGGCTGTAGTAGTAGAAAAGTTAGAAAATGATTTTGCCAGTACATTAGCAATATCACCGCTGTTTGTGATCAATCGTCCATCTGGTTGCTTCAGCGCAATGGCTGGCAACGGAATGGAAGTACCACAAACTGATCTTAACTTCCTCCACACTGTGGAGGACGGAGTTGTTCGTCTAATTGTGCTAAAGTACTGTTCCCAAGAATTCATCCTACTCAGCCTAAATATCCTCCGTAATTTAGCATGGAGTATTTTATATTCCTGAAGGTTTCCATTCGTTGGGTGTCGCTTAAACTTCCTTAGAGCTCTTCGTCGTAAACTCAAGGATTTTTGTGCATTCATCGTTCCACCACGGTACAGGTAGACGGCATGCACGAATAGATGATAAAGGAATGGTCTTTTCTGCTGCATTCAAAATAGTCTTAGTAAAATTGTCAACAATAGCATCAATAGGTATCAATCAATAGGTGTCAGGTAATCCGTGTCAAGTGATACAAAATATTTCGAAAAGGCATTCCTGTTGGCTTTTCGTAAAATCCAATGGGAATGTGGAGTATAACAGGGTGAGGAACCACATAAATTGATCTAATTGGCACATGGTCATTTCCATACATGTCATTAAGCACTGACCATGTGCATCTAGTGGCAAGAATAGGGCTGCAGAAAGATAGGTCAACAACTGTCAATCCACCAGTAGATGCTGCTAAATGAGTAGGCAAATCGTCATTTAGCAGGCATAAGTCCATTTCCGTTTTTACACTCTTCACTAGTTGTCCTCGAGGGTTGCATGCTGGAGATTCCCAAGACAAATGGTGGGCATTAAAATATCCTACCAGTGGCTTATCAAATTCACTAAATCACTGTAGTAGCAGGTTTTCTTGTGGTGGCAAGTAGACACAACACACGGTGATTTTATACGAGACAGCTGTTTGAACGGCTACTGCTTGTCTTTACAAAGACTAATTACCCCTTTGGGGTAGTAAGTAGTAAACTAATTACCCCTTTGGGTAATTAAGTTTAGAGAAACATTAAGTTTAGATGACTACGCCACCCCTAGCTCAGTTTTCTGTAACGAAGTCTGATCTAAAAACTGAATACTCCCTAACATGGAAATTATGCGATTTGTGGACATGTGTCTCCTGTAGACATACAAAAATTGGACACACATGTAGCACGAGTACTTTAAGATCTTCTAAGTTACTCCTAACACCGTTGATGTTCCATTGTATCACTGACTTGCTAATTGCAGACATTTATCAAGTTAGCAATGGATTGACCTGAGACCCATTGATGCTCTGAATTTTTTTACCTGGGATGTTGATAGACGTCCCAGGTTTAGATTCCTCCGATTCCATGTCCACCTGTTCAGGGATGGAGTCGGAGGAAGTTTTTGATTTAGGAGGGGTAGTTTTAATGTGCCCTTCTTTTGAACTAGTTTTTTTGGCAGCTGTTACTGCAGGTGTCGATTGCTTGCTACTGTAGCACGTTTCTATGAATCTTTATTTGCAACCTAAGGGTTATTGCCGGGTGGCTTTTTAGTGGAGATACCTGAATCAGTTAACGACCTGCTTCGTACACCAAGCCCTGCAGTGGAAGAGCTTGGTAAAAGAGGCAAGTCAGTCGACGTCGTTGCAGGTTCTCTACTATTAAAAACCGAACCACTTGTGACTATAGAAAGTAAACGGGAGACTTGATCAGTTGATCTTTCTATTTTTTTTTTTTTGCCAGATCGGCACAGTTCGAACAGGACGACTTTGCAGTGGTAAGTTGTAGCATACGATTTTCCGTCAACCTGCGGTAGATCAGATCTGTAAGGCTTTCTTGCTTCGAGAAACGCTATTTTCTCTCTAGCCATGATGCTCAGGATAGTCTTCTCTTCTTTAAAGGTAGGACAGTTGAAAGATCACGCTGGGTGTTCACTGACCACAAAGGCTCTGCTTCAAACAAGAAGAATTATGTGCCCGAAACGTTGGCACTTGAAACACCTCCGCGGGTTAGCCACATATGGCCTTACTGATAGCCTCTGGTAACCTGCATGAATGTATTCAGGTAAATCCGGTTTCCCAAATATTAAAATAAACGAAGCTGTTGCAACTTTAACACCCTTGTCTGTCTTCATGATTGGTACAACGTCTGTTACGGACTGAGAAGCTAGTTCTGATTTAATTTCATCTACAGATACGCTCATAAGGTCTCTACATGTAATGACCCCCCTTTAAGAATTCAAGGATCTATGGAGAGCCACAGATACCATGACATTGTCAAAGAAAGAGGTCATTTTTGAAAGAGAACAAGTTTGTCTCTCTCGATGGAGTGTTCCGTTTCGAAGTTTCTTAATAGAGGCTACAGGACCTCCGGCACAAGCAGTAATGGTCTTGTTAATAAGGAAAGGAGAAACTTTCGAAAGGTCTTTCCCCTCCTCGGCACTAGAAAATATTAAATACTTTGGTGATAGCAAAGTCTGTGGCGTTGCCACCATCAACTTTTTACTCCCCTCATCAACCTTAGGCTTATCAGGTGAAACCTGACGTGTCCTCATTACACTTACTCCATTTGACGTGTTTTTGTTTTCCATAGAAATATAATAAACCAGCCATCATGTCGGGCGTTACCGGCGAGACTGGCTCCGACACCCGTGCACCGCGGACACTCCCTGACCAAGGACTGAACCGGCTGGTAGACCAGAAACCACGCTTATGTCTTCGGCAGAGAAAGCTCACATCAGCATCCTGGACCAGAGTTTGTCAAGCTTTGGCCTTTTCAGCACTCCCAACGAGCAATGGTTCTTAACAGTCAAAATCTCCTACAAAGAAGATTTGAGTGGTATTTGTAAAGATTGTGTTGTGAATGTGGTGTTTGTAGAATGTGTAAAGTGTGTAACAGTGAAGTAAGTGTTAGTATTGTGTATGTTTGGCTGGGGTATCGCGAGGGACGCCAAACCCCTCTTAGTAGGTGCGGCTAGCCCGCACCTCCTCTGCGGGTCACACAGTTTAATGTTGTGTGTCAACACAATGTCATCAATATTCCTTTACAATGTATAATTTGTAAACTAACTGAACCTCTTTAATCTATAAACTTATAGTACACAACACCAGAACTCTAAATAGAATTGTTTAAATTATAGGAGTCAACCAATCTTATATGTATTAAAAAGTATTTTAAGACAAATGGTCAAATTTACAACTTTACATATTTATATATATATATATATATATATATATATATATATATATATATATATATATATATATAGGTTAGTTCTAGTAGAGCTTAAAGCTTATTATATATATATATATATATATATATATATATATATATATATATATATATATATATATATATTTAGGTTAGTTTTGGTTGGTAAAGATTATTTGGATTTTTTGGACTAGGAGACTGACAGACTTACCTTGGTAAGAGTCCACACTGTAGTCTTGAAATAGAAACACATAAAAGCACTTAAACAATGATATATTTCAACCACACAGTGGTCTTTGTCAATCGAAGAGAAAACACAAAAAGAAATATGAGATAATGAAAATAGCTTTTTTCTTTTTCTCTTTTTTGATTGATGAAGATAATTTTTGATCGAAATATTTCAATAGTGTGATAAGTTTTCATATGTGTCTATTTATTTGTTTCCAAGAGATTGCAGTTTTGGACTATTGCCATTAGGTAAGTCTGTCAGTCTCCTATCTAGTCCAAAATTCCTATATATATATATATATATATATAGATTTTTTGGACTAGGAGACTGACAGACTTAACTTGGTAAGAGTCCACTCTGTAGTCTTGAAATAGAAACACATAAAACCACACAGTGGTCTTTGTCAATCGAAGAGAAAACACAAAAAGAAATATGAGAGAATGAAATAAAATAATTGTAATCACAGGTGATTACAATTATTTTATTTTATTTTATTTCACTCTCTCATATTTCTTTTTATGTTTTCTCTTCCATTTACAAAGACCACTGTGTGGTTGAAATATATCATTGTTTAAGTGTTTTTATGTGTTTCTATTTCAAGACTACAGAGTGGACTCTTACCAAGGTAAGTCTGTCAGTCTCCTAGTCCAAAAAATGTAAATAATCTTTACCAACCAAAACTAACCTATAAATATATATATATATATATATATATATATATATATATATATATATATATATATATATATATATATACACACACATTGGGTCATTTTAATTCTTCAAAGAAAATACTTTAAAATACCAAAACCTTTAAAAGTTTTGTTTATTATTAGGCAACTGTATGACATAAACATAATAATCATATGTACAAAGAGGTAACTTATCAGAAAGAAAGTAAACAATTGAAGTATAGTCAAGGCTTGTGGCTGATGATTCATACTAAGTAAATATTCAAATTACGTGGTAAAAATTTTATTACTAGCTCTTCTTAAATATTTTATATTATTAAGCCAGTGTTGATCACTTAAAACATAGTTTTCATAATCATTGGTTAGAAATCTTGTTGTTAATAGATATTATCAGGTCTGAATAATAAAAACATTATTCGGTTTCATTACCAAGAGAAAATATAAAAGAATTTAATAGATACTAGAAAAATAATGGTACTATCACAATAGAGAAAATATATTTAAACTTTAAAGTTTATGAATACAGTAGTCCCTCTGCATTTGCGGGTTCAGTATTCACGGTTTTGCTTATTCGTGGTTGGTAAAATTACAGGATAACTCGCTAATATCGTATTAAAACAAAAAAACGAGAAAGACAGAATAGTTACTGTGCAGGATGTAGGACAGGCAAATAAAAAAAAACATTCTTTATTTATGATAAGTGGTGTTATTGTTACTGAAAAACAACAATTAGTCAATTCTGCGCCCGCATCCAACTCCATACATATGTTTAGCATCACTTCTGTTTACTTACTTTTGATTTAATAGTTTTTGAAATTCAAACATCGATAATCATATCTTGCGCCCATAACTAGCTCAGATTTTGTTTTTCCGTCAGTTATTAAACAGGTGTAGCATTCGGTTATCTCGTCTGCTAGTTTTGGAAACGTTACGTCTACTTGTGGAAGTGTTTAGTTCAAATTGGAGGAAACCATAAATAAACAATAAAAAAATATGAAATTATCTAATACGTAAAATATACCATACCATATTATAAGTGTACAGTATAGCTGTAATTAATGTTAACATTTTTGATGTAGAACCTAACCCTCCCCTTTCTATATACAGTCGGTTTCAGTATTCGCGGTTTTACTATTTGTGGTAAGTTTGGGGAATATAACTCTCGCGAATAACGAGAGATCACTGTATATATTCCTAATGTTTTTGATATTAATGTGCTTTTACATTTCCTATCAGAAAAATTGAGAGAGATAGCAGCAGCAGTACATAGCTAACCCATAATGTTACCTTTTCTATGTTTTAGGGGTGAGAAGTTTTAAGTTTTAAGAAGTAAAAAAATATTCAATTATAAAGGCTGTACAATTCTAGCACTACTCGTTACATAATCTTTTAAAAAATGAATTAAATGGCAAAAATATTTTATAAAATTTATCATAATATTCTATAATAGAATTTTTAAATAAGATCTAAACAAAAACATTAATACAAGAATGTAATACAGTATAGGCTTCTATGATTCTAATGTTAAACTGCATTCGCCCTTTAGAAATACTTCTTAAACAGTTTGCAAAGTCTACAACTTGTCAATTTAAATTTAATGAAATGGACAATTACATGGAATTACAATTTACTTACCCTATTCCTGCAAATCTGAGAGATACAATGCCAGGTTTCACAGTCTCCAAGTCTCATCCGGTAATGACAATGTCTTGGAGATTCCAATAAAGCACATTTCCTACAAAAAAAAAAGAGTGAACTAACAAGGTAGCATAAATAGATTTGTTTTTATTTCTACTACAAGGTTTTATAAAGGTAAAAATGATAAAAACATTAAAAATTGATTTAAAATATTTCTGAAATAAATTCAATAATTAATTAAATGGAAAACTTAACAAATAAACAACTTGGTGAAGTTATAGTTTAGGTAAGTTTATGAAAAACTTGCTCAACAAAACGTTTTTGATTGAACCAAGCACTTCTTATCATTGCAATTCATTTTGAACAAGTCTTCTTCATATTCATTGAGAAAGATCATTTAGTGTGATCCAAACCATTTTGTGTCAGAAAGTTTTTCATAAAATTTACTTAAATTATCAGTTCTAAAAGTCATTAGTTTGTTAAATTCAAAGATAAAGAAACAAATAAAAACATACACAATACTCACAAATTAATCATTTATGATTCATACACGTTTGCAACAGTTGTAAGTTAGAGTTTGTAGTAGTAACACTCACTCATGATGATGACTTTGTAATTGAAACACGTATGAGTCATAAATGATTAATTTGTGAGTATTGTGTATGTTTTTATTTGTTTTGATTAATTTGTGAGTTTTGTGTATGTTTTTATTTGTTTTAACATAACCTTACAAGCTAAGCTCAAAGAATAGTTGTATCAATGATAAAGGTTTTAAGACTTGGAATTTTTGGGCTGTACATCTTGAGGAAGTTTTAGTTATGTATATTTATTGATAATACTTGGCAAAACCACTACTTATTGATGTTTTTCAGTAGAACCTTTTTCACACTACATCAATAAGAATATATGTTTTGCTGATCATCATGGACACTAAAATCCACATGAAATTATATTTAAAAAAATAATTTATTTCAACATAGAACCATGCAGAATGATCACATAAGATTAAATTATTATTTATCAAAGTATCCACAGAGAATGTTTCAAAAATCAAGAATAAAAAGTTATACAAGTATATATGTTGTGTTTATATGTTTTTGTGGACATCCTTTTTAGGCTAGTATAATTTTATAATTTCAGACATGTGCTGTGTAGAAAAATAGTTTTGAAAATGTTTGTAGTTCAATATACACATCTGTTGAGTAACCAACATTAATTCTGCATAATTATTGATTTTGACAAAGGTTGAAAATGTACTGAACACTATATGAAATCACTGTTCCACTAACATAATTAAGTACATAAATAAAAACTAACAACTATAGAAAAATATAAAATATACAAACATCATGCAACAGAAAGAAAATGTATTAAATGACCACACACACTTAGAAGCCAACACCCTGTTCCATTATATAGTAAACAACCAACCTAACCTACCTCCACTACACTCATAAATCTTATGCTAATTACCTTTTATACCTTGTGTGACACTGCCAGTATAGGCTTAACTTCGTTTCAAAACGTGTCAGCAAGTAAGCTCTTAAGTATTTACTTAGTTACATATTAATTAATTATAGTAACATAGTTAAGAATAAACAAAATTAATACAACTACAGTAGATGTTGAAACAAGATATTTATTACAAAAATAATTATGCATTTTATTTGACAATATTTTACTAAACTGTTTGTATATTTTCCTACTTTAAATTGAATAAGCAAGTTAGTTATTAAGTGTTACGATAAATGTTACAGTGTTAAAACACCAACTACTTACTTTGGAAAAAGACTTTTTGTTTTATCACTGACTGCTTCTATAAATATACAGCCTGACTCTATGGCACTTCGAACTTGGTCTCCTAGCTGCAAATTTGTGAATGCCAAACAACAATCAATGTCTTCCTTGTAAATCCTAGAGATAAATGGATCAGTCTTATCTAAGGAAGGATTTTGACGCCAACAAAGGAATTCTTTATGAAGAACAGGGTCTACCTGTAACAAAATGAACTTCTAATAAAATCTGAACTTCCAAACTTTATTATCTGAATCCATTTTTTAAGAGAATCAATTCTGTAAAATGTTATTTAAGGATTTTTGATATAGAGTAAGTAACGTAAAACACAATGACCAAAGTCTGATAGATACTTTAATATCAAATTTGTTTAATATATATATATATACACTCAGGATGAACTTATAAGTTTACTAGTGTTATTATAGACTAGTGAGCACACAGCCAGAGCCTGCCAAAGATTTTGAAAGAAAATAACCACAATTCACAGCAAAGCTTTCCTAGCGTTTTACCAGCTGATAGAGTACATCGAACATCAAGACGAAGCAACAGGAGCCAATTGTCTACTCTTTACCAATATATATTTACATATGTATGTACAGTGCAGTATTAAGGAACTGTACATACAGTCATGTAACTAAATTGTGCAGACATTTCTATATTCAAATATAATTACAAATGTAAATAACTGTAATTTATTAACTTAAAACAAACATACATCCATATACTTCCAGTTGAAATGGTTGTGAAAGGTACATCATTACATAACCTCCCCATATCCGGATTTTTTGCCATCTGGATCGGGATGTTGTCACATTGATCCGGATATGAGAAGTTTTACTGTGTGTGTGTGTGTGTTATATATATATATATATATATATATATATATATATATATATATATATAGATTTTTTGGACTAGGAGACTGACAGACTTACCTTGGTAAGAGTCCACACTGTAGTCTTGAAATAGAAACACATAAAAGCACTTAAACAATGATATATTTCAACCACACAGTGGTCTTTGTCAATCGAAGAGAAAACACAAAAAGAAATATGAGAGAATGAAATAAAATAAATATAAGTTGTAATCACAGATTGTGTAGAGTAGAAATCAGATGTCACCGATGCACAGATTAAAGATATATATATATATATATATATATATATATATATATATATATATATATTGTTTCCATGAGCATATGATTGATTATAGTTTATATAAGTCTGTCAGGGGAAAAGAGATAAGGCTATTAGGTAAAAAAATGAAAATATAAAAAAAAAATAATAAAAAAATTAAAAAAAAAAAAATTAATGGATTTATCTGATGTTGAGGTTAGGGGATTCTCTGGACTTGGTATATTACTGGTATGATAGTTCCCACCTTCTCAGTTCTGAGGGATTGCAATCAGGGGGGAGTGATTTAATTATTTTTGTGGTATAGCAGTCATCAAAAGTTGTGATGTTGTGACTTGCAGCATGTTGAGCTGTTTGTCTATCCATATTCATAATTTTAACATCATGTCTGTGGCCGTTCATTCTGATATTCAGACCATCCGTGGTCAGGCCTATGTACTGTGCTGAGCAAAGTTTACATTGTAGCTGGTATATGACATTTTTCGATGTACAATTATGATGACGTTGTATTTTGAAGGTCCATACATTTGAGTTATGCAGCATAAGCAACTGTCAGACATCACAACATACAAAATACTTACAGATAACCCCACTACAGAATTCAACAATTTACTCTCGGACCTACTCAAATATACAGCTCCTGAACAAAATATTTCGGAAACATCTCTAAAATTATTATATAATGAAAACCCCTCTACTCCTCAATTCTATATATTACCAAAGATCCACAAAAACATAATCCCTCCACCTGGTAGACCAATAATTGCTGGCTGCAATTCAGTAACGGAAAGAATTTCAGCTTTCCTCGACTCACACCTTCAACCCTTAGTAAAGAACCTTCCATCACATACCCAGGACACCAATCATTTCATAGATCGACTCTCACAAATATCTGTACCACTACCCCCGGTAACTATTTTGGTCACCATAGATGTCACCTCTCTCTATACCAACATCCCTCATGCACACGGCCTATCTGCAATAGAGAATTTTCTAAACAAACGCCCAGGCAAGCCTTCTCCCACTACACCTTTTCTTGTGAACCTGACCAGGTTCATCCTCGAGAAGAACAACTTTCAGTTTGAGGGAAGGAACTACCTTCAAATAAAGAGAACAGCAATGGGCACCAGAATGGCACCATCGTACGCAAATCTGTACATGGGATTGTTGGAAGAAAGTTTTCTAAAGACACAAACACACCAGCCATTATGTTGGTATAGATATATAGATGACATCTTCCTAATTTGGACACAGGGTGCTTCAACACTTGAGGCATTTTTAGACAGCCTGACACAATTCTCCACACTTCAATTTACCTGGGAGAAATCTACATCAGCCATCACCTTTTTGGATGTAGAGGTAACACTCCAGAATGGAAATATCAACACAGGAATTCACATCAAACCGACAAACCACCTACAATATCTCCATTTCGACAGCAACCACCCAATAAACATAAAACGATCCATTCCATACAGTCAAGCAATCAGGGGTAAGAGAATCTGTTCGAATGATAGGGAATTGGAAGATTTAAACAGAAAGATATCAACAGCCTTCCAGAGAAGAGGATACCCAAAAAAACTCATTGACAACCAAATTCATTCAGCACAATCCTCGGTTCACCATAAACCACAAACAGAACAAAATAAACTGTCTTTAATAACAGACTACCATCCTGGTCTACATAAACTCAACAAGATATTGAGAGATGGCTTCAAAATTCTTCAAGCTTCCGTCCACACCAAAAATCTTTTCACCGATCCACCGCAAATTTGGTACAAGCAACCTCCCAACTTGAAAAACATCCTAGTACATCCTAAACTACCAGAACCTGATGCAGAGAAACCACACAAACTTCCTCATGGCTCCTTCCCATGCAATAGACCTAGATGCAACACGTGTCCAATACACCCCTCAGCAAATAGTTTCAACAGCCAAACAACAAAAATGGTCTTCAAAATACAGGGTCATCATAATTGTACATCGAAAAATGTCATATACCAGCTACAATGTAAACTTTGCTCAGCACAGTACATAGGCCTGACCACGGATGGTCTGATTATCAGAATGAATGGCCACAGACATGATGTTAAAATTATGAATATGGATAGACCAACAGCTCAACATGCTGCGAGTCACAACATCACAACTTTTGATGACTGCTATACCACAAAAATAATTAAATCACTCCCCCCTGATTGCAATCCCTCAGAACTGAGAAGGTGGGAACTATCATACCAGTGGTATACCAAGTCCAGAGAATCCCCTAACCTCAACATCAGATAAATCCATTCATTTTTTTTTTCTCCAAATAGCCTTATTTCTTTTCCCCTGACAGACTTATATAAACTATAATCACTCATATGCTCATGGAAACAATAATATATATATATATATATATATTATATATATATATATATATATATATATATATATATATATATATATATATATATATATATATCTTTAATCTGTGCATCTGTGACATCTGATTTCTACTCTACACAATCTGTGATTACAACTTATATTTATTTTATTTCATTCTCTCATATTTCTTTTTGTGTTTTCTCTTCGATTGACAAAGACCACTGTGTGGTTGAAATATATCATTGTTTAAGTGCTTTTATGCGTTTCTATTTCAAGACTACAGTGTGGACTCTTACCAAGGTAAGTCTGTCAGTCTCCTAGTCCAGAAAATCTAAATAATCTTTACCAACCAAAACTAACCTAAATATATATATATATATATATATATATATATATATATATATATATATATATACATATAATTATTTCAACTTAGTTTTATAATATCCTCTTTCTACAACTTGTATAGGCACAATGTAGGTTTCTATAACTTGCTGATTTCTACTACGGATACAGAGGATGCGATCTACATAGATCTTACAATTTCAAAACAAGAAATTAAAATAATTTCTAAACCTATATAATTTTTTATTTACAACCTAATATACTAAAAGAAAAAACATACCATGGTTATAAGTTGCAGTTGGAAAAACCTGCAGACACTGTGTACTCAAATATTTGACCAATAGAGCTATGACATTTATAGGGACAAAGTCATAATTTTAGTGATACAAATCCTAGTTTAAAAATTGTCTAGATAATAAAAATACTTTTATAACAACTTTACCTCTAGTCCATCCTTTGGTTCCACAGGTTCGGCTGGAGGTATAGGTCGTTGGTCTTTAACTGGAGAATCTGGAGGAGAATTCTCTCGACCGTATTTTAAATTAAAGTGTGATGGAGATCTTCTATGTTTACGAAACAAGCCCGAACCTGTGCAGAAAGTGGCCGAAATTAAAACATCTACATTGAAAAATATATCAACAACTTCAACAAAAAATAATTGATGCATTCAAAATAAACTGTTTTAGTGAATTTTGTCTGAAAAAACAATGTCTACATAAACATTATTTCATACACAAAAATTATATAACTAAGTACCTAAATATAACATCTATCTTAAGCATTTCTATGCTAACAAAAAATACAAGTAGTATGCTAATTTCAAAATTAATGAATGACTTCAAAAATCATCAATATTTTTGCGTTGTTTTATTACTTTAAAATTTATTAAACCTGGAATTTATTTATAATAAAAACACTTATTACATTTATGATATTACTTGCGAATAGACTTTTTGTTAACTAAAGGTTGTTAAATTGTTAACTTATACTTGGAGGAAACATTTTCATCTTACGACTTCTTCAGCCTCATATTTTTGCCGCTAGGAATGCTGCAGTTGTGTTTCTTTGGTACCAATTTTTGAAAGTTAGAAGTGATGTGGTCATAGAGTATGTGTAATTTGTGTCATATCTGTTCATTTAGAATGACATTTTTATGTATGTTGCTATGTCTATATATTTCATACTTTAACAACCTTTACTTAACAAAAAGTCAAAGTTGCAATTATTACTTGCAAGTAATATAATAAGTGTAATAAGTAATTAACAACCAGCTCGTCATTAACAGCAACAAGATTTCGATAAAATATTATCAGATTTCTGTATGATTGAATTTTGAATTATTTTCTCTTACCATTCAATTTTTATAATTTGTTTCTGTTTTCTTGTTAAAGAAATAGATTTTGTGACATGTTTTGTAAGTGACTTTACTGGTTTTAATTTCTTTTTGAATTATGTAATATTTATCTTTGTTAGTACTTCAACTTAATAAAATATGTTCCTACTGCTGGTGGTGAGGAGTTTATTATCATCAAGATTTTAATACAAAGATATAATTTTCATGTGAACTTATACATTGATGGAAATTCAAATATTATTACCTTGAAAATATCACTATTCTCAATTAATTATTTTTTCTCAAACACCAATATTATTTCAATATTTACACCCTATTGAGAATCTTGCATCGACTGACAGAAATAACTGTTCACATGAGATATCAGATACTCAGTTATAATATTTAGTTTCTTCTGACTATTATATTATTCTTACAATAATACATTGAGTTAATAATTAACAACTCCTTGCATTCTTAGTCCCTCTCCTCTCTTTTCTTTCACTCCATTCTTCTAAGCTATTATTACACATTACTACATTCTTATGTCACAACATCCGTATTACACACATGTTTACAGCATGAAAAATAAAAATGTCACTCATAAAAAAAAAGGAAAAAAATGTCAGTCAGCCAGTCCCAACCTTAATAAACGTTGTCCCCCAGCATGAAAACCGAATCTATCCCACTCAATCAAATGTCCTGCCATGCAGAAACCTCTCCTCAGATCCAGCCCTAACCAAAAACCCCTGATCCCATATTCCTACTCGCAGCCAGTGTCGCGAGACAAACGCTGCAAAACCTCGAGGGCCACCAAGCCCCCTCCTTCTCTGACTGACTGACTAACTGCATTCTCAGTTTTGTATTCTTTTTTGCCTTCAAGGTTGAACAACTTTAGAATACTCTATGGATAAAGTTGACTTTCCTTTGACAGAAATAGTTTGACAATAAAGTTATGTGTACATATTTACAGTTGTTGGTGTGTGTATATGTATTTCTGGATTATCTAAGGAAATTCTCCTTTTAAAGTGAATAGTATATTATGAAACCTGCATAAAAATAATATTATTTTAAAATACAGTATAGTTGTTCTGATTTAATCTTAATTCAGTATCAACCTTTCTTTAAGAATAACTTCCTACAAAGTTAATAAGTTTTTCACTTAATATAAATCCCTAGATGGTACAGGAATGATTAAGTAGAATCTATTAAGACTTTAGCATTGACTAAAAGAGAATGGAAATATACACAAATATAGGTTAAAGTACTAGGAATACAACATTGTTAGTTAACTCATAAATCTTACCAAAATTTTACATATTAGACTACACTCTTATTGAGAGGATAAAACACTTAAATACTCTATTCTTTTTATGAATTATAACTGTTGGAATTTTTATTTCAGACTCAATTTTACAATAATCTATG
Source organism: Prosapia bicincta (assembly GCA_036971475.1). Taxonomy (NCBI): domain Eukaryota; kingdom Metazoa; phylum Arthropoda; class Insecta; order Hemiptera; family Cercopidae; genus Prosapia; species Prosapia bicincta. The sequence continues at coordinate 93,764,372 of JBAIZL010000004.1, read as the reverse complement.
ATATGGAAAATTAGTGTTATGGTTTTCAACGTTTTACAGTTTCTGAAAAAATTGAGAACTTAAAGTAATTTTAAAGAGAAATAGTATTTTTAGTATTTGTACACGACAATTTTATAAAATTCTCTTCCAAATCATCCCAAGCATACCTTACCTCTTATTCTGTACGTCGGTTATAGATTGCTGTAATTTTAAATAGAATTTTCTACGCTAGATTTTCTTATGGATTTTATTGTCGATTATGATCACCAAAAGTGTAACTTAGTTAATAAACTTATAAAGTAATTTTTGGACAATACACACATTCAATTCAACAAATAATGTGCAAAATAAACAAAAAAAGTTACATAAAAACAACCGTAATAACAAAAAACTGAAACTAATTAAATTGAACAAAGCATTAAATCATTGCACAGATCAATGTGCTAACAATGAGATAGCCATAAGGATACAACTATAGGGTATATCAATTACACATAAACTCTCCAACACTACTGGGCACAATATAACACATCAAATCATACAGGATAAAAACAAAAAAGTAACAAATAAACTAATAAGCATTAAAAATACAGTAAACTCAACAAAAAATTTCAATTATTGTCTAATCAGTGCCATTACAAAGCACAAATACATTTTGTCCATGTACAGTTAACTTTGTTAACAACAAATTCACAACAAAGATAAAAATCTAGTAAATAAAGCCCAATTCTTGAATTTTGTAGTCCATTACATTCGGTGAATCTTAATTAATCACTTAAACAATAGTTTATGACTATCCGAACTTTAAATTTTGTAAATTTGTTGCCACATCGAGATCAAAAACTATCTGTTTCAGTAAGTTTTAACAAATTTACAAAATTTAAAGTTCAGATAATCATAAACTATTGTTTAAGTGATTAATTAAAAAACCCAAATTACAACCTATATAAGTTAGCAAATAGTTAACTAGTTTATTAACAATGCTAAATTTTCTCAATTTTGTTCTACCTTAAACAATGATTTGTTCTTACTCCCACTAAATACAAAATAAATAATCTAGGTATAATTTGCGAAGTTTTGATGAAACATTTTATTTTTCAAAGAAATAATGGATTAAAAACAGTTAGGATAAGGTTTGCTGTTTTAATAAGCTATGCTATTATAATACATTGAAGATATTTTAATAAGCAAATTCCATTCAGAAATTTGATTTGCTTCTATCAGCTAATGAAGTGTGAAATTAGAATTAACATATCATTGCATATTAACTAGTACAAATACCCTAAAACATCATTTTAAAGTATTCAATTACACCTTGTTATCCACTTTAATAAAATCGAAAACTGAATGCCAACGTGAAATTTGTATAGTTCAATGCAGCTTTTGGAATGCAAAGAATCCTTCTTTGGTAAGCCACTGGAAGTGAAAATTATACTGGCTTTTGTTCTAGTAAAACAAAAGGACAGACTGAACAAAAGAATGAAGAGTACAGAACCAAGTTCTAGATACAATGGCAGCCTTCAGCATTGGATGCTCATTCTAAAGAATGGTCATTACTGTATAACAATACCCGAAATTGACAACATTTCAGAAGTAAAATCAGTAGATTAATCTTTGACAGAAATACAGAAATAAAATGTGAGCTGATTTGCTGTTGGGATGTTATTAGCACATTTTGTAAAACTGTTACAAGTTGTGTTATGATTGACACTCAAAGAAACAAATATAATTGTGGAAGTACATAAACTCTGATGTCCACTCTAGACTCTACTGGTTATTAAAAAAAAAACATTTTTCAATGATACTTTTTTTAACACTAAACCCAAAACCCACAATGTTTTATTATAGGAAATTATTAAAATTAAATATATGGGAAATATATTTTTATTAATACATAGTTAAAATAATAAGTTATGTGTTTTAATTCATTCTATAACAGTCTTGACAATGTCTTTAATAGTAAGTTTTTTTAAACTTTACTTAAATAATTATCTTTTTTCTTGTCTTTTCTATTTTGAAATCATGAAATGATTAACTTAACAGTAGAAGGTTAATAAATGAAAGATGCTACTTTATATTGATGTTAATATGAAGTAAGTCCTTTATTTTCTTAAACCTTTGCCCATTATGATAATATTTGCATTATTTTAAAAAGGTTTCTTGCTGCTTATATGGTATAAGATGCTAGTAAAGTCCCCCGAGTTTTCAAGGTTGACATTTTCAGGTTTAATTGTAAAATATATTTAATATTTCATTCAAGTTTTATTCCCTTCTTTTGGAAATGTTGGGGACAGAAGCACCTTTAGATAAATATTGGATGGCCCTGCAGCTCCTGACTAAAGCCTGATGGCATCAGTGCCAGTCAGTTGTAAATTGTTATTTGAGAATTATATTAAAAAGGTGCCTGTTAAACATGGCAACAGTGGTTTTATTTTTCATTAATTATTAATTTATAAAGCTAAATGAAAGATATACTTCCTTTCAGGAGAAATGGAGAAAGAACTGTGACTTTCATAAGAAAGAAATAAAGCAGGGAAAATCATAAATCTTATTTGCATGAATATTAAAGTAACCATAAAAAAGGATCACTCTACCCACGGCCATTCAGGTTTGCAACAATTTACTTGTATTTAAAATGTTTATTTGAAAAACACACTGGCATAATTTATAAATGTCCTTCAATACCTCCACCATAAAGTAATGAATTTGATTACCATTCATCATGAAAATTGATTAACATATTTATTAAAGAGCGATATATATTTTTTACATTTTTACAAAAGTCAGATATTACTTTTAAGCTGTGCTTGTCAATTATAACAAATTTGAAACATTTATACTACCTAGTCAAAATTTATTTTTAGTTATCCTTGTTTATTACAATAAATTTAAGACATTTACAATACCCACTATTATGTAACAGTAAGAGTTCAACTGCTACTGTAAAACCAATTCTGTTTTCTCTTTTAGTAGAGTAGAAAGCTTGTTTTTAATGTTTGCTATAATGAAAGTTATATAACAAATTTATGAAAAAAAAATTAAATAACAGTATAGGTATACATATAATGTGTATATTACAAACTGTCTTCCGCTTTAAAAATAATTATAGCGGACAATTCCCAATACTAGTACAATCTTGTTTTTATTTGCGATTTTTTAAATTCTTATCTTATTAATTAAATGCTCAAAAGATGTAGTTACCAATAATGAAAAATATGAAAAACTGAAATGCTAAAAGCATAAATTGTTTAAACTTAGTACATAATATTCTAGCTAAGAAAAAAAATAAGCATATGTAATTAGTGTAAAGCTTTAAAAAAAGTTTGCTTTCTAATCAGAGTTTTGATCAGCAACATTAAAATTAATAGTTGTAGCACAATTTTACTCATATGTAAATAAAACTTGAAAATAAAACTTTTATTAGGTATATTAATCATGAAATAAAATTGTTCATGAATTAAAATTATAGGTAATTGTTACATAGCAATTATTATATTTAACACCTAGAAATGTATTTAAAAGCATTTAAAACCAATCTTTACTAGTTATTTGTAAATAGTAAAGAAAGAAAATGTTTTTGTTTTCTTTATATTCAATAATTAAAGTTTGTACTTGAGTTGTAGACCACACACCAGAGTGCATGGAAAGGTTACATGGTATAATTCTTCAAGAATAGATTAGTTGACTAATACATCAAGAAACACAGAATACAATTACACTTTTTTTAACTATAACTTTTTTCAAAATTATTAAATAGAAAAATAGACTAAGGCTTGCCTTTTAGGCATGGATGTGGATTGGTTAAAGTCTTTTAAAAGTAGATTAATGGGTGAGGTGGCTTCAATGTACTGCTCACTTGGGAGCATGTTACACTTTTATCTATGAAGTAACAACTACTCTCATGGGAAATATAAAGGAGCCTCTGGTTAAAAATAATTAATTATTCCGTCATAGGTTGTAAACCCAAAATCTACTGTAAGCCTAGAATATGGTGATTTATTGTTGGTTTTGTTGTGTGACAAACCAGTTCAGAACCATCAAAAAACTCATGAGTGTCTCTAAATAGTCAGGCAAACAAAGAGAATTTCAGCTCTCAGAATTAGAGAGCTATTAAAACACAGAAGGTAGGTAATGATAGCCATGATTGGTTTTTCGCCTGGGAAAAAAAAGAAAACAGAAGGTGCTCATTCATCACGTAAGACCATAAACATTTATCTCACACACTGTATTAGAGGTGCAATGTCAAAAGACTTTAAGTTTATTGTTTGTAAGGGATAGATTAGTTTCAAGGCACTAACTTTGTTAATCTTCTAAGAAGTACTCGAGAATATTTAAGGGCTAATGGATTGTTCATAAGTGAGAAAATAACCAAGAGGGTTAAACAATGATCCGTGTATATAAATAATAAAATAAATATATTTGTTTATAAAAATTAAAATCATTTTCACAGTTAAGAAACTGACAAAGCAATGAAGTGATGTAAAAGGGCAGACCCTATTATGACTGCAATAGAGAGCCTGATTAAAATATGCAACACAGAACATATAAAACCATGATTCTCAACTGTATGACATAGTAACAGGTTTTATATTCCTACCCTAAACCTATCAATTATTCCAAATCCTTTTCAATCCTACATAGGCAATAATACTGGCAAATCACTTTCTCAAAGGGTATGTGTTTTATCAGTCATAATCTGGTGAATATAATTACACATTATAGTGTGTATAAATAAACAGACATAGTTATACTAACTGGAGATGAAGATGACGAATTTTTCATTAGAACTCTATGAGAAAATAAATTACAGATTGTGAGTTGATATTAGTTAATATTTGATTAATAAGTCAATACTATAAACCATTAAACTCAATACTCTTGTAAAGTCAATAAAAACTGTATTTTGTCAATCACAAAATTTTCACTAAACACTTTAAATGTTTTAAGCCTGCCAGGTTTAAAACATTTAAAGTGTTTAGTGATTAATAGTAGCTCACGTGAAGATGGAATCAACAAATGCACAAAATTTTGTTTTGTTCGGTAGATAAGGGATGTAAAGAGAAGGTTTGAACAGGCCATATAGTTAGTTACACTTCCATCAAGCCTAAACTTACCCGAAGACGTAACATTTTCATCTTTGCCTTTTGGATCTATCTGAGGGTGCAGATGAGGATTAGGCCTGCTCGGAGTAGATGTGAGGACCAATGTTTTCAATGCAGCCACTTCACCTGTCAGGACCTCCACTTGCATCATACTCTCCTTCAATGTTCTCTCGGCCGAGGCTTGTTTGATATTTGCCTCTTTCACCATGTTGTGCGCTTCCTGTAACAAACAGTTCAAGGTGTGTATTAACAAAATATAGTATTTCTAACCGATATCTTGAAATTTAAAAATAATAAAATAAATACAGGTTTTAAAAAAGCTTTAATTTCAAAACTATTTGAAAGGAACAAAATAACATTCCTCTGCTACCACAAAACGTTGAATGTTTATTGTGTAAATTAATAGGTTACTTTTACTGGTAGTTTTTTTTAAAAATTGAAGAAAAACTACAATTGACAAAAACTTGTAGACATAAAACAATTGGGCACCAATGATTTGAGTTTGGCCATGAAAATTCCTTGTGCCCTGGTAAAGGAAAAAACATTTTTTATATTTCGAAATAAAAGTTTGCTTTTAAAACATTTTGTATAGGTATTTATTTTACTATTATTTTTATGAAAGAACCGTGTATTATCATCGGAGATACATGATTGTGCAAAATTTCAGCCCAAATAGTCATAAATTAGTGGTCATCAAATCAATTAGATTTGAACTACGTTATTTGACATGATAAAATTCATCATCAACTACTGGTTTTTTAATGATTGACTCATGTATATTAATAGATAAAAATGAAAAATTATAATTCAATTTTTATTTTGCGAAATTGGCAAAACAATCAACTACGAAATTATATATCTGTACTACAAACTCCTAAAATGGGAAGTTGGCCGAAAACGAATTTTTAATTTTAAACAAAATCTTTATATTGATAAAGTATTTAGTAAAATATTTTAAGCCAAATCTCAAATTAGACTAGATCCTGGGAATAAGCTACTATAGTGGTTCCCAAACTATGCACCACGGATAGCTGGGACTCCACGAATGATTGTCAGGGAGGCCACCGAGAGCCTGAAAAAAATGTCAGCCTAAAAATGTCATGAAATGAATCAAAATTTATGGTATTACACAATGTTGTATTTAGCAGTAAAATTGTTAAGCTAGTTGTTTTGGAGTAAAGAGGGGATATGCAATATAAAACTGCTTTGTCTATTTTTTCAACAAGTGAATAATTTTATTTTATTAACAAGGTAAAATAATTGTGGTTACTCATTACATAAGTCAGGGCTTAACAATATAATCTATACCTTATATCTATTGGGTTGTTTTACAGTTATAAAATATATCTGCAAAATATGCGGGTATGAAGGCTTACTTCTTGTACTGTATAAGTAGAGTTCTAAGAAACAAATAATTGATAAAAATTGAGTTGAACCTTTTCTACCAACATAATTATGGCTATTTTCTGTAAAAACACCGTTAGTAAATATTTTTGACTCAATAGAGTCATGGGTTAAAAAAGGTTAGATCCCACTACTAAATGAATGGGGTGCTCTTCCATTTCGAGACCAACCCGATCGTTTCTCCTTTCCTTAATTTATGAATGAAATTAAAAGGCATTGTTTCGATCAATCCGTTTGGAAATGCTAAAATATTCGGCGAAAGTAGCTTTTGTACTATCAAAGCTAAAATAAAACCGTCGAATAACCCACAACTTTCAAACACAATACATAAAACAGAATTACTCTTCAACGAATAACAACTCTCGAGGCCCAACGGGATGAGTTTATGCTAGGACCAAGTCCGGAGTCTGAGGTTCCGTCCCTTAGGTAAGGCTACCCGAGGTGAATAAAGGTCCAATTGCACTAACTGGACCGAACTAATCAGACGGGATATCGAAGGTGCGGAATACCTGGCCATTCGGCCATTCGGAATGTTTTATTGGCCCCGAATAGTTCTAGAATAGTGGTCGAAACAGCTGTGTCTGGTCGGAGGTAGTCTCATCCCAGGGCCGGGCCGGTCACCAATCCAGCGATGTCGATAGACTCTGCCACCACCTTAGACATCCAGGCTGGAGTCACACGATTAAGGTTGGATCCGTGGTGGCGTAGATTCAATATGCTTGATATCTCCAAATGTGCCTCTATCTGTTTCTTTAGGTATTGGAGATAAGAGCCGCTGATGCTAGCTGATTCAAGTCCAAATCTTCTTATTTTCTCCATCTTTCTTCCCTCTTACCTCTTTTTAAGAAAACACACTCGATTCATGTAACGAATGCCTTAGAGCGCTCGTCGCCTCTGCAGTAGACACTGACCTCTAGAAGCAATAAAGACCAAACACAGCTCCTACTGCAGATCGTTACTTCAGTTTATCTCCGACGAATTGTGTTTAACCACTGCTGTAATTATAGCTGTCAGCCGTAAACAGCCTAATCGTAAGACCAGCTTTTTCCTCGGCTTTAACTAGCACTCACTTGAATTGCAGTACGTAATGAACTGGACGTTCCAATCATGCGTATTAGACTGCCCTTTATTCACGAAAAGAAATCCTTTAATTGTATTTACGCAAAGAAAGTGCGCCTTCATTCTTTTCAACCATTCCTTATTTTCTCGCTCGACCTTTAATTCATTTAAAAAGATAGCAAGTAAAGAACAAAACCTCTTAAACACAAAAACTTCTTATTTAAATCTTAATGTACATTTTTATTGCAAAGCAATCATCTTCAGAGGAAATTACAGTAATACGTCATTAGTCTTGTAATATCTCATCTGGGATGTTTATTTTACAAACGAAATTTACGTTACGATTTAAATAAAAACGTTTTTGTAGTCATATATATATATATATATATATATATATATATATATATATATATATATATATATAAAAGCATTATTTCTTTCTCGCTTCCGTCAATTTTGTTCTTTTTCCTCTAGCGAAATTACGCTTTTCGTTGTGGTCTGGCCACGCTCTAAGATGTCTTCGTACCAGACATTCCCCCATTCCTCCTATGTGTCCCTATCGGGTAAAAATTAAGACTTATTTCAGTTGTTCGAAAAATAGGCGACGATCGGTTTTTTAAGAATAAAAGGTTTCAACGTCCTTTATGAATTTCTGTACACATCAGAATTCATTGCGTTAAGCAGAAAAGCCTGTCTCGAAAACTATAGTTTTGAGGAAGGAAATTTTGAAAAACGTTGAATCTGACCAGAGCAGTAGTCCAGGTAACGTCACACCCAAAAGCTATACGAGCATGTAGGAAAAATAAATGATAAGTCCCAAACCAGAATATTTTTTCAGGCGCACAACAATGATACCTAGGCTTGGCAACTGAAAGGTTACCTATTTCTCTAAATAAAAACAGAAACCACTTTATTATATAATATTTCAATCCGAAGATATACCGTCACACGGTCGTACTGAAGGGCAGAACTTCTAAGGCAGAGAAAATAAGAAATTTAATTAAAATTACATTGGCGGTTGGAACATCAGAACCAATTGAAAGCACGGGGTGAGTTCAAGAAGACGTTTAATAGCCCCTGACCGAGGCTAAGGCAACGTGAATTGCGTTTTTAAAGGAGTTACTTTTAGAGAAATAAACGTAGAATATTCTAGCAATAGTGTTATTTTTACTTAATATTTGTATATCAGAGCATACTACTTTAGCTATTTAGTCAGCAGTTCTCTGTTCACTACGTTATCACGCAATGTTCGGGAGGGGGGGGGGGTTCTACTCGGCATTTAGTCCTGAGCCACGTGAAATCTTAATTCGCCTCCAATGAAGGTTTTCTAATCTAAAACCAAAACCTAAACACACTTAATACTTATAATAGAATAGCTTGACATCAATTTTAAAATTCATTGAAAAAAAACTTAATTTTAAAGAATACTGTAAACATGCAGAATCGGGCTGTCGGAATTCGTGAATGACAGTGTAAAATTCTGCATAAAAAGCATGCCAAGGTAACGTTTCATTCACATTATAAAATAATGAGCAATAACGCCCTTGAAAATGTGTAACACAACTGGAGTGGATGGCCATGTACTTGTCGCAGCCACGTTGCTCATCGCGTCACATTATCATGAATACTGAATACACTATAGGCAAGTTCCAATTTGTTAAAGCATCTGACATATAACTTACTGCCATACATAATAATGGGTTTACACGTCAAATAATAATGCCATTACTAAATTGCAATTTCTTTATCTTAGGTGACAATATTTCACATTAAATAATACATATTTCCATTGTCAGCCATTAAAATGTGTAACGTATAAATTACGCAGATAAAGTCATGAAAAATGTAGGACTGTATATAATAAATTTTAAAATAATTAATTTAACTACATTAAAATTTATTTAAAAATATTTGATTAAATATTTTAATAACAGGATATGTTTATTAAATATGCATCTATAGTCATGGAAATGTAGGAATATAATGTATTTATGTTTGACGAAATATAAATTTGTTTAATGTTTGTTAGAAATATAATATTTAAATTGTGTGATGAGTTTTTTAATATTTAATATTTTAAAATTATATTAAAATGTGTAATTAACACTTTAATAACAGAAATATTTGATTAAAAATAATCTAGTTGAAAACACTTAATATTTTCCATACTTAATCAGTTGACAAAATACATTTATTAGATACATAGTTATCTAAAATTCAATAAATCAGTTTTTTAATAGGTCTCATAAAACAAATTAATCGCAATTTTTAAAAAGTCAGATAAATGAAATTCATTGCCTGTACACATGAACTAAGGTGTTGTCAGTAATGAAAGCGTACGTGCGCTGTTTTCATAAATATAGGCCTACTAAAGGTTGTGTCACCTAAGGACTGCGGGAGGAATAAGGCCTAAGACGATAAATAAATAGTTGTATCTTATATCACAGGCGCGTATCCAGCGACTTGCTTTGGGGGGGGGGGGCGATCGATGCATTTTATATATATATATATATATATATATAATGTGTGTGTGTGTGCGCGCGCGCGCGCGCGTGCGTGTATGTAAAAACATAGAACAGAAAAATTCTTTTTACGCTTGCGTTAGAAATCGGTAACGTGATAAAGATTCGTAGCAAATTAGACTTTTTAATAAATAATTATTCTAGTTTCGATAACACTTATGGCTAGAGAATATTATTAATTTCATAATAAGCTATTATTATAAAAATTGTTTATTAATTAATATAAGTAGTTATTCTTCCAACACGAACAATTCCGGAGTCAACTGCGAATATTACGCTTGCAAAATTACGTATTGAAAATCATATGTTCAAGACTAAGCTTCATTAGCGCTATCTGTTGTTAAAACGTTTAGACGTTTACGAGGGTATGCCGAGGGAACGCGTCACATTTTCAAATTAAAAATTAAAATGTTATTTTTTATTTACAATAAAAGACGAATTAACTTGAGTATAAGTCTAATTTAATAGAAAGTCCTAATTTAATAATATATTGGCGATTTTTAACCCAAAGTTCTTGAGGGTTGGGGGCGATCGCCCCATCGCCCCCCCTTGGATACGCGCCTGTAATCACAAGTCAACATTATTTTAGAAGATTTAATTATTTTCAAAAATGTATCTTCAATATTCTATTGAATTTAAATAATTATTTTGTACTTTTTAGTCTTGACTGATTAATTTAGACTATAACAAAGTTATATTTGTCTACCAAGAGTGCATTAATCCATAGACGTCATGTTTAAGTAGCAGTCTAGCTTCACGTTTTTGTTTGTCACATCGCTTTCAACTGATTAAACTTTTCTTAATACAGTATATTAATTTTAAAAATACTTAACTAAGTCAATACGTAGTTGCTTACTTGCCGACACGTTTCAAAACATTCGTTCCTTTTACGAAGCTAACCCTCTACTACTTTTCTTAATATTTTGCGTTCAACATTTCGATGGTTTTCAGGAGCTTCTTCAGCTATTTATGCGGAACTATTCTTTCATGCCCGAAATGCCAAAAAAACTTACCTTTTACTAATTTACATACTATTTATAATTCAGCTTTTTATCAGCCCAACAACCCAATATTATTGCGCTGTCATCCAGAAATAAACTATGTTCACAATAACAAGTTTTGTACGTAGTGAAGTTAGTTTAAATTTGTAACGTACAAGAATGATAATTATTAACAATGTTTTAAAATATGATTATGCTTAAATAAATATTCTTTCTCTGATAACACTCAGTTTTTCGTTAGCAAAATACAAAAACTACTGAAGGAGATATCTTAATTGTTGAAACATGGTTAACTATTAATAAAAGCTGTGCGTTTTATAGAGTTTTGTTCTAAACACGTGATACTTATAAATTACTTAGACCTATATATTTAATTTCACGGACATTGTTTAGCTCAAAATGTATAAACAACTAATGTCTGACTTTTTAAAAATTGCGAACAGTTTGTTTCAGGAGACCTATTAAAAAACTTATTTATAGCATTTTTTATGTAACCATGCAGACAATATAACTCTAAATAGAAGCTGTGGGTTTTATTGAGTTTTGTTTTACATAAGTAATATTTATAAATGGTTTATAACTTTTTTGTCCAAATGCATTATAATTTAACCGTTTAAGCAGAGACACAATTGAAGAGGTTCAAAATGAGGCCTGATTTGAGCGAGAGAAGAGGGTTTGGATTGTATAGGAAGTAGAGAGGGAAAACTAAACTGAATCCTTAGTTTGGCTGTAAAGGATTGCCACCTTCATTTTACAATCTTTACACAGTTGTTGAATTTGTGTAAAATTATTGTAAAATTTATGTGTTCTGTAAACAGGGAGTTTGACAAATGAATACTTTATATTTAAAAGCCATTTATTGATCAATAATACTTCGATACAGACATATTTTCTTTTAAAAAAATTAATTAAACGGTGCAATAATCACGATACTAAATTTTAAAATAATTAATTAAGTGGATACGTAATGGCTTACTTGCTGACGCGTTTCAAAACATTCGTTCCTTTTACGAAGCTAACCCTCTACTGGCGGCATCAGTTAGGTATAAAGACTCTAACGGGATGGATTGGTTAGACGGTTAGCTTAGTAAAAGAAACGAATGTTTTGAAACGCGTCACCAAGTAAGAAATTAAGTATTCGCGTAGTTAAGTATTTTTAAATTTAGTTGAATCAGTGAATTCAAAATGATTACATCAAACAACTTCAATCAAGATACGTTTATAAAGTTCAGTACAGCAGTAGCATGCCCCAAATATAATGCCCTGCGCCATACTGAAGAATATTCTTTTTATTTTATTTTATTTATCAAGTTATATTATTAATTATTTTATTTCAATTAAGTTCGAAATAAAATTAAAATGCACTATTAAGACCAAAATGCAGTAATACGACTATAATGGCCTGTAGACAGTGGACGTTACAGAAGTAACATGAACGCAATATGGTCATATAAAGAGCAGGTGTACTTAAGTAAGCCTTAACAAAACCCTGTTCCCGCAAGCTACGCGTCTCCACTTGCTGTCAGAACCAAAGGAGTATTGGTACCATGTCCTTTCTTTCCCTTTATATGGTTGAACGACCTCCTCACATTCAAATACAATGCCAAAGGCAATGGTGTATAACCAAAGCACTACGCCTTGGATTTACACAAAATTTAACCTTTTGTATATTGCGATATCACAGCTGTCACTTTTGCTACTCAGAGCTGTTACGTTCTAAGCCTCTGAAGATGATATCAATGCCGTCAAAACGTACGTCTTTGGGTAGCAGGTAGACGCATCTCTTCGTTACGGTCAAGAGCATGTCTACTTCACCTAAACAACACTACTCAAGCGATACCATAACTTTCCTTAGTTTCCTGCACCAGAGGATTTGTTATTTAGGTCTATCTAATTTTATTTAGTCTTCCAAAACATTCTTCTTGTAACGGGTAAGCGCCTCTTTTAATACTACCCCTGAATACATCCCTGAACAAGTGTTGCTAAGATTACCCCTGTATTATTTTATCAGGGCGTTCTTCTACCTTAATTCGCTGAGAAACGTTTTATCACAATTCTTTCTAAATCTTGAAAAAGACATATCCTTTAAAAAAAATAACAGTCTCGAAAACTACAAACAATCCATATTTAGTGAAAATTTCGAAGTCATCGTACGACGGCAAGTTTAGGTAGAGCCATCAATAGAGAAGGCAAGGATACAAATCACCCCGGGTGGAGTGAAGGCAGTCAGAAATAGGAAAATAATATCTTTTTCCACGAATATATTATTTCTATACAAAGGATATAGCGCATGTCATGATATGAATTATAGTACGTGATGCACGACTGATGTCTCCAGCTGTTGCCACTTGAAGGATGGATAAAAAAAATGTACTAACAGTGGTTAAAAACATTGCCTCTAGAACGGCAACTTCTGAATAGCTTGCAGCAGTACATCGATTGACGGTGGGGGATTCAGAAATCCCGTTACGGCAATGTTGTTTATGTTCTAGTCACCTTAGCGTCTTCAACCCTGTGATCCAACTTAAGTGTGAAGCCAAATGATTACTAGATGGATAACATTCCTACTCCACCATTTCCTTTTGCTCTGGAACCACGTTATGGCTATGACAATGTTCCAGAGTTGAAACTAGCAACATAATTCAATTTCTGTTAATCCCAACACTTTAAAGAGAATAAAGGGATAAATCGATTTAGCTGTTGGTATTAGAATAGCAAACCTCTAGTAACCGGTAGCAGTGAAGACTCCCTTGGGGGAGGGGGATATTCCCGATGTTTTACAAAGATTGTAACCAGTGCAGTTAACTTTGATGTCTATTATAGGGCTATCTGTAAAAGTGATGAATATTAGTTTAATATTCCCATGTCCCTACTTACTATTATCCTTAATCCTTCCAGATTAATGAGCACGACAATCATAGATCACATGTGCTTTTGCTCATGTCCATGGTTTCTTCATGAAAACCAAATTTCCCTTTGCAAATCTAAAATTAAAAAACACAACCTATGTGCTATTAGATTATACATAATACGTTGACACTAAATTGTATCTTACATCTGTTGCTCTCATAAAAAGAAAACTTTACACTCGGAACATTCCACACGTTATACAGCCAATAATTAACGAGAAAGTACAGGCGTGATTACAACAGCGCCCAGTTTTCTAGATTCAATTTTCCACAAGGATTATTCATAATGCCGAGTCGGTGTTTATTTTCCCAGCCTTGGGAATCTCGGGGTTACACGAGTTACAATTTACTTTGCGTGAAATTTCTCACGATTTCATCGACCGCCTGCACGCATCGTTTCCTTTGCCGACTTCTGATTCATTATCACCAGTTGATCTCGCCCTGAATTGTGGAACAAACTTGACAATTGCCAACGACGTTTACCTAACCGCTTGGACACAAGCGATCGTACTGTTCATAGCACCCGCCGACAAGTTAGCCCTCAAAGGCGATTCAAGAGGCGAGCGTAATAATACAACAACCTTAAAGGAAAGATTATTTTACCTTCTTGGTAATTGTGCATTGTAGTGGCCACAAACGGATTGAAATTCGTCAGTCTTAGAGTCAATTTTCACAACGAATCACTCACTTCTTACTTGCCAACGGACGGATTCACCACGCATAACTCAGTTTTCCCAGCCTTGACCATGCATTGCTAAACGAAAGAATCACAAATGTCTAACGTTCTGAAGTATTACATCAGTTCCTTTCTTTAGATATTTCCAAGCGGTTGGTTTCACTCTCCATCTGTTGTTATTTCGCCACTCCTTAATCACATATTTATTATTCTGCATTCATCTCTAAGTTTATAATCAGGTTTTATTTTCATTACAAAAATATTATTAAATATTGTTATTATTTCGCATTGGGACTAAATATATTATTCTATAGCGATATTTTCATTATTAATTTCTTTCCAAATTTTGTAAACTAAAAAGATCTAAAGTATGACTACTACATAAGTTAAATAAATAACAACAAATAAAGGTTAAACTAAATAATAGGAAAAAATAATATAATCGTACATTGTCATTACACAGATCAGCCGAAAACAATACTGATTAGTAAAGTGAATAGGCAATGGTTTTTTTCACAATTAATCTATGTGTGTGAATAACAGTTTTTTTTAGTTTTTTTTAAATATGAACAAAGTTAAATACAAATTGACTGCAGCTGCAATACAGAATGGTAAAGCGGGAATATATCAATAAACAAACCACTTTAGTGAACGAGTTGAAAAAATACGCATTCAGTTTAATGAACGTTGGGAAGGTTTACTCTGTTTGAGAACACATACACGCATTTCCCAAAAAATATGTTTTTCCATGAAATTATATTCTAACATTCATTTTTTTTAAACAATCACAAAGTTGATTTGAGGATTTATTAATTTAACCTTTCTTATTTAAAATAATTAACACAAACCTGTTTGTTATGTAAATGCTTCAGTGAATGTCAGTAAACCGGAGATTACCCTTTTCTTGAAGGAACGAACAGTTAAGTTGGCTACCATTCTATGAAGAATACGAAAAGCATGCATTTATTTAAAACTAAGGTTAGGATATGAAGTTTAGGATAATAAGATAATGCATCATGTAGACTGGGTAGCACACGTGCAGTAGGTCTTCATTCACCAATTCCCTTAAAGAGAATTCTCTAACATATACACTCCTTATTAATATATGTGATGCAGTTAATGTATTTATTTAAAGGAGAGGGGGTGGAAAAAAATGAGTTCATGACAAAGACCTTCTTACAGAAGAAAGGGAGAGGAGACTAGGACGAGAACATCATAAAATGTTACAAACAAATCTAAAGCAATGGCTTTTATACTACGTTTATGTTGAGTGTTGCACAAATCCGCTTGAGTATTCTGTTACAATGCACACAAGCAATGTATGAGTCAATGCATTTCTTTATACAGTATGCCTACATGATTGAAGGAGTGGCAGTGAACATCTGCCTTCTTCCCCAGATGTACTGATGTTTACGAAGTACAATATTGATAACAAAGACGGTCTTTTGAATTTAAAATGAGGATCCACGGTTATATGTATCCATTATAAAAACAGTTCACAAAACTGGAATTTATAAATTTTAGATCAGGAAGAAATCTTAGTACAGTTCTTTTATACCTTAGCAAATAGA
This sequence comes from Prosapia bicincta, assembly GCA_036971475.1. NCBI lineage: Eukaryota > Metazoa > Arthropoda > Insecta > Hemiptera > Cercopidae > Prosapia > Prosapia bicincta. The sequence goes on along the minus strand of JBAIZL010000004.1, from coordinate 93,748,149 downwards.
GTAAAAATAATTTAATAATAATTCATCTTTTTTGTGACATTGCCATGGTTTTATTAGAAAAACAAGGTATTTCCTATTTGGACAACAGTTTTACTTCGCTTCAACCACCTATTGCTATATATGTAGTATGACGGAAGCGAACCCGGTAAACAGCGATTAAACTTGGCAACGTTTACTAATTTTGCAGATGCCTCGACAGTAGCGACTCTAGGATCTAGTGTTGGAGTTTGCGCCAAAATGTTGCCTTTGCAATGGCACTATTGTGTTTGTTCTCTGTCTCCCGGGTTGACACTAGCTACTGCTAAGCTGGCAAGTAAGGGGGAAGCGAGGAAGGCACGAATGTTGTCCATCTTGCAAACATTGGGTTTTAAGCAGTGAATCACAGGTTTGATGATGGCTAGGTGTGATGATTAACGGCGTAAGTAGCAATACTGTAACGGGTCTTTATTAGTTCCAGCCAATATACTGTTACAAATGATTTTAACAGGTGGTTTGTGTTTTAGAATTCTAGCAATAGCAATGTTTCTGTCCGAGGATGGTGGTTATTTTATGGGTGACTGAAGTGCCAACTAAGGTGGAATCAAGAGTACAGTTATTTTCACACGCTGAATCGTCCGAGGGTTGAAAAAGCAATACTTTAACCTGATTTATTTCTTTCGTTGTAATAACAAACAATTACTTGGGAGCTAATAATTTAATCATTGTCCCAATTTTAATCAAGCCTGCATGACGAGAAAAGTAACCGCTTGGAAGGAGTACCTAATCCAGTATTTGATTATTTCTATCTTCTACATTGAAATGAAATCTAGATATAGAGATTCATCGTTATATTTTAGCCGTTTAATTTTTTTCGTTTAGCTTTATATATGTTTTTTTTTTACTTGTTTACTTCATTTAGGTCTACATATGTTAATTTTTTCTGTTTTTAACTTCGTTTAGGTCTATATTTGTTATTTTTGTTTAGTTTTTCACTTGGTTTAGGTCTATATACGTTTATCTTTTCAGTTTTTTACTTCGTTTAGAACTATATTTGTTATTTGTGTTTAGTTTTTCACTTGGTTTAGGTCTATATACGTTTATGTTTTCAGTTTTTTAGTTCGTTTAGGTCTATATAGTATGTTTATTTTTTCAGTGTTTTATTTCGTTTAGGTTTAAATATGTTTATGTTTTCAGTTTTTTACTTCGTTTAGGTCTATATTTGTTATTTTTGTTTAGTTTTTCACTTGGTTTAGGTCTATATACGTTTACGTTTTCAGTTTTTTAGTTCGATTAGGTCTATATAGTATGTTTATTTTTTCAGTTTTTTACTTCGTTTAGGAAACACAATGAGAGTAGTACTTCTAGTTTTAAAATATGTTAATTATTTTTTTTATGAAAAAAGTTATTTAAAAAGATTGACATCCCAACACTTTATATATGTTTATTTTTTCAGTTTTTTACTTCGTTTAGAACTATATTTATGAAAATATTTGCGTTTCCTCTTTTGAGAAAGTATGAACATTAATTTGGAGAATTATCTTTTTTAAATTCTGTGGAGTGTTAACACAATAACATCGGCGTAAAGCAATTAGAAGTCGTAAAGCAATTGATGTATTGGGGGGATGTGAAAAGTACAGACCCCCCCTTTTCCAAAAAATAATCGTTCAAGATTTTCGGCGGCAACCGAATGGAAACCCGAACACACTTAAACTATTTTAATTGAAATATTTTTTAAAATTTCAAATAAATTGATTATCTGTTGAAAAATACTTATATATGTGTTGGGATTTAAAATTCTCTTTTAATGAAAACGAAAGTACATAGCTGTACTACTCACCTAGCTTGTTGAAGAAGCCATTGTAAGAAAGATTTCGTGAGAAAAATATAACCTTAATACAGCAATAATAATTAGTAGCACAAAAGTAGCCAATTATTAAGTTGAAGTTTTAAGGAAAGTGTGTGCTTTCACTAAATGAAATGTATGTAGGCCATGCGAGCTTGGGGACTTTCTCGCTTTGCAAGAATGAACAGTTACTGGCGGGTTGAAAGTTGTTCGAGCGGTGAATAATTGCATCTAGTCTGTACAATGCGTACTGACGTCATGCTGCAAAACCTGTCTAAACAGTTGAACAATGAGAAAGGGAACAGATATGCGAATCCTGTCAAATTAATGTTATTCTTATTTTAAATATCGTACTTTCCAAAAACAAAAATACCCAACAATGTAAAGGAAACACAATGAGAGTAGTACTTCTAGTTTTAAAATATGTTAATTATTTTTTTTATGAAAAAAGTTATTTAAAAAGATTGACATCCCAACACTTTAACTTGGGGTGATTTTTTATTGTTCCCAATTTTTTTCGGATTCATCATAAATTATTAAAAAATTTAAAATATTAAAAATAAACTATGAATGTTTTAATTATTTAACAATTAAAACCGTTGTTACAAATATTTACACAAGCTTTATAATACATTTCGCTAACACAGTTAGCAACATCAGAAGGTTACAAATACAATAATTGTTTATTGATTGTAATTTCGCTACTACTGCTTTTGTATAAATACCTTTTTTGATAAAAGATTTAGTCGGATTGTTTGTGTTTAAGGGATTTTAATTGTTCGACTTATGAATCAATGTATCAAACAATCTTCTATTTATGTAAGGTAAATCTTTAAGAAAATAATTAATTATTGTGTTAAGTCCAAAAAAGTTTCTTTAACTAGAGAAATATAATAGAATTATCTTACTATTTTAATGTACAATAATTAGTTTTAGTTTCGTACATTTAATTGAAACATCTCGAAGGATGATTCAAAATTTTCATCTGTAGAGAGAAAATAATGGAAAAAACAATAAGAAGACTCGCAAGGATAAAACAATTACGATATAGGCGTAAAAGGTAAAACTGGAAGTTGATCCTATCTCCCCAAAATTATACTTACGAAAAGGGGACTGTAAAAAAGGTCATATAAAGATGATGGATCCAGAGTGCTTAGCTGGAAAATCGCTGGATAAAGAAAAGAATAGATAAATGGAATGAAAAACTTAAAGTACCAAGTGGCGAATAACATAAAAGCAAAATAAACTTGAAGTGAATTAAAGGAAAAGAAATATGACGGGAATAGCGTGACACTTTTCAGAAGGGAACATATTATAACCAACAAATAAAAGAGCAAAACAAGGTAAAATTCCTGGACAAGTACTATGACGATCGAAGAAAAAGTGACGTTTAAGAACATTCGGCGAAAATAAATTGAAACGCTCTTTATATCTTAGTAATGCTTTCACTGTGAACATGTTACAAAGCAATTTATTTTGTCGACACGGAAGACTTGTTGCTCCCCCTCAATCAAAGTCGACATTTAAAGGTTGCTGTTTTAAAAAAAGATTAATTTTCTGTAAAAATATCACAACAATTTATCTAATACTTTGGAAAAGCAATAAACTGCGCCTAAGCGTAAAGCGTAAAGTGTAAAGTGTATTGCTTTTTAAGAAATCCGAAAAGTGCCCGACACTGTGAATAAGAATATTTCAACGAACTTTGTGAATAAGAATGTTTCAACGAGCTTTGTGAATAAGAATGTTTCAACAAACTTTATGAATAATATTTCAACGAGCTTTGTGAATAAGAATATTTCAACGAACTTTGTGAATAAGAATGTTCAACGAGCTTTGTGAATAAGAATGTTTCAACGAGCTCTGTGAATAAGAATGTTCAACGAGCTTATGAATAAGAATGTTTCAACGAGCTTTGTGAATAAGAATGTTTCAACGAGCTTTGTGGATGAGAACGTTTCAAAAGCTTTGTTAATAAGCATGTTTCAACGAAATTTTTTAATAAGAATGTTTCAACGAACTTTGTGAATAAGAATGTTCAACGAGCTTTGTGAATAAGAATGTTTCAAAAGCTTTGTTAATAAGCATGTTTCAACGAAATTTTTGAATAAGAATGTTTCAACGAACTTTGTGAATAAGAATGTTTCAACAGACTTTGGGAATAAAAATTGTTCAACAAACTTAGGGAATAAGAATGCTTCAACAAACTTTGGGGGTAAGAATGTTTTAATAAACTTTGTAAATAAGAATGTTTCAACGAACTTTGTGAATGAGAATGTTTCAACGAACTTTGTGGTTATGAATATTTCAACGAGCTTTGCGAATAAGTTGTATAAAATAATGGGTCCCGGAAATAATATTTACGCAATTTCGTCATTTTCCCTCATTTATAAAATTAGGAGGAACACCTATATAAATTATAGTAAATGATAAACCCAAAAGGATTAAGAATGCCTTAGTTTAAAGAGATCTTTCATTTTAAGCAAAACCACGAACAGCTACACACTCTCGAAGTGGTGCCGACTGTAAAGCGACAGGTTGGCAGACATTTTTGTAGGGATACAATGTAACGTTCGATTTAACGAACACTATTACACAGACCAGCGGTAGACTAGATTCACAAGTGTAGGGAGTTATTCCTCAGTAGGGACCCGTTCAAGTAATGCATAGTACAGCACTTTTACAGAGCAGGAGGTGTCGTCAGTGGCCTAATGTCTTTCACATTTTTCTTAGGCGGTTAAGTGAGTCCCCTCAAAACGTAACGCTATATGACTGCTCGCAATATATACCACAATGTTTTCCTTTAGGGAAAATAGACAGGTCAGACTGTAGAGACCTTACTCGGTTTACCTTAACAAAGAGCGTCACAGATCCCTGTAACATTCACAAGAAACACTCACACAGACACTCATATAAAAACGTGTGTAATGGCAAGGCAGATGTGACCTGAGCCCTGGCCTTGGAATAAGCAAAGTTGCACTGGTTACTTGGAGTAGTAGGAATAATTGATAGTAGAGATCCCCTATCCTTTAAGAGCCAGACAGAACTAGGGCTAGATCTCTAGGAATCTGTGTCACGCAAACATCCCTAAGCGCAAAGCGATAACTTAGTTAAAATTTCCGCGAACGATTTACACGCTTCATTGTTTCGATTCTAACAATTGACAGATGACCTATTTCAGACGATGGTGGTCTAAATTAGATTTCCGTATTAAAACTCACAAAAATTGTTTAGATGAGCTACAAATATCATGGTTTGTCAATCTTATTTCCTTTAGTTAATACCATAGGTGTCCTTCGCGGGCAATGAACCCTTGCCGTGTTACGTATTAAACAGGTCAAAACACTCGACCCAATTTGATAACATGAATCAAAACGTTAGAGTGCAGACGTTTATATATTGAAAAATAATTTACAATTAACGGTTCTTGAATAGCTACATACAGCATGTTTTTCTTTCCGATTTTCCAAAAGATAGGTTCTTACCACCAAACTCTGATTGTTTCCAAAATGTCCTGAATAATAGGCTATACTATAGCAGACTGAACCTAAACATAATTCAACAGCAAACTAGTTGACTTCAAGAAAATCACTGCCACGTTCAAAATATATCCTCTGTTCCCAGGATCGAACCCGTCCTCCCTCACTAATGCAACTAGAACTCCAGCACACAACTTTCACCGGACGAATGGATAGACGGGATACCCAACAGCACTGGAAAAATAATCATTTGACTGCTCCGCATGAGATATGATTAACGTGATAGAAATCTATTCATTGTAAATTCATGCTATTGTTGGCTCAAAACCAAACACGAAGGCCTAATGACGCGTTGATTACAAACCGCACAGATGTTCACAAAAAAAAAACAAATTAGTAACAGATTGCTACGTTTGTCCCGTTGTACTGTACAATTACCTACTTTGCTGGAAGCCAGTTCATTCATAAATTCCCAGGCAGTCTGAAACGTTTTAGCGAGACTGAAGTTATGAAACAGTTTGTAAATCTACCCGGAGCGATATTGTCAAATATTCAACAGCTACGCTGAAGTATACAGGTCGCAGGTAATAAATAGCGGTAATTACAGGTCGTTATCTTCTCTGTGTGCGTCAAAAGAATCTATTTTGCCTACCGCCTCGAAAAAACACTGAAAAACAAGGAGAAACTAATGTTATCGGAATGTAAATTAAAGTGTTTTTACAATTTAACAGCTGCTATCAAAACTAAGCCTAATTGTTTCATAAATAATTTTAATGTAAAAGCAAAATTTAAAACATTGGTACCATACGAGCAAAATAACACTCATATAATAGAAGTTTTGATGTTCGAGTAGTTTAAAAGTTGCGTCGGGGGACAATGATGCATCGTCCTTTAACAGCATTTGCATTTTAAATGCTTTTCAAACTCCTTTATACGCGAATGGGAAAATACCTAAATGGGTGTAAATCACAATCGAACCTTATTTCTTAAAATTCAAAAACATTTTTCAACTCAGTCCGTTATTGTTTTCATGTAGATGCTGTATAATCTATTATATACATTTTTGGTTTGATAATATTTTTGTTATATTTGCATTATTGTGTTGGTTGTGTGAGCGCGTGCGTGTGTGTGAATCGAACGTATTTATTATATACGTTAATAACACTTTTTAGTTTTTCGCCAAAAAGGTATTTTAGAAGTTGGCATGGTGGGAGGAAGGCTGAATGCGACTTAGCAGACTTCGTCAGTTTGCCGCTGATATAACACGCTTCACACATATCACAGAACAAAATCCAGAAGTGGGAAGCTATTGGTGGCGCTGAAACAAGACAACCCAGTGAGAAACAAAACCACCCAGTCAATGCCGGGTGTCATGGAAATCGTCAGTTCGTGGTTGCGTAAAAGCTGAATGATCTCCCACAATATCTTCGACCTCTGATAACATTATAATCTCCACTCTACTATAGAAACATTATAGACCCCGTTAATCTTTCGTGACATATTCGTTCACGACGGAGAATCTTTTAACAAGAAACATCCAATAAAAAAACAGCGATACAGAAAAATCTGGAGGTAGGTTAGACACCCGATCAAAGAGTTGGATGTATATAGAAAACGATATAACCATGTTACCAGCGTTTAGATAAAACAGATATGATTCGAAAAAGGTTGAACAAACATAACCGATAATATTTTCTTGAATGGCATTTTGGAACTAGAGCTTTTCCAAGAATGAGCAAAAACATCGGGGGGAAAACTAAGAATAACATACGCCATGTAAGAAAAAATGTTTTGTAGTTCTAAGTGGTACACCTGAAGTAGACTTACTCTCTAGCGGGGTATAAAGAACTGTCTACCCGTTATTACCTCTTGTAGGGAAAATAATAAGAGTAGGAATAATAAGGAGTAACTAGAATCAGGTAGAACTAAAGGGCTTGATGATCAAGTTTTTGGAATAGGGAGAAATTATGGCACGCGTTGGCAGGGTCGCTTTCTCGATGTAGACGTGCTCTTGACCAGGGAGCATAGAGCGGCCTATTTCCTACCAGATTGCCTTAGAAAAAAGCAAAATATTTACATTAAAATGCGCACACTAAACGAAACTAGTAAAATCATACCTGGAACAAACTGGCCGTCAACTCCTCCAGTTCCGCTTCCACCTCCAACCGGATTCTACTGAGTCTACTGACTTCTTCGTCCTTCAGTTTCAACTCTTGGTGCGCTTTCCTCAGCTCTTCTTGAAGTCTGGTGAAAGCGTGTTCCTTCACCTCGGCCACAGTCCTGTCCCAACTGGACGCTGCCGATTCCAACCCACTGTCTCCGTGAAACGTTTCAAAATCTTGAAGCCTTGGTATGTTTTCAGGAGGTGTGGTCGCCGGAAGATCCATGTCGGCGAGAGATTCAAGAGAATGTTTCTCGTTCGAAGACTCGTCGTCGCCCATCAGACCGAGCGTCAACGAAGTCCTTATTATCTGATCTTCACCCTCCATTTTAAAATGTTTCGGAGATCCAACGACGCCGTTTCCATTACATAGATTTTCTTTATGTCCGTTTAATAACCTTTCAGCAACAATAACTCCGTTGGGAGGTTTCACATCGTTACCACCGTTTGTTAAACACTGAGATTTCACGTCCGTTTTTTGAACCATTTTGTCTGTAAGCGTGTTACCGTTGGGAAGGAAGACGTTGGTTGTCGGCAGAGCTTTGGTCTCTTTGCAGTTACTGATAATGCTCACTTGTAGCGTTGAATCCACAGCTTTCATTGCTTCAAATTTCTTCTTGAAAGCGGCCTTGATTTCGTTCCCTAAAACAAGGAAATAACTACTATTAGAAAATACTCACGTTTACTCAAAGACATTTAAAAAAAAATAATAAAACATATAATTTAGTGCTATAACTAAGAATCCATCGATTAATTTTTATAAGAATATGTGAAACAATTATTTTGTGTAAACATAACCTAAATTTCTATATTGAATAATAAATCATCAGCTGATAAATTTAAACATTTAAATATTAGAGTTATACTACCAACAACATATGACGATAAAAAACTCCAAAAATCGTTAATCTACAATATTTTTTAAGCAAAAAATTTCATACTTGTGTAATTTTAATGACTGAAAGCACTAATTTATTTACTAATTATATCATCACCAAGTAAACAAAGACGTAAACAGGCGAAGTGAAACAAGTGGTCTGAGTTGGCGTGATCGTAACAAAGAAATTTGGAAGCATAGAATATCAGTAGCCTATGTATGATGAATTTGCCTTGAATGGAACTTGATATGAATATCGTATTAAAATCTGAAAAATGAGGAAATTTCAGTTTGTGGGTATTCCCTATATTTTAAAATTTCTCAAATTTAAAAATACCTGTAAGGCTTACACTATGCCATTCCCTCAGGGAAAATTTTGGCAATTGTTTTCGTTTTGAGCATAGTTATGAAAAACAAGTTAATAAATCCTTTTATCAGTTGTTATGGTACAATATTATGCAATTATTATACTTTAGTGTACAAGTACTGTATTTCTGAAAGATGAGTTTTGTCCGAGACGTGAAAATTAAAAGAAAATGACATTGATAGCAAAGCAGGAAATGATATTTATAACTTCGCCTCGCATGGTATTTAAAAGGAAAACCCTCTCCACGCATGGTATTTAAAAGGAAAAACTTCTCCACGCATGGTATTTAAAAGGAAAAACTTCACCTATTTAAAAAGTAGAAGTTTAGAATATCATATTTTTAAAAAATGCGAGTAAATTTATACTGTAAATATAACTAAGTCAATAGTTTATGGAATATATTAAGGTCAAGTGGTATACAAAAAAATCAGGATCGTTTAAATACACTCGTGCACAAAAAATTACGTAAGTTCATCCTTAATCTAAAAAAACCAAAGTTCTGTGCCAAAACAGACGGTTTCGTCAGCCCCGCACAGACAGGCAGGCCTAAACTACAGAAGTCACTTTCACTTTTTGGTTAATGAGAGTTGAATCATAATCTCGGAATGTTGGGAGCAGTTAAACATTATAGCTAATTTAATAATTTATATAAAATAAAAACATGAAACGAAGTGTAATCAATTTTTTAATTTTCAATTGTTTTAAACATTTATAGTAACCGACAATTTGAAGCGCCAAAACTACGCTCACATAACATAAATATCTGAAAAAATGAATTTGGAAGTTATGAGTAAAATGATTAAACGCCCAAACTTTATAGTTATAATTAAAGAAACTCAAAATCGTTGAAGGTATATAGACTACTTAATATGCGCTGAGAAAGTATAAGAATAGACATTCGTTTTAAACGAACAATCCATTAAAGCTTACTGGAAAATTTATTAGAAACAGAAAATGGTAAAAAGAAGAGAAAGAAATATTCTACACGAATAAAACAATAAAAATACCGAAAACAAATACACATAGATAACGGCAAAAAAAGAAAGAACAGGTCGTACAATATATTGAGGCAAATCTAATTGCGTGAAAAAATACAAATACATACAATAAATAAATAAACACAAATATTGATCAAAAACAAACATGAATACAGGAATAAAGAAAACGTTTTGAACGTGAAAATATGGTCAAAAAATAAAATAATGTAATACAGTACCGGTACATTAGATTGAGAAAAATAAACGATTGCATACATAGGTTAAACGAATAAAATGATAATACAACAATAATTAAAGACAGAAAAGTGTCGGAGGAAAACACTGAAATAGCTTACTATAATAAAGTAATGTTGAAAAATAAAGGCAAACCCTATCAGATATGAAAAAAACGAAATAAGCGTAACAAAGTAATACTGGAAAATAATTACAGTTAAACTATGATTTAATAAAAGAAAGTATTAACTGAAACGAATAAAGTACTGTAGATCTAATACCTTTTTAAAATAATCAGAACCACGCAGAGGAATTCCTTATGCAACGTGCTTATCAAGAAAGCAATACTGAAAAATAATTTAGTCAGGGACACGTAAGAGGAAAAGAAATAGCTTACTGGAATAAAACAAAAGTGAGAAAAGGGCAGACCAAAGCAGCAAAAACAGTTGAAATAACCGTAATAAAACAGGCCAATACGTTTAACATATTAACGATGTTTAATGCTGTAATATGAAACTTCCAATGAAGCTTCTAATTGGCATTAGCTGTACATGATCGAAATGCATTTCAATCCGGACTTCGATAACGTTTAGCCTATTCGTTTAGCGCGCACAAGTCCATACCGTGTCAGTTCCTATTCCGTAAGGAATGACGACCATTGATTTATGTTCCGCGTGCAAAATCTTACCTCGCAGCGGACGTACTGGTAGTACCTGGCAGTCTTTTCTACACGCACAGTGTTTCTTCATTTTAACAAAAACTTCGCACTCATTCGTTAACACCGCTCTGCTCTTCCTACACGCTCAACATATATGCAAACCAATACTGACCCTACGAGAAGCACTTTAACCTCATTATCGACAGATAACTGAAATCAACGTTTGCTCAAGTAACAGCACCAAAGTCCAACACTGATTTCACAATAAATTATCCTATGAAGGTACTTCAAAATCTGCCAGTAAGGCTGTATTCGTTGTCAAAAATAAGCTGAAAATTTTAATTTATAAATAATTAAGATCGCTAGTTGTAATCATCTTGAATTCATTGATTAAACTATAGTTAAATAATACTTAATTAAGTAAACACATATGGGCTTACTTGCTAACGCGTTTCGAAACAATCGTAAAGATGTTTTGCTTCGTAAAAGGAACGATTGTTTCGAGACGCGTCAGCAAGTAAGCCCTTATATATTCATTTTGTTAAGTATTATTTTATTATAGAATAATTAAAAGTTCTGATTACACTTTGTCAGGGGACGTGGTCGGAGGGAGCATGGGGGCCGCTACTAAACCAATTAAAGTTAGTAGGAAGATATTAAGCTATAAAATAGTGCTAGGTTTTTAGCAAAATAGCTTCCCGACGACTCAACAATTGTGTAATTTAAGTACCGGAATAGCATTAAATTTGATTTCTATAGTTAAAAACGCTCAAAATTTCTTTGGGAGGGTTCCGCCCTCCTGACCCCCTGGGTACCCCCTCCCAAAACATCATCCTGGCTACGTCACTGCACTTTGTACAAATCTTTTCTTTGTGGTCACACATATGTGTACTCTGAACACGTTAACACAACATTCTGTGATAGGTATATCTTCAAAATGTTATGGCAAATGATTGATTGCTAGAATAGTATTTACCGCTACCAATAACTTGGGTTCCCCTCCTCTTTCCGTAAATCCATGCTTGTCATTTTGTTAATTAAACATTACCAATTATATCTACAGAGAACTCACCAATTAAAGTCCCCAAGTAGCTCATTTACAAGAAAGATTAGTTCGGTTACTATGTCACATTTCTTCTCATGAGCCATACAAAATAAATAAACACCACATCATAAAGCAAAATTGAATGTAACATAATACCACAACAGTTCAGCTAAAGACGTGTTGATTAATAAATAATAAGGGCGCGTGATAGGTTTAGACGAGGCGACGTTGCAGAGCAGGTTAGGCTTTACAGAAATGCAGCTGGACTATAATATTGTAACCTGCTCTTTAGACGTCACCATTATTGTGTGATAAACTCTAATTCCGAGAAATTGTGATCGCAGAAAGTACGACGTTTGGGGTCAGTATTCTCTATTTAAGGTGGGCACACGGCTTCATAATAAACAATAATTGCATTCCGAATGGTCCTGTTTGATTTGCGACAAATTTAAACTGTTCCATTTTATAAAACAATGTCATTTATTTTTTTACTATACAAATTTTGTATTCATCGAAATCTGGGGCAAAATGTACTAGTATATAAAAACAGTCTGTTAGTTTTTAAAATAAAAAAATAATAATCAAGTAAAACCCCGTAATTGACTGATGTACGTTCCTTATAAATCTATGTTTATTGCATGCTACCAGTCGTCTTACATTATTAAATTTATAAAAATTCAGGCGCGTGGCTTGTAAAGCGTTGTTGCCACGTCTGGGATCGGCCTCGCGAGGTATGGCCGAAAGTCGTTTACCCCTGAGCAAGAGATGGCAATCCTGGGCGAACAGTGTTGCCTACTTCCAGCGTCGTGCAGTCAGTCTATCACCTGTCCGTGACTTGTCTCACGCCCATGTGGCAACGTTGCATGTTTCACTCACTACCCGCCTGATTTTGTGCAATTGACTATAGGTTCTAGAACGTGTTCCAGAACCTGGTTAGTATCCATTCATGCGTCTCTGTGCACTGATCTCATCATTATCTTCGCCCAATCCTCTCTAACTCCTCCCATGGTAGACAAAAGAGGTATGTTACTGCATTCAAATTTCCTAAATCCTGTCTACATTTATTTACCTTCTAAGTTGTTATATTTTGTATGGCTTCTCGTATTAAACTATTTGATTACTCTTTCTTATCTCGATATTCTTCCCGAGCGTATTCAGAAGTGCATTTCCTTGGTAATGATGCTTATACTGTGTAAATTGTGTTTTCAAATTGTTTTCATATGCGCTTATCCTTTGATATATCCTTATGAACTTGCGTAACTGTTAAAGACATTAACATTCAATAAAAATATCTTGAATACATTTCGCGTATCTTTGACGAGTAAACATGCTCTTTTGTCCGTCCACAATGGGAGCCAACGGAAGCAAACTCCAGTTCTATTTAAGCGACTCATTTTGTAACCACAACCTCTGAACTGATACACGCCTGACGAGCTAATCATTCGATTTATGATAAGAATACGCTCGATTACAATTAGCGTTTTTAAACGGATTTTTTTTAGTCGTTGATAAGGCCTTATCGGATGAAACAGCAGAACAAATTTAGTACAGATATCAGGAACATATTTCACAAGTTAAAGAACCTAAAAACAACTTGGCAGGTAGTCATTTTTAAACATTTATAAATAACATGTATTGAAGAAGAGCATATATATACACACACACTATATCCCGCTCTCGCACGCACGCGCGCGCGCACGCACGCGCGCGCGCGCACACACACACACAAACACACACACACAATGATTACTTTAATTCAACTTTATAGTGCTGTTTAGGTTTCAAAAAAAGCTCTCTGCCTAAGCAATTTTCAGTTATTTCCATCATCCTAGGACTAATATTTTCCTCTCTTAATTCTACCTTTACACACCGAATAGACTTTTCTCTATAGCCTCGATAGAGAGTAGATTTACTTTAGAATAGGCCAAACATTAGTATATGGTTATGTTTCAGGCTCTTGAAAGACATTATCTAATTTTGTAAATCAAATTGCTATTTTGTTTTTGTTCAAAAGGAAATGAAGCTCTGTGCTTTTCTAATCCGCGCTATGTTCCTTCTCTCCTCCTCCTTCACCACTGAAAAGGCGCTATGTGCCTTTTCCTTCACCACTGCGTTGTTTCCACTTATCCTCTCTGCGGATAGGTTTATCCATAGGCGTTGCGTTTTTCTTATTTTCTCGGTGTCATTTCTTCTCTACAGTGTTGCGATTTTTCTTTCTTTTCTCTCTAGCCCTCAGCTTTTCTTTTTATCTTATCTAAGTTGCTTTTCTTTATTAATTTTATTTTCCACTCTGAGATTTACTCACCGCACTACAATTTTTTCATCTGCGTTGCGTTTATCCTTTTTTTAATCAGCGATGCGAAATTTAACAAAATATATTCTATCTTTTCGAATTAATTTTCCCCAAATTTCTGTACGTTTCCTCTTCTCTCATGATCTCACGGAATAGGTTTATGCCCACTTAGGACCTAGCCTCGAGTTTCAGGGTCTGGTTCTTATATAATGCCAACCGAGAATGGATAAAAGTCCGATTTAAGGTTGGGACGTCGAAAAGCGATAAATCAAAATATCTATATATCGGAAACATCAATATTTCGAGAAGATATATTTATACTTGAAATATAAAGGAACTAAAAATTATTTCTGGTTATATCTTGTCGTTAAAGCGACTTAAACATCAAAGGGCATAGGGAGGTTTAATTTCGGAAATTTTTATCCTGTACAAATTTTGGTTTCTACAAACCTTGATTTTTACAAGTATAGTAAACGTAAATTCAAATAAAGCTGGAAAAAAATATTTTAACAAAATGTTACGCGCCTGTTATTAACAATGTTATTCTTATAAAATACGTTGAAAATAAAATAAATTAAGTTGAGCAAGAACATATTCCATGTATCATATTCCTATATTAAGTATGTAGGATAAACGTCGCCCGAGAGGGGAGGGGGTGTCTTATATCGCTCAACGGCTAGGGATTTTGACTTTCGAGATTGTTCTAGCTGCTTCGGGGTGAAAGAGTTGATGGGGGGCAACGGTAGCCAGTTAGACCTTAGGGGCGTCAAGGGATAATCCGTTCAAGATTTGCAAGAATATCTCACCCTCAAATTCGTCCCTACATGAATTGGCTAGAAAATACCTTTCAGTTTTTGGAACATCCGTTCCAGCAGAGGCTTGAAAGCTGGCGAGGTTTTACTGGCAGAAAGGAGTAAACTAAAACTCAATCATGCAAATACTCTGATTTTCTTGGGCTCTCTAGGAAAAGAATTTTGAGAAAAATAATTTTTATTTTGTGAGGAAAACAAAAAATATATATTTGTAAATGTAAATTTTAATTCCTTAAAAATATATTTTTTTACACAATTCAAAAAGAAATCAATTTTTCTTCGTTTGGTTACTAATTTTAATTTTTTTACTAACACTAAGTTTCCCTTTTTAATAAATAGGATTTTTTTATATTTTGTACCGATAAATCGATTGGATTTAACGATAATATCTAGATATCCATATTCACTGGTAGTTTAGTTGGTAATATCGAATATCGATATGTTCTTCTCGATGT
Source organism: Prosapia bicincta (assembly GCA_036971475.1). NCBI lineage: Eukaryota > Metazoa > Arthropoda > Insecta > Hemiptera > Cercopidae > Prosapia > Prosapia bicincta. The sequence goes on along the minus strand of JBAIZL010000004.1, from coordinate 93,732,972 downwards.
CCCAATCCTAGTCCCATTGGTACTACCTGGACCGAACTAATCAGACAGAGTATTGGATACGTAAAACCTGGTCGTTCTGAAGGTTCTACTGGTCCCGAGTAGTTCTGGAAAAGTGGTTGAAACCGTAGTGCCTAGATGGAGTCGACTAGTCCAGGGGCAGGCCGTTCACTAGTCTAGGCCTTGCAGTAGCGACGAGAGACTCTTGCGTACTGGTACCACGGTCGTGGGATCAGGGACAAATATATATCCGTCCTAAACACACCAACCCTGACTACCGAAATCAGACTTCTCAAATTTTATATATGTTTCTAGTTTCGTTATAAGTATTAAATGCATGCTCACTGGCCAAAATGAAAAATGTTGAGGCCTTTGTGGGTTGTAAACCCGTACTGCAAATATCTTGGACCTGTCATGTCAACGGCGCAATAATGAGGTCAGATTAAAAAGAGAAAGCTGGAAAACTAAGTCATTTTATAAGCAAAGTAAACCATGGAAAAATTAACATTAGTATTAACAAGAGACCCGTTGAAAAACATGTTTGGCTTCATAACGTAGGTCGATTGTTCGGATTGTCACCTGGCCAACTATTCAAAGCTGATGCTTATAAGATAAACCATATTCTAGAGCCAACTTTCGTTATGGACAACACGTATGAAATAAACGTGCTTGCTGCAGAGCTAAAAAAAACAGACGACACACAATTTTAAAATGTTTTTAGAAATAATTTTGACAGTGGAGCCAAAAAATTTCAACAAATATTAATAAATATTTTAGTAGTATCAAAGATAGTTACAAAATAAAATTGAAGAATTTTGACTCTCGATACTCGCCTATTAATATAGCTTAAAATCAAATTAACACTACTACGCTTAATATACTTCTCAGCAATAAATGTTTGAATATATTTATTGGGATTTGTGTGAACTTCACCATGGGTCCACAGAGTAGTATAAGTTAAATTTTAAACTTTGTGCATTCGTCAAAAAATAGTATTTTTAAAATACGTATGCGCTATTATACTTTAAAAAAAAATAATTATTATAGAAAAGTTTCAAATTCTATTATAAACCAGTTATATAAAATGGGACGTAGCCTATATAGTTGGTTTAGTTTGTGTGCCAAGAAAGTAGGGTGGCTGCAACGGCTGGAGATAAGCTTCTTTCAAGGGAATACACTACGGAAATAGAGTATTGATTGTCCAAGGTTTCGTTTCTCAAAGTGGGGCAATAAAGTCTGAGGAATGTTCTACAGCACAATGTGGTATTGTGTATATTAAAAATGACCGTATGTCGACAGAAACAAGCTCTACGAAGCAGTGTTTTAATTTGAAGAAAATGGCAAAAGTTAGTTTTCAAGGTAAACGCTGTAGTAACGTAATCATTGCCCGACTACATAACTATGCCACGCTAGTCCTCTCCGCATAGTAACTATATTTATCCCCTCATATTAAGATAAAGTACCTCATTGTACCTAATGTTCAATTTCATCTAAAGTAGGTATGTTTTAAGGTATTATATTTTTGCAAAGACGCTGAGAAATTCGGCAACAACGTAAGCCATTCACATTTAGGTACAATGTTTCGCCACTTTGATGTATCTAAAAGTAAAATAACGTGAGGTTTTGTCCCGGAACGCAGATTAACCTCAATAATATTAAAGAATAATATTAGATCTTACACTTAATGTATCTATTAATAACTAACAATGGTGTCTTTCATACCAAATATACGTTTTAAGAAATTAATATACATGATCATAAAGTGTTTAATTTGATTAATGTTTCTGAACAGTTTCATATGTTAACTTCCAATCTACGGCGCAAACTGTACGGACTGGCCCTGGGACACGTGATCACCGTCTCAGCTGTTGCGAAGGCCTGATCAGCGTTCAAGACACGTTCACTTGTACATTACATTCACTACATTCCACTACTCGCATTCCATTCTACGAAGTTTATTGTTTCGGTCCATTCCAGCACGTTTCAAACCTTTACTGGTCAGTTTATGATGGCCTTAACGTATTTTTTGCCCTAATGTACAAGAAACTAAATTGTTCTGTTATCTTGCACGCACTAAAACAGACTTTTTTGTTGACAAACGCTATCACTGAGCCCGCGTGATCGAGGCTTGTAGATGAAATATCTCAGTGTTTGGTTTTATGATGCGCTATTGCCAGTTTTATTGTTACCGTTGTATACACAATGTTGCCACAATTCATTATAGTAATCTAGCATAGTATATGTTAGATGCAAGACTATAGGAATAAATTCCCATAAATTAAATTTTGTGGAATAAAGTTTTGGTACGTCTCTATATTTTTATTAAACAAATAAAGTTTAGAGAAGAAAAGGTATTTAATACTTGAATTATCTGAAAAAAGATAAACGGAAAAGTATAACACAAAACCTCTAGCTCTTAAATCCCGAACAGGCATTCTAAAAGAGTAAGGACATAAAGAATGAGCTATGAACGGAGATCAAATACGGCAAGGTAAAACAATAAATTAAAATAAAATTGTAAATTGTCCTAAATAAAATGTAGATGCGTCAAGGACAATGCCATCAATCGCAAGATGTTAACTTTTCAAGAGATTAAAGTTATATTAGAAAAAATGCAACAAAAAATGAAGAAATTTACATATACAATCCGGTTTTTCAGGTTTCACTACATATATATATATATATATATATATATATATATATATATGTGTGTGTGTGTGTGTGTGTGTGTGTGTGTGTGTGTGTGTGTGTGTGTGTGTGTGTGTGTGTGTGTGTGTGTGTGTGTGTGTGTGTGTGTGTATGCATCTGTGTGTGTGTGTGTTTGTGTGTGTATGTATATGTTTGTCTGAGTGTGTTTACTTGTTTGTTTGTGTGTGTGAGTGTGCGTGACTCTGTGTGTGTGTGTATGTGTATGTTTGTCTGAGTGGGTTTGTTTGTGTGTGTGTGTGTGTGTGTCTTGATGGATGGGTATGTGTGTGTGTGTGTGTGTGTGTGTGTGTGTGTGTGTATGTGTGTGTGTGTGTGTGTGTGTGTGTGTGTGTGTGTGTGTGTGTGTGTGTGTGTGTGTGTGTGTGTCTTGATGGATGGGTTTGTGTGTGTGTGTGTGTGTGTGTGTGTGTGTGTGTGTGTGTCTTGATGGATGGGTTTGTGTGTGTGTGTGTGTGTGTCTTGATGGATGGGTATGTGTGTGTGTGTGTGTGTGTGTGTGTGTGTGTGTGTGTGTGTGTGTGTGTGTCTTGATGGATGGGTATGTGTGTGTGTTATGGTAAATGTGACTAGTTCAGTGAGATTAGGTAAATATAATTATCTAATCTAGTGAAACGTGATAAATTATTGAATATTCATCATATATACATATTTGAGATTTTATAGTATTTAAAATCTGATAATAAAAACTGTAATAAATTGGGATTATTACTTCACAAAGAACACAAAGTTTTACAGCCCTACATCATAATGTAGCTATATTTTTATATAGCTACAAATTTACTGGTTAGGATGGATTTGTTTGAATAAAGCTTACTAATGCACACGTTAACACACTTTGTTTTTTTATTTTATTATTTTTTTTTGTAACTACATCTATCCTAAACGGATACTTTGTATCTATAGCGTGATGTAATGTTCTGTTTTATAAACATCGAAAGAATTTTGGAAAATATATTGACTTTAATTTGTTTTGTCATTATAATTTGAAGACTTTATAAGCTAATTTGTAATTGTGATAAATATTCTTGCACATATCTTATTTGTCTAGTTTAGTGGGGATTATGATTAGTTATGCATAGTCAGCGATTATTTACACAATCAGCGGTTCATCATATTTACCGTTAACATTAAGCTTGAAAGTTCAAAACCTGTTTTAGTTACAAAAACAGCATTATTGAGTCGTAACATCTTTCCTTTGCATTTTAGTAGCTTTTAACAAATCCAATCAAGCCACCATCGTTTATTTGCTCTTTCCCAATCCTAATATCAGATATAAAGGTCTTTAATGCGAAATAGTCACCGCCCTCCCTGGGTCAGGTTTCACGGCATGCATTATGCTGTATTTCTAAAGTGAAATAAGTCCCATTAGTGTCAACTGCCATTTAATTCAATGCCTTGTAACAGTTTCTGATAAAATCAGAGCAATCTGTTATTATTAAAACCATGAACTACGTCGATCTATGCAAAACATATTGATGAAATTATTTCAATATGTTATTTTTTCTTTTTTGTTAGTCTTGTTACGAGTCTAAACAGTAAATAGTGGGGAAAAACTAAACGTAAAGTCAATAGGCTACGTCAAGAGGCAAGTGTATTGAAATATTTTATCTTAACTCTGTACATAAACTAACGTTATCAAGCATGTTATTATTAAGCATTAATAAATCTAATGGAAACTGTCAGTAATTAAAGAACTGATATTTTTAATCTTGATAAATAATGGTTATTCAAATTTTCAAGCTCATCAATATTTACTTTAAAAACATTTTTTTGTTTATTATACGCAAATAAGAATGAAATCCAACTGACTACAGCGCGAACTGGGTACAATGTAAAGAAAATATTTGAAAAAGCTTTATTATTATTTACGTTGCATGGCTTTAATGCGATCAGTGAATTTAAGCTCTACCGACTGGGAATTGTATTAAATTCATTGGGAATATAGTCAGGGATAAGGTTGGGAAATAAAGTTCACGGGTCTGTGACGAAGGGAGGGATTCTTATCGTATTTACAGCGTCACACGTCTGAAGTAAGCTCTGCTCTATCCGTGTCATAAGAAGGATTCACCATTTACAACCCTAATCAAGAACAAGTATAATTAAAGATAAATGGGATTAGATAGGTGCTAGGGAGGTACATAACGATTCCGTGCTACAAATTCAGAAGGGATTGATGCTTCGCGTGTAATGTAGAGAGGTGGAAAAGAAAGATTACTCACTTCTTCACTCATTTCTCTTAATTCTTCTCTTCTTTTCTCTTAAGCTCTTACCTTTTTCTCATCCAAGCTTCTATTCTTTTCTCAATTTTTTTGCTGCTCTACGATTTATTTAACCGCGTTGCGATATTTATATATTTAACCGCGCGTATTTAAATATTTATATATTTATTTATTTATTTAACCGCGCTGCGATATATTTTCGTCCGCGATGTTTTCCTTTTTTTCTCATCGGCGAGGCAATTTTATAAAAATACATTCTACTTGCAGAATCTATTACTTTCTCCAAATTATGCACTGTTTACGTTTTTTGTACTTTTCTTCAACTATGTTCGGACCTAAAACCATCATTAGGGTTATACGAGAAAATCGTTAGGGGATGTATATTTAAAATCGAGACTATCAAAATCAGATTTCTCAAATGATATTTGGTTCTAGTTGTATTATTTGAAATTGAAGCATTGACATTGGCTATAATGAAAAAAGGGCGATGCCTTTGTGGGTTATAGACCTTATTGGGAGTAAGGTAGAAGCTTAGGACTCAACATAACGTCCAGTTGTATCTAAAGTAGGGGGAAATGGTGCTAGGAATGTGCTGCATAGAAAGAGAGGTGAGAAAAAGAGATTCTACGTTATACGTTATAATGATAGCAGTGTGTTGTGCTTATATCTTCCATACCGTGAGAGTTCTATCTATTTCCTAGTTTGACTATGGTAGCCTACAACATGGATGTCGAATTTCTCTCAGTAGAAACGGTAATGTTTGAAACTACAAATTTCCGCAGTATTCCTGCAGTATATTATTGTTATAAAACGAACATCATATGACAAGGCTATTTTGGTTTGGTCACTTATAATTAACATGAGTCCCGGAAAAATCGTTAATGTCCCAAATATTAAAGCTGTGTCCCGGAGTCCCGTCAATAATGTATTTGTTCCGAAATTCAGGCCCATTTCACCTTTGACTAATCCTTACAATTTTTGTCTGAGCTGTATACAAATATAGTGCTGTGCAAAAAAGTATAGATAAAACCCCAGTACAGTAAATTGCGATTTATTTATTCTTTGACAAATTTAAAATTTTAATAAGTAAATATGTCTGATCAGATATTGCTAACTTTTAGAAATTTTGTTTAGGGATAGGTATAAACCATTTTAAGTGGTATTTATATTATAATATATGACATGATGCAATTTTAATATATTTAATGCTTTTAAACTTTCGTGGGTCTAAGTGTTTCTTACGTTCTACCACATACAAAAGTAGGTTGTCCCGATTTCGACGAGTACAAATATGGTCCCCGGCTGAGTTAGTAGACACTTGAGAAGCAATGCTTTCGGACTGGTTCAACAGCAAAGCACTTAATTAGTGCGATTAAATTTCTGCCGTCGAGTGGGACAGCACTTATCGATAAACGTTATCTGTCGATTTGAGAACACCGGTACTTGAAGGTAATATTAGGTTACTTATTCCAAGTGTTTCACGTAGATAACGCACTTAAGATAATATAATTTGTATTACCATAATTTGAATAAATGCTAGTGTTGGATAAATTTAACTTCCCGCTTGTCTTTTTAGCCTTTCCTTAAACCAAAACTAAAGTGTTACCTGACGGTCGCGAGATACGATTTTGATGCAATAGAAACTTCGATGAAATGACCAATTCCCGATTTAGTGTGTTTTTAACTCTAAAAATAATTCTTCTGAATTATCTTGAAGGAATGAATTATTTTAGAAAAAACTAAAATACTTCTGTAATAATGTGTACCTTGTTTTGACGTTAAATAAAAATAAATAATAAATGTAGAGCGCAAAACTAACTACAAAAGTTTTTGTAACCGCTTGAGCGACTTCCTGATTGGCCAGTAAACACGCGGAGCGGAGGAATGGGGGATGACGTCACTAACCTCTTCATTTTCATTAGTTCAGTTGTAACCTTTTAATGCTGTTAGCTGTTTAAAGAAATGTACGTAAAACTTTGTTTTAACTGTTTCTATTTTTAAAGAATCATAGCTAAAGACTTTTATTGTTAAATTATTTACAAAAAGTTGTATCCTTGTTTCTTAACTATAGACCCTAAAGGTTCGGTTAAAAGAGTTGATTTTAATATGTTAGGATATTCTAATGTTTGACTAGCTCTTGAATGCCGTTCCTAGCTTCATACTTGAAGAGTTTCGTGGTCCTTCCATCAACTTAAAGTATTTTACAAACTTGAAAAATACTTCATTGTAAACGGGAATACAACGAAGTATACAGATGCTGACGAAACAAAAAATGGCTGACAATAGGACAAGTAAATATTTTTTTTAAGGCGTAAGTTCATAAAAAGTAGCCATACGTACAACTAATGCCAATACTAAATAGTTCATTTGATGTTAGGATCAAATTTGAGGAACGTAAATATTTTTGTTAATAGAAGTTAATTACAGTCAACTCCCGATTATCCGGGATAATTACAGGCAGGGCCGTCACGGATAATGCGAAATCACGGTTAAAACAAATACCATAATATCCACAGCCCTACTTCTACCCAATGACTGTAAAAACAGCTGATAAATAGTACCGCCTCCTGTTTTACCGTCAATACTGTACAGTTCGTTTTGATCAGAAGCAACGCATAGACTGACCACTGAGGAAGGGTAGTGTTTACGTTCGACTCGAACGCTCGCGCTCGGGGTTATCGGACCTCCAAGCATCACGTTCGATGCTTCGATGTGCTCTGATCTGATTGGACGTTAGAGATAACGCGTAATTAGGGATTCGCGCGTCATAGAACCGCATGAATTTATAAAAGGACAACAAGAAATATAACGTAAACTCAGACATGCTGATCGAAACTCTGCCCGCGAGTGCACGTCGCGCGGAAACAGGTAGGAAGGATTTAGGACACGGGGTGGCAACTGCGGGCGAGTTGACAGTCTATAAATTATTCCGTAAAGGTTACTGTACGCCCCAACGACGCCCGCGCTCGCATCCGTCCGCCGCGTTCACATTTGACTCCTCCCGCCCCACTGCTTTAAGTGGAGCTGACGATCCCGGTTGATGCGATCCCGGATAATCGGCAGTTGACTGTATTATATTTGTGTGTGTGTGTGTGTGTGTGTCTCTCTCTCTCTCTCTCTCTCTCTCTCTCTCTATATATATATATATATATATATATATATATATATATATATATATATATATATATATATATATATATATTCGAGTACATTTTTCTTTTGCCTTTCCTAACATTACAATATTTTCCTCTGTTGACTCCATTTTCAGAAAGACTCCATTTTCAAAAATTAAACCTTTTCTTCAAACGCTTCAACGGAGGAAAATATTCTAATGTTAGGAAAGGCAGAAAATGTACTAAAATGTATAGAAATATTCATAACAGAAATGAAGAGGAGTAGGTAGGTATATATATATATATATATATATATATATATATATATATATACAGTGTGTATATATATATATATATATATATATATATATATATATATATATATAAATATCGCAATATGTTTTCTTGTGTATTAATAAAGAACAAAAGTCAAAATACAAATACAAGAATTATATTTGAATTTACATTTCAATATACACACACTGTATATATATATATATATATATATATATATATATATATATATATATATATATATATATATATATATATATAAATATCGCAATATGTTTTCTTGTGTATTAATAAAGAACAAAAGTCAAAATACAAATACAAGAATTATATTTGAATTTACATTTCAATATACACACACTGTATATATATATATATATATATATATATATATATATATATATATATATATATATATATATATATATATATATATATACCTACCTACTCCTCTTCATTTCTGTTATGAATATTTCTATACATTTTAGTACATTTTCTGCCTTTCCTAACATTAGAATATTTTCCTCCGTTGAAGCGTTTGAAGAAAAGGTTTAATTTTTGAAAATGGAGTCTGTATATATATATTTGTATTTCTCAACATTCATTTAGACTAGTATCGTCTATGAACAACAAAAAGGTCGTGAATAGTCACTATTAATATAAGAACATTAAAAATCCTAGGTTCCTGATACGATATATGTTCCTGATACAATATATGTTCCTGATACAATATATGTTCCTGATACAATATATGTTCCTGATACAATATATGTTCCTGATACAATATATGTTCCTGATACCATATATGTTCCTGATACCATATCGTGTAGATAGATAATGTTTAGGGCTCACATGAGCTGAAGTTAACATTTTCTCTGTCTACCAAGTTCACCTAGATGTTGCAATAAGGAAAACAGTTAAATGAAAGAAAGGCAGGACTACGAAGAGACAATGATCGCCTGTTATTTATTGGATATGGGGGGGGGGTGTAGTTCGCAAGCGCAGAAACGCTTTCCTGTGCTCTTTGGCGAGATCAAAGAGACCCTCCTAATAAAATCGCCTACGAGTAATAGATACAGCCACACTGTATTGCGACTTGCTTGGGATAATGCGATGGTCACAGCCCATCTTCTCCTCGACAGTTTCGACTAATAACAAGGAAACAAAAATTTAATTTTTCCATTATTCTAAAAAAACAGTTAATAAAAAAAATTGTGCTTTCTCAATATAACTACCAAACAATGATCGATGGACTGATAACCGAATGGTAAATGTAATGAAATGGGCTCGTGTTAAATGGCATTAAACATGCGTCAGGTGACTTTTCCACCGGATTTTTTTTGTGTTTTTGAAAACGAAATGCGCGTGTGAGTTATCATGGTCTGACGAGTAAGCGTCTAAGATGTGCAGAGAAATACAGACATGGTTGATCGAAAATTCACTTAATTACGTTTGCGGAGTTGAAGTTAGCGCATTTCTTTAAATAAATTGTTTCAAAATTGTTTTACAATATTCTGTTTATGTACAAAATATTGCTAACTATACTCGTCATTAAATAGGTTATGTATTCTGATATATCGGGACTAAGACCTCCGTTACGTAAACACACTCCACAACGCAAACATAAATAAGACAGTTTGGCCGTCGGCCATGGTATCTATATCTGGCGCATAGTTCACATTTTTCGCAGTCACCTTTCCACTCCGCTCCCAATAAAAAAAGACACAGATATAAATATTGTTTCTTGCTTGTCAGCAGTGTCAAGCACTGTGTCAGACCTGTGCACTGGAATTCTTTAACAAACCTCTATATACCCTCTTCCTGTAGTAATCATCTGGGACCGTGTTTCCTTATCTTCTTGACAATTCATTTTCCAGATCATGACGCTGTTTCCGCTAAAGAGTTTGTCTTATTACAGATTTGGCACTTTTATTACAGATTTCATGCTACCTCACGGTTTTATATACCCCAAACAACGTAGCCTAAAGGCTCTATTAGAGCAAGTACTTTAGAGAAGCGTACCTTGAGAAACTTCATATCTCTATCCAATATCTGATACCTCTCCAGGGCCGAAGGCAGGAGAGGCACAGGGGACACGTGCCCCTCCCAAACCAATTAATTTTAGCAGCAAAATATTAACCTATAAAACGGTGCTAGACTTTTAGCAAATCAGCTCTCTGACAAGGCAATTATTGTGTAATTTTAAATGCCAAAATTTCATAAAATATGATTTCTAGAGATAAAAATGTTCAAATATCCCCGGAGGGGGTTACACCCCCCCCATCTCCCAGGGTCGTTCCCTCCCTGATACATCTTCCTGGCTACCCCCTGACCTCAGAAGGGTATAATGGGTAGAAACTGTCTAATAACTGTCCCAAAATGATAACCAACCTCAAGGATGCAACCAAATACATGTGGGTATTTAGTCTCCCCATATGACAAGGCTTAAGTTTTAGTCTCAGATTTATTTAGTAGGTACAGGATATGGAGATGGTATTATGGAAACGTTAAAAACGTTTCTTTCAGAAAACGACAGCCTGAAATCTTTTTTAACACAGAAAAATCAAACACTTAAAAAAGCAGTCCAATAGATTTAATTTTACAAATTTAGAGAGAACTGTCACGATAACAGATGTAGGATAGCGGGTAGTCATCTCTCTACACCCCCGTATAGAGAAGCTACATTCAGGTGAGCCACCCAGCACACGTGACGTCAAAATACCTTCTCCTTATCCTGTATCAAGGGGCGTTATGTCCCTAACTTAGTCAAACTGGCTGATCCCTTAAAACTACAAAAACAATAACAGCTGTTATGATCCTTAAAAAATTACAAACTAGTTCAACTCACCGTTCAAATGAACGAACTGAACCTCCGGGCCGTTCCCATTATCGACAGTTCTAACAACATAAAAACACTTCTTGATGTGTTCCAACAACGCGCAGAAACACATCCTACTTGTAAAGCGACCTAGCCAACACTAATGAAAACCGCCAGGCCTATACTACACCAATGTCGTCGGCATGACGTTAAAAGTGATGTCATTAAATTTTATTAATGTAAATACGATTTTGATGATTAGACGCGGCTGGGTAAAGATAAATGTTATCTGGAACAACGAACAGGTAACAATGCACGCTTATTAGTGTACTACTCTTCTCAAAACAGTTGGCTAGAAAAGCACAACAAACAAACCTGAGCATACAAAGTAATTACTGAAGGTGTCTTCATTAATGATATTTTACGGCGACCAATTATTGACTATCACTTTAAAGAAGTGTTGTATTATAGAATTGCTAATAACGATAAAATTATGGGAACGGAAAACCATAGTTTGGGATGTAAGAAAGAGTAAAATATACCCACCACTCTTGGGATTTTCATTTTAGAGGTAATAAGCCAATACGACCACTATTGCTTCCGAAGGATAAAAAATAATTGTGAATATATGTAGGATTAAGTTAGGAGGATAAAATCCTTTGCTAGAGGCCATGACGAATACCACCATTACCTACCTTCTATTAGGATGATGAAGAGGTAGCTATCGGATAGGTAAGAAGAAGAAGGAAGCGTACATGGAATTCTGAAAAGCTAAGCAAAAGACATGATGATCTACGAGTACTGGGAGTAGAGGAATTAAGGGAGGTAAGATTTTTTTACCTAAAATAACTTTTTCCCCAACTGCTGTGAAGACGTGTCTATCAGATAACCGTCACAACTACTTGCAGAATTAAAAATAGACATTTAACATTAATAAAAATAGGAAAACCCTGTCTACAATACAATTACACTTGCGTTGCGGTCCGATTTGGCATCTTCCGAAACTGTATAGGTAAGAGTAGCCTATAGGCAAATTTGTAAAAATCTTTCCATGCAAATAAAGTTAAGAAGGAAATAAATGATGTGAAAATAATTAGTTGTTACATGTGGTGACGTATGTTCTGTTTATATTTTGGTTGGGAGTTGGTGTTCGGTGATTGGGAACTGCTAGGATCCTATCAACAGAATCGACTATTTGCGCCTCTATCCGCTTACTTATGCTAAGGACGTCAATCCATAATTAGAAGACAAAACAATGTAAAGACAAGACAATGTTTAAATCACCGGAAGCTTCATTTGTCTGGAAATACATGCCTAAATTAAGTGAAATCAATATGATCTGGAAATGTCACCAATCAAGTCATTTCTATGAAAATCTAAATATGGATAAACGATAGATATAGTTATATAGAATGTGAGGTTCTTGAATAATGCGACTGCATTCGTTACTTTGTGGGCAAAACAATTATTTAGAAATCCCACAATGAAATGAAAATACATAAAGACACGAATCCTTTACGTTTTCAGATCTAAAGGAGTTTTAGTTTTCAGCAAACATCTAAAAAAAAACGTCGATGCAAATTGGCAGGCAAAAAAAATATTAAAAAAAAACTAATTAAATACTTTAGGTCCTCAAAAAGGGGCGTTAGAATCACATCATGATTCGTGCGGTGCGTGGTAAATCACATGGTAAATACAGACCAAAACTGTATCTTACATTTTCTCTTTTCAGGTTTTACTTATGCTAAATCATTTCGGGAATTCTCTTCCTTTTCAGACATAGCCAGTTCTCTTTACATGTGTTATTTCTACTACTTAATTCATGCTATATATTACTGCGTTTATGTAAACGCTTACATTTAAGACGTCATGGTAAAAACGTCATTACCATAGTCGAATTGAAATTAATTATATATTTGGTAGTTGGCAAGAGGGTGGGTGAGCTTTGATTTGGAAATTCTTCAGAATGGCGCTGCATCTGTCCTGCTCACATCACTGCAACCCTGTCAACCATGGCAGCCTTGTCAGTCCTTGACTGGACAACAGCCGAGTCAAGCCCCTAGGCCCTCTTTGATCACTCTGGCAAAATAACTTTCTAACGTTAATTCATTCTACCACAATTCTCTTACAAGGATACGTGTTGTATATACATAAATTAAAGAATCTTATAAAAGCACAACATTCACTACTCTCAACAGGGTAGACTCTTGTTTCGTCAACACTAAACGTTAGAGTAAATCATTCATTGTCAATGTAAATAAATGTTACTTACAATGTACTTCATTGACAGTGAATGATTTAAACTGAAGAAGGTAACTTGTACTGTTGCCGAAACATGAATGTATAAAAAATTATATCCTCTTGTGAAAAAATAGTTTTGTGTGCTTCTATGAGATCTCTTATAAATAGTTTATAACTTTTGTCAAATATTAGAGTAAGTAAAATTTATTTATTAGTTATTGTTTTGTTATTAGTTATTTGTTAGTTAGTTGAATGTACCATAAATTCGTTTCAATTTAAAAATTAATAAAATACGCAAAAAATGTACATAAGATCTGAGCCTCAGGGTAAAAATAACCTAAGCGTTGCAGGATAGACAGAATCTGTAAATAACCAGAAGGCAGATTCGACTGAAAAAATGACAACCAAAAACAAAGGTGTTAGTAAACTTCGCCATCCCATTGGTATTAAGTTGAACAGACTATACCAGTCGATATAAACTTGCTCATTGATTTACTTTACACTAAACTGGCTAGCCTCGGGGAAACATATGCGAACAAAGAACTTGACTGTGGAATACACTCCCAGTCTCGACCATTTGTAATCGATTAAACGGCAAACAGGCGTGTAAACTGTAATAACCGATAACGCAACAGGCTCGCAGAGTGGGAGAGAGCAAAGAACCGCTTAGGCTTATAAACCAGTCTGGCGGTGAAAGGATTTAGCTATGGTTCCTGTGTGACTGCTTAAACAGCTGATTATAGAACGTGGTAGCTTGTTTCTTATTTACTGTTACAACGAAGTCTGTTCCTTACTACAATTTCTTTCCGTCTTTTTTCTTATTGAATTTTTCAAAACGTTTACGTATCTAAATTATTTTATCTTCTGCAAGAATTGAATCTCTGTTCTTTGCTCATCCCCCGAAGCAAAAGAAACGTTTCAGAATTATAAATAAATGGAACATAATCTTCTCCCCAGTCTTCCTGAATGCTCATAGGAAACTAGCTTGGGAAATATTTACCAAAAGAGAAAATTTTCCCAGAAATGTGGTAGAGAAGAACTAAAATACCCAAAACTGTAACAGCAACAGTTCTTGTAGGAGGAAGAGATCGGATACATCAGAATTGGATAGTTTTGTACGCAACTCAAAGAACCGAGAGGGAACCAGGTCATGTGACAGTAACTTGATACAACTGTATTACAGAGTGGAATCTATAGTCTAATCATCAGAAGTACTCTATTACTTATCTATTGGAACAGATCCTTAGCACAAATGTAATGTTCCAGAAACATATGCTCTTACTTCTTACACGATTTCAGTTGTGTTTCAGCATATAATAGTTAATCTATTTCATGGCATTGTTTTCTTCCTAGTACACCAATTCTTCCCTTGAGAATTTTTTTTTATCAGCTTTTTTCCGCACATTCTTTTTGATAACTGATTTATCGCTTCTTCTTTTACTTAACCGTGGTTTAGAATTAATCTATATCAGGTAAGTTGCCTTGCCTGTACAAAACTAGGATCTTAATGCAATTTCTTTAGCTCTACCAGAATTTCGCTTATCTTTCCGCTCACACGTAGATCTAATGAGTAGACATTTCTCTAGGGCTTAGGTAGATAATATTTCTACTTCAGGTGTCCCACCATGCACTCGTAAACCATAAAACTTCCCTATTTTCCAAAACTGAGACTTTTTGGATGTCCTTAACTTATCTTCTTATATTCTCAATAATTTCATAATCCAGGCAGCAGTGAAAGTTACTGATTCCAGTAAAACACAACAACAAAAAACATAAGCATCCGGTTTCATTACCATTCATTACCGTCCTACTAATCTCCTTGTAAAAGGGTTCACCCTAGTCTCTTATTTATTCTGTTTGCCTTGTTTATTCTAGTTGTTCCTTTTTTTAAATTTGTAATTACTTTAATTTTCAATTCCAGATCATGTTAATACATAGTACACTTAAACTGACTTAATGTCCATGGTTTTTCTTTCAACGGTGGGAAATACCAAATGTAATTACATACAACTACTAATGCGTATTCAAGAAGCCTGAATATCTTCGCGACGCCCTAATGATCATGCAAAGATTTTATACACCGTATTAAGATAGGTGCATTAATTTTCCTGAGTTTGGAGATTATCACGACTTGCGTGTGGCATAAAGTAAATCTAATTTTTATGCTACGACACGTAAAGCAATAGAGATGAGGAAAGACAGATAAAATATAAATGAGACTAAAGGGAGAGACATTTTTCTAGATTGGGAGATCGGGAAATTTATGGCTGGCGTAAGCAAAAAGGTTTGTTAAAGCCTACTCTCGGTGGAGTCAGGGAGAGCTGTATAAATGTAACACCCCATAAGGTTGAGAAAATATAAATAGGCGCCCCGTGTGGAGGCAGAGGAATTGAAACGAAAGTACATTTATCATGATGGTTTAAACGATAAAGAAGAATCACAGTCCGTGTTAGAAAAGCTGGTTTTTACAGTAAGCCTACTCCATATTGTTCCTCTAAAAGGTGTCTACCTGTTTCTCGATTACCTATATGTAATAAAAATCCCATTTTGACAGGATCATCTACCATCAGTATAATTAGTAGCCCCGGATGATTACAATAAAGTCGATCTAAAGCATACGTGAACTTTTTCAGAGTTTAAGAAGTAAACGCAGTCCTGCCACAAGTTTAGAACAATGGAAAAACATTGCTACAACTTTAGTGTATCGTAAATACGAAATGGACACTGCTGTTTGGAATAATGCACTCGGGAAAAAAACGTTTGCTACTTCAACATTTGGCCAGATCGCTGAATATACAGAGCACACAGCAAAACATTACAGATCTGGTGCGAATCATTAAACTGTCGTGAATTTATTCAAATTTCCGTTCAGCTCGGCGAAAGCAGGCAACAAGTACTTGATAAATATGTAACAGGCGGACGCTTCAGACTGCCTACTAAGCACCTTTCAGTGACTAACGACAATGCTTGTAAAGAAGAGCTTTGCATAAACCATAGGGGTCCTTTATGATTTTGAATAACTGTTTTTCATAGTTCCGATTTTAGGAGTTCAAGTTAAAAGTTCAGTCTTTGTGTAAAATCTCGGACGCGAGAGAAAGCCATTATACTGCTCGCAATATTTAGTTACGCCGACAATTAAGAAACAAATAGGAATTGAAAGTAAACTTGGAGAAAAGGTGTAGGCCAAGCGTTAGAATATCTCCTTACCACGTGCACTAGAAGTATAGCCATTTAGGGGCGTGGAAAGGTTGTTGAATGAAGGAGCTAAACTTACTGGTCTAGTAGATGGGAAAGAATCATGGCTCTCGTGAAGCATCGCTAATATAAGGGGTATAAAGTGCGTCTATCTGTTACACCCACGAGTTGGTAGAAGACATAGGCTGAATATAGACAATATCATGTAGGGGAAACGAATATGAAATGGAGAAGAGTGAAGAATCATGATCGACTCTATCGGGGTATGATTACATAAACTTATTAATCCCTTTAGGTATAAAACGTTAATGTAAAGAGAAGAATCGGTAGAATATGATAATATTATAAAGTTCCCTCGATGTTCGAAGTGGGGGAAACTCCAAAGCACTGTTAGGAATGGACCGTACAAGTTCAGATTTAGTCGGATTGGATCGCATGACCTGGAGTGATTTATCGCTTATTTACCACCTTTTAAAAGCCAGACGGACTTTCATGGAACATTCCAAGTAAGTAGGATAATAGTTCTGTCTCTTCAGCAGAACATAGCCAGAAAATTGAAATAATGGGGCTGAATTTCCTAGCATTAATGTTTTGAAAAGCAATAAAAAAATTACAACCCCATATTTAGTCCCAAAAATTCAACAATTCCCTTTAAACTTGATTATTTTGCAGTTTATTAACAATATTATTATTTTTGCTTTTTTACGGAAATAAATGAAGCTTATTACAATCAACTTCCAAACATATTAATAAAGTAAATACATAAAATTTCCCGGTGTAATGGAATATAGACAAGGACTTGTTCCGAGTCTTACACACAAAACGAACCTACTCTCTCACGGGGATACAGGGGAGTGTTCATTCGTTGCACTAAATTATGAAGAAGAATAAGGAAAGGCTAGTTCTATGGAAGATACACAAATGGATTCTGTGGTAGTAGAGGAATATTACAGCTTCTAGAGTCAGGGCCGCTCATTCGGATTAGACCAACAGAGATATCGGGGGTGAAAGTGTCACCTAACCATTCACGTCAAGAGTATACGAGATGTAAGTGAATTTACTGCTATTGTGAATTTGGCGATGTGAGTTATAACGCTTATAGCAGTTATAATAATAATAATAATAATTTGTACACTCACAAAAACATTTTTGTTGAATAAAAATGCGGTTGTTTCGTCGGTCAAGTATAATTTTTGTATCAAGTAAATATTTGGAACGTCGGCATGTGTGTATATTTTAAAAGGCCTGATTAAGGATAACAATTTAGCTATCGAAACTTGGCAAAATTTATAATAAATGATACTTGACTCACAAAACAATTGCATTTTTATTCAAGAAAAACGTTTTTGTGAGTGTATAAATTATTATTATTACACTTCGACTGCTTTCAAATCATTCAAAACCGCACCTATCAACTCTGGTTACAAGACCTGGGAACTTGTCACAAAATCTTTCCATATATCCAACTTGTAATTCTTGAAAAATGATCCTGCCAATTTCTTATTTTCTTACAAAGCAAGATTAATTACATTGGTCTGTTTAGGTGGCTGAAGCCAACACACCATCGAAACAAGTGTTGGTCGAGCTTTACAAACTGTCCTCTATGAGCAAGCTATCATCCCTTAGGTGACTAATTGCATACCTGAGTGCACAAGGAATTCCTGTGAGCTTTGGAAATACTTCCCTTACAGAGTTTGAGTTTACACAAAGCTATCTGAAGAAGAAGCGCAGCGAGTGGTTTCGGGTTAACTTCCAAAGAAAAATTAAAAAATTTGTTTTTAATCTTTTATTGGCTAAAAAAATTATTTTAAATTTTACAAATTTACAATTTTTAAATTTTTTACAAAACTGACCAGTTTTATTTTTAAATTTGTTAAGTTTTCCTAATTACCTTAAAACTCTTATTTGGAATATACCAAACCTTCTGAGCCTCGCTTATGAGCACAGGAAATATTTAAATAATAAAGAACATGAACCTGAAATCAATAATTTGTGACTAGTAGTTGCTTAAATAAAAGAGTTTAGATGTATTCGCTATACTCCCTGATGATGATGATGATGACAGTTTGTAATTGAAACGCGTTTTGAAAAAAAAATATATTAATTTTGAGCTAACACTCGTTACTATTTAGATATTATCTGTTATTATTTCATTATTTAACAAATAAATTCAAACATTATGGCCTATATTTTCAAGATAATTTTTCTATAAAAACAGAAAGCCTTAGCTTAGAGCTGTTAATTCGTATAGGCTATAGTTTGCAGTGGCGGCTGGTGCCTACACACGATAGGGGTTGCAGATCGTAAATATGTTTTGTTAAGGGAGAGAAATCGTAATCATGAAAACGTAAAAGGCAGTTATAAGGAAAATAGATATAACTTTGTGATTTATTATATTGAAGGAAATATACTGGCATTTTAAAATTTATGTTTACTTATATAAGACACCGGATCTCAAATCATGGGTTTATTTATTAACAAACCAATCTCAATTTATTCTTAACTGTGAATGTCAACAAACTCGGAGATGAGTCTCTTCGGACGGAGCCGATATTAACCGAACACTCCCGAGGTTGCAGCCCGTGCGCAACCTAAGGAATCATACAGCGCTGCCTAACTTTTCCAGTTTTTCTGAACCTTCCAATGCTTTTTCTCCATCAAGAGTGACATAACTGGGTTTGCAGGTTTCCCAGTGAAGTTCCTGCGAGCAAAACTGTCTGCAATGAGCGAACGGCCACACGGTCACTGTGGTTCTGACGTTTTTATTATTATTTGTAATGATGGAATAAGGTATGTGATGAATAATCGCTCGTAACAATGTACATTCATCTGGCATAATAAATAAATGTATTTTGTTTTTCCTATTGATCTCTGGTTCAGGAGTTGCGCAACCGTGGAATCTGCCCACGAGCCGCCACTGATAGTTTGTGTAAAATATTTCCATGTGCGTAGCTTTGTTTAGGGATGACTTAAAGGAGCTAGAAGCTACACCAGTTGTGCATACAGAAGATTTGTTTCAGAAATAAAGCTTGGGGAAAACGCTTACACGTGCTAGGTATGGTTTATATTAGGGATGGGCCGATTCCGATTCTCGATTCCAGGAATCGTCGATTCTAGGTGGTATCGAGGAATCGTCGATACTCGATTCTTCATTCATAAACGTGTCGATTCCGATTCCTATTTTGTTAACTATTAGTCTAAAATATGCGTGTGGAGTAATTTATTACCAAACAAAATTTATTATATTTGTGTGGAAAAATAATTAATTGCCAACTATGTCTTATTTATGTATTAGTTGATTTGAACGAATTAAATGATTAAAGTAAACAAAAATATTATTATTTATGAAGCAACAGCAATCAAGATCGTAACCATTTCTGGTAGTTTGACATCGCTCGTCTCTCTCTCTCTCTCTCTCTCTCTCTCTCTCTCTCTCTCTCTAAATGTCAGAACAAAACACAAAAAAGTACAGTAAAAACTCGATTAACCGTCACCGTCGGAACCGTGGCCATGACGGTTGAGTGAATAGACGGATAACAGAAACACTGTATTATTCCTCCGAAACTTAACCTTAATAAATTATATTATAGACAGATATCACTCTCACGGTTGAAGGTTTTGTGTAGGCTATTACATTAAAACAGAACTTTTAAAAGGTTTTGCCATATGACCGAGATATTAACTAAATTAATTATTAGAGAACTAGCATGTAAGCTAACATAACTTGAAAGAATCGAGAATCGAGAATCGACTAAAGAATCTAGAATCGAAAGGAAAATTTTAGAATCGGAATCGGAATCGAAAATTTTAGGAATCGGCCCATCCCTAGTTTATATCCACGAGAAAATTGATGGAGCAGAAGATGAGACTTTCAACAAACTTTCATAACAATCTTAGATTCGATATTTGTAGAGTATAGTTTGCAAATATCTCTTTATTCTTAGTAGAATTGTGGTTTGTGAACGAACATTTAAAGATTGATTTCAAGATCTTGTAATATCTTGCAAGCCTTTACCCGATTTGCAAAACAAATACAATCCAGGTAATGTGATTCAACCTGTGTTTAGTGTTCTCTGAGTAAGTAAGACAGTATTTAAATAAGGAAAGTAATTAAAATGTAAACCAATTTAATTCACTAATTTTTCAATCTTATGTCTAATTTTAAATATTATAATAAGATTAAATTTTCAAAATTGTGAAAGTTTACCACATTTTTAGTCCCCCTGGATTGTTACCCCCTCCCCGAAGTGATTTTAAGCTGCCCTACTAATCCAAAGTAACAACATATTTCCTACACTTTTGGAATGAAATATTTGGACAAAACTTATGTTTGGATTCCTTACAGTAGGGGAGGGTTAAACCAGTTACCTGAAAACGCCTTGCCCTCTCATACCTTTCAGAAATATTTACAATGACCGGGAACAATCAGGCGGTAATTTCATGGACAGGCGTTTGGTTTTTACAACTGACAATAACGCACGCCGCTACGTGACTATGTCACTAGGCTGACATGTTCTACAAATTGGCTAATCACGTGGCCTTGGCCTATTTTTTAACCCAGATACTTCAGGCCCAATTAGTAAAAATTGTATTCATTAAAATGTAGATAGGCGTGAGACGATTGCAGTTTAGGATAGCATATCTTATCGGACGGCGGGATCCTACATGAGTCAGCCTGGCAAACAGCTCAGGGAATCCTACAGATAAGGCAAAACACAAGCTTCTCATTATCTAGACATTTGTGACAAAAAGGCGACTATGAAAATACAGTGTGAAATTAGTTTTATAAAAGACATATGTTTAAGAAAGGCAAAAAGCCCAAATACACGAGTAATAGCAATAGGTCTACTCCCATGTAATTAATAAAACAGCAACAATTCTCAAGTTAAAGAGGACAATAACCCCTCACTCTACGTAGACTGCATAGCAAATGTACTCTACTCTTCTTATTTTTCCTTAAAGTTTCCACATTTTGGGTAGCAGAATATATTTAACAACTTTATATTTAGGACGCAGAGTGTTTCTACAGTGCACATCAATGGACTGATTCAGTAGCTAATACTGAAAAAAATCCAAAAATCGTCGGTCTAAAAAGGCTTTGTTGCTGAGTTAGGGCTAACGAAAGATTTCTGTTCCTACGGGAAAATTAAACAGTAGGTTACTGAAACTCTGGGGACCCAAATATTCCAGTAAGTCTAGTTTCTTATGTTTATTTACATGAAAAAATGATGAAACTAGTAGCAGAGATGTAACTCTAATAGTTCTTGGGAAAATAGTAGACTAATTTTTTTTTTAACTGAAATGAAAAGTATAATTTTTTAGATTTTAGCCTACAAGCAACTGAAGTAAATTTTTGGACATATATTTGTTGTAATTTTTTTTAAACTTCAGCAAGAGAATCTGTTCCCGATACGGCCACGGAATTAAGACACATTGTTTATATAGACTATCTACAGTTATTTTTATCTTCCAATCAAAACATTTTCTCATGAATTTTGTTGTTACGGAAACTTCTACGTTTGGACTTTACATATAACGACTTGTAGTACTTCCTTATTTATGAAGTACAAGAATACATATTTGTACTAAAAGTAGTTTACCTAATATATACTAACATCTTATTTTTACTTACTTATTTCAAGTTCCCTAAAATGTTTTAAAATCAACAATCCCCCTTTCAAATAGTCTAGGAACATATTTTTCTACGTTTTAGAATATATCTAAATAGATGGAATTAACCGTAAATATATCATTTTGCCTTTAAATTTCTATCGGTAGACACCTGTCTCACTCCAGTAGACAGGCTGTCTACATCGGGTAAAGGACCCTCAGGGGGAAAGGAATATTTTCTTTTACTTCCAACTCTATGTAATTTATATGCTCCATCTTTACCTAGCTTTCTACATTCCAGCTATCTGTCTTCCTAAACTTTGGAGTAATTTCCCTATGTTTTGAAACCCACCAGAGCCAAATAATTATAGTGAAATTTACTGTTGACTAAAAGTACGATACTGGACCCAACCCCAAGCAGTCGAAATGTTAAACAGGCGAACGTCATTAGGTTATAATTTATAACAACAGAATAAACCGATCCAAGTTTATTACACATCATAGTCATTTATAAAAATTTCTTAGATTCCTTACAAATAAAAGAAATATTACTTCAAGGAAATGTGGTCTTATGAAAATAGTAAAACTTTACAACATATAATGTAGCCCCAAGTTAAAAACATGTATTTTTTGTAACATTAGGTATGCTAATGTTTTGACAAATGATTTTTAAACATAGTGTAACTATTTATTTTTGTTGTCTTTCATGAATTAGAAAAAGTACTAAAATAATTATTAGGATTAAAAAAATAATCCCTAAATATATTTCTACTTACTCAGAAAATGGTTTATACAAAACCATCCTAACTGTCGTCAATTTATTAGCTTGATTCACAATACGTCACTAAAAATTATATACATCTCATTAAACAAACATAAAACACTGATCAACCAAACGCGAACGAACACTTTCACAACGAAGTATAGACGCAGACTGAATCTATTTGTAGAAAAGTTAGTCAAGGATCGCTTCCGGAAATAAACAGAACAGACATAACGCCATCTATCGGCGCCTACTGACAGTAGCGATGTATATTTAGAAATACAATCTGCATTATCAACAAGTGGGGGATCTGGCTAGCGTTATTGACAAGAACGTTCATTTGCGTCAATAATATAATAGAGGTGTTTACTTCTACTGGGAATTCTAATAATCGGTGAGTGACATAATTAATAATTTTAATTAAATGGGTATTTACAGATATATTATTCAATGTTTTTAATTCTACGTTATCTAGAAAGTTTTTAATTCCATTAAATTGAATCTAACACCTGCCCTAATACCTATATGACATATTCAATACCTAATACCTATATGACCAGATATTTTATTACTCTGATACAAAGGTATATTTCTGTTATTATTACATTAATATTTAATTACCTCTTTTAATTCAGTTATTAGGTTTCTGCTACTGTCAGGACTTTTACACAAAACAATACATTTAAGTAGGCATAAATATAATGAACACTGTATGTAACACATTGTATGTGTGAGAAAAAAAAAATATATATATGTATTGAGGGACTGAGTAGAACAAAATATTATAACTTCCTTCCAACTATCTCTAGTTAGCTCCAAGTTGCTGTCAAACTGTGAATCGCCAGTTAGGGGGAGGGTGTGGTTTATGATTTCATAAACTCTTCCAGCGTTGGAATATTGCTATTTAAAACAAAAAAAGGCGGTCTCCGAATGCAAATAAATATAGTAGGCAGGCAAAGATATTGTTTGTACGACGTTAAATAATTTAGAAAATATATCTAAGAAATGAAAATTTATATGTCATTCACACTAAAAAACCCTAAGATGATTAAGAGACCCTCGCGTCTCCGAGCGCACACACTCACACACGCTGACCTGCCAACCTGTCACCGATGGTTTTCCTTCAGTCGCCTATTAGGCCTTGGTCTATAAAACAACGATTTTTCTAAACTGTTACACTCGTGTAATTTTTACTGACATTCTTTGATTGTGCAAATTATTCCTTAAAAATAAACGCCTAATACGACGTAATTATATCACTCCTATACTAGCTTACTGCGAGGCCTTTTTTAATAATAAATATGTAAACTACAATTATTTTTTCATTCAGTTTATTACACTTGGGAGTGTCAAATATATCATGTTTAGTCTCTATTTCCAATGATAGACTATAAGGAGATAATATACTAAATAAAATAGTCAGTAACAATTAACTATGCCAACAAGTTACATTTTAAAGAATTTTAGTTTTGTAGACCAAGGCCAAATAGGTGACTCATGGAAACCAATATTACGACGGGGGTTTGAAATGTGAATGACAATAAAGGCACACTGTTTGTTTACCTGGTAATAAATGCAATGTGTTTCATTAAAAACTCTTAAAATGTACGGCACATTACATACATAGCTTTTAATGGAATATTGAAAATGTTAACTGATGAAGAAGTTTCTTCTACGTGTCTTGTGGAACTTTTTATTTTAAATTTGCAGAGTTTTAAATTAGAAAATATTTAAATTTTAACAGAAAATGGAGAAGATTTTCACACTCCCGGCGTTAATTTTTTATCCTAATATAAATTTATTGGCGCGCAGTACTCGTCCCGGAGAGTCGCCAGTTAGACAGTTCTGTCCTACCTGATGGTTTTCAAGACGATCGTAGAATCAAAACGCACAATAAGCTCAAAATATAGATAGAAAACCGAAATCTTTGCATGCATTTGAAAGGATAATAGCGAATAAGGTTTTTATAGGTTTAAAAGCTTTTCTGTTATCAAACGTTACAGTTTATTTATATCTAAGAAGATTAATTCTATTACCCAGAGGAAAGGATTTTTAATGTTCTAAGTTCAGTAATTACAAACCTTAGCCCTTGTAAAGTAGTGAATAAATCCACGGGAGGAATTTAATTAAGGCTGTTGTCGAGGGCTGCATGACTGGAATATTTTATTACCCTGGAGGTCTACAAATCAGTAGGCTAATAAAAGCATATCGTTGAACGTACAATGCCGTAAACCTGTCAAATATCAAGTTTAAAGCCAAAATATTTCATGAATTCTTAATAGAGGTAAAAATTTGTTAATAATTACCTATATATAAGTGTTTTATTCGTGGTTAAGGCAGGGCCCATTCTTCGTTGATTTATATAATACTTAGATGTTTTTTTAGATTCAGTAAAATATTTTGTTTTAATTATTTTATCGTAATTTTTGATTCGTTAAGAAATTTGATCACCTGATAAACATTTAGAAAACTATACAAAAAGAAGCAAAATAAAATCCTCAATCGATTAATTTGCATCTGAATTTATTATGAAGAATGTTTGTATTTTCCGGACGGTCACATGTGACTTTTTTCTTTGCTTATGAAAATCAAAGGTTCAAGAGCGGTAAACACGCGCTCTCCGTTTATACTGGATCCAGGTAAAATCTCCAGATTATTCGTCCACCACGTTCATCCTAATGGTATCATTACAGCATGTAAGCTTTGTAGTTGTACAAAAACCCCACCTACACGAAATATTGCCTATCTACAGTCTACCGCTGATAACCTTGCCTCAGATAGGAATGCCTAGATCGAGTTAGGGAGACATTACCATAACGAATGCCCTATTGGAATACATAAACAGCAATAAATATTTGCAACCACAGTGGTGTAATATTAATAGAAAACAATTGACATTGACTGTCTGAACGATGTTCGCCCGACCCTTCTTACCTCCCGGAGGCAACGTCAGTCGTGGATCAACTCAACCTGCAATCCTCTGTAATTTATGTTTCAGTAATCATCCAAAATAGCTGCATCTATCATTCTACATGACTCTATCTTTCTCTCTACTTATACATTCGGGTTAGGTTACGTTGGGTTTGGCTAGGTTATTGAAGAACGCTAGATATCTTGCCAGTATAAATAAAATTAACTAATTCAAGTATTTAAACTCCTTTACAGTTAGATTATTGTCTAGATAAATGATACAGTTTATTTCGTACACCACGTAGTTATGGTGATACAAGAAATTTAATGTTAGGCTTTATAGATTTTATCATTGTGGAAAATTAGATAATATAAACAGAAAAAAAATTTAAAAGTATAAAATAATAAAATTAAACAGCAAAATATCTTAAAATTAATAACAGAGGACAATGAAATTCTTAAATGCTTACATTACAAATTATGGTTTGATATATTATTTGTATAGTGGGAAACTAAATTTGAAAAATAATTAAAATCCAATGACAAAATTACGAAATATTTATAATTTTTTTAAAATTTAAAAACTCTTTTTAAAATTTGTTGCTCTAGTTCATCTCAAAAGAGGGCTTTACTCAGCTACTGGTCAAAATCAATTTTATTTTCAACTATTACATTTACACCTTAAATCGAACATGAGAGATGCATTTCATTACATCTGAACAAGACGGGAGTGTCTCATAAAACAAACAAAGGAAATTGCTTCCCTAATTTTATCAGATCATAAGCAGATTCCGATTGATCGGTTCTGAATTTGGCCTCAAGAGCTCAACGGAGGACTGAGTAAAAGTATATCAGCTTAATATGATGTTATATTTGCATATAGGCCTGCATTTGAGTATAACTTTCTGTCTTTCCAAACATTACAATATTCTTCATTGTTGATGCGTTTCGGAATAACTCTATTCTGAAAATTTTAATAGTACTCTTAAATAGTATCCTACTGTTAAAAAGGCACCAATAAAGACAAATATTGTAATGTTAGGAAAGGCGGGAAACTGTACTGAAGTATATATAAATATTTCTAAAAGATGTGAAGATGAGTTTGTTCTATATTAAAAATGTAATAATGTAGCAGTTGAAAAACAAATATTAAAAAAAAAAATGAAATAGTTGTGTAAAGCCTACGGTAATTTTGCATTTAACGGGACGACACTAAGAAGCTTACATAGTTTTGAAGCTTGTAAATTTTGGGAAAAAATCCAAAAGCCACTGTCCTAATTCCTTACACAATTTAAATTTATAAAATTACTCTTTGGAAAACGGCTCGTACATTTACGCAATATACTCTCAGTTGTACACATATACACAAGGTCATCCCTGTGTAACAATCTCTGTGTGTTAGCAATATCCCTCTAAAAACTGATGCAGGCTAATAAAGAACCCAGTACAAGATTACATAAAAAGAACAGAGATTCACCATGGCTCCGTATAAATTCGTCCCGTCGCAACAATAACAGGCAGTTAAAAAATGACCTTTACTATGCGCTCGTGCAGGTGGAACGATTGCATAGTGCCTTGCCTTTTCAAAGACATTTCAAGGTACACACTCAAAGCATTCTTTAATAATTACAGGAAACAGATCCCACGATCTGAATGAAAGATGACATAATTCCAAAGTGTGGGAAGAAACAAGTAAAAATCGAATAAAAGCAATCGGAAGCTTGTTTGCTGAGAATTAAAAAAAAACTATTACCGTCTAAATAGAATGTGTGATTTACAGTAAAATATAATTGTGGAAAAGTGGCATGTTGTTATGCAAAAGCCACAGAGTCTAATGTGCATGCGTCGCCAGCCCGGAGTTCTAATTCCTACCCTAATCTGACGACAGTTTATTCTGGCGTTAGCTCGATCTCTACCTTTTAATAAACATTTAGAGTGCTGTAATGGAATATTTCTATCTTTTTATTTCGACCAGTGGTGTAAGCCCTGCTCTCAAAGGACTAGTGAGCAAGTGGGGCTGATGTATCTCTCCCGTAGACCAAGCAGTCATTTTAAAAGTCCGGCCCTTAGGTAAGTCCAACCGAGAGTGTATAAAGTAAACTAATTAGAAAGAGTATTTTAGGAGATACAGAAAAGCTGGAAGTTAGGAAGGTTCCACTGGTCCCGGGTAGTTGTGGAACCGTCGTGTCTGATTCTGCTGAGTTCGCCGACTACTAGGTGTAGAAGGTCAAGGAGCTACTGATCGGAGAATCGCTTCGTCCATGGGCGGGCCTGAGACCAGTCCAAGGCTTACAGCAAGGCTTTCGGGTTCTTACATACCTACTGATAATATTAGTCATGACACCAAGTCCCCCCCCCACTGTAGCTAGTCACCCGGTTCGAGAGTCACTAAGTTAAGGTTGGATTCGTGGAACGGGGTGTGGATTCGTATTCTGAATTTAAGAAAATCCTCAATATTCCTCACTAACTTTCTTTGGACGACGGGATAAGGGGCTAGCTCTAAGGTGTCTTCGACTAATTTCTTCATATCTTTATTTTCGCAGTATGTAACCCTACTTACCTAATTCATCCGTGTTCTTATTTAACCCTTCACGGAGTTGAGCCTATCAGACTTTCGTATAACATACAACCCTCTAAGGGTCTGAACAGAAAGCTTCACTGGGAACATCTGGGTTTTTTACTAACTTTCAGGCCAGATCATTCTTTTATCCTCTCTAAAACTAAACACACCCCTTAACATCCCTAATATCCTATTCGTCCCATTAAAACGCGTTTAAGTAACGTCAAAAGTGATTTTATAAGCAAATTAGAATTTAAATATTTTAAAGTCGGAAAACTAATGCGGCCCGGTGCCACATTCTTAGTTGGTACTCCAGTTCTTATCTCTGCGACAGCTACAAAATACAAAAGAGGCGAACTGGCCACTGAACTTGAGCGGAGGATGTGCGAGAAACCGGTTAGATCTAGTTACCATGGAAACTAAAGGTCCCTATGGGGAAAGGAAATGATAATCCTCCTCCGTTGATCTTCACTGGAAAAATACTGTTCTAACTTTACTTCTACTATAATTTTATTTGAAAGTACACCACACCTTGTAGCTGACAGATTCACGCACATATTTATCCAAACGTTTACTTTCTTTATGTACAGTAACGGTTAAACTAGTGAACAACTGATATTTTAAAAGTTTGTTGGTGCTTTTCTCACGACAACCAGGCCTTGACGGTGAAAAACGATGATTGGGTGAAAGCCGGCATGTGTTTAAATATCACGGCGCTGTGATCATCGTTTTTACTGAATCTCGATTCGTTTTACTTTCTCGCAGGCATCCAGTCAAGTTGGATTCAGTTTTATCGTGTTTTGTTACAAGTGAACGCCACAAATCGAACGTGTTGTTCCAACACTAAAAGAGATGAACATCGAGTTGTGTAACCATTTCATATTTCAAAATTTTTATTCATAGTTTTGGAATAGGGCAGAAAATAGCGTTAAATAATTAGAGTAACATCATTTTAAATAAATTTTAAGTCAAGACTATTCGGTTTTCTTTTTTACATTAATAATTATTACTAAACATTTATTTTTAGATTTAATTTTCGAAAAACAAAATTACAACAAAAAGTGAAAATAAACATGCAAATACAAAGTTAAATGTATCGTAGGCCCAACTTGTAATTAAAATTTATTTATTTTGTAATTTAATTTTTATACGACATCGATAACGTTACACTATCCAAACTTCGAAAAAATTGGAACTGACTTAATTCTATAACCATATAGCAACTAACAAAGGCAATAACAACCAGCTTGATACAATCCTTGTACTATTTTTACTAAAAACATTTTCCCTATCAAAAATTGAAAAGTCGTACATGAAGTAAGGTGGAAAACACATCTTATAGTTAAATAGATTTTCCATTGCAAAAATAAGGATATGTTAACAGTGATAGGAGTCAAATCCGTTACTAACCACTGGTTAGCCGGAAGGTCAGGGGGTAGAACCCTGACATTTTTATCTCTAGAAATTATATTTTATGCTATCTTAGGACTTTAAATTACACAACCGTCGGGTCGTCGAGAAGCTGTGTCGCTAAAAACCTAGTGCTGATTTATAGGGTAAAATTTTTCTCCTAAAATTAATTGGTTTGGAGGAGGCACGTGTCGCCTGTACTTCCCTCTGGCTGCTCCCCTGCGTAATACAGATATGTTGAGTACTGTACATTGATTGTAGACGGCATTTTTCCTTTTCATCATTTTCCACACTACCTGCTTTAAAACGTCGAACAGCAACCTATTTGGGGAAATATAGTGATTTCTCTTCCTACTGCATCTATAACTATTGCGTCCTTAACTGATTAACGATAATTAAAGGAAACTAGAGGCTGAAACCTGAAATAAATGTTAAACATTTTTTCTAGCCCAATATGTTGTTATACGTGCTTTTACTAAAGACGCCATAATTAATATTTATTGAACTCGTACAATTAGCGCCGAAAGATTCAACTGTTTAGATAGATAGCCTACTACTTTATTAATAAGCGCTACATTTTGGAATGATCGTTATTATTTTATGGAATACTAATATCAGCTTTTAGAAACAGGGTAAAGTAGATTTATTCTAGAAACGCCTAGAATTCTATAGAGCATAAGATATAATCGTTTTGGGATTTTTTAATAATCAAAAGCGTCTATATTTTTAAAAAGGTCATTAAAACACTTGGTTATTAATTGATTTTTTTTGGCATTTTAGTTTCATATGAGTTCCATAATTTGAAAATAGTTAAAGCTTTTTGTACCCTCAATTTAGAAATAATTTGTTAAAACTAAGGTTATGGTATTAACAAAATAATTGTTGAGTATTTTTTTTAAAAAGTGTCCTAGAACTGAGTGAAATGCTACAAAGAACTTCAATTTCAATTCAACTACGCACTGGAAAATTACTTCTAGAAAACTCTTTAAACTGACTGTATCTAGAAAACAAGAATATAAAAAGAATGTAAGTCAATTCCTACTTAAGTCAACAAACAATCAAAATTTAGTTACTTTTTAATTTATAATTACAATTAATATAAATATGTATACACATATGGCAGATTCATAATATTAAGGGGCAAAATAGAAAATGAATTTCCATGCAATTTTCCATTTCCCTCACTGTACAGTATGTGGTGATGGACTATTATTTTTGTTTGTTACTATTTATTCACTTTCTCCTCTTTAGTTTCTAATTTATTAAACTGACTGTAGTCTATAATTTCTCATTTCACCATCTCTTGTAATGCTTCATTATTGCAACGATCATTTCTTTTATAATTTCATATACATCTTAGTTGTAATTGATTTCTAACTATGGGAAAGTTTGCTCAGTGCCAAAGTGCTGGATCTCATAGTAGTCATTCAGTTTGAAACCAACCGATATAAACTTTTTAAAATTTAATTGATAAATAAATATTTTAAAAAAACTGTATTAACATCAATTCTTATCCACTACGTGTTAAAAAGAATGTATTTGAACGTGACTATATGAATAAAAACGCGTTTTATTAACAATTGAAAATTTGTACAAGATACAGTTAAGCCTATATGAGGAGAGCGTGAGTTAATAGAAGCAACTGAATGATCAAGAAACGTTTATATTTCTTTTTACTAAATTAAAATTAACCAATTATATAACCATGTGTTTGTTAGTGACAATATGGTTAAACATTCACACATTTCTGTAAAATTTCAACAAAGGCAAATTAATTGTTTAAACGTTGCTAAGCAAAGATGTGGAAAATTTTCAAATAGACAACAGTTGTGTTAACTCCCGTGCAGACGTTCTTATTCTATGAGCTTAATGTTCACCTAATAAATACCTAAGCTATCTGAACATGTGATCTAGTAATATTGTGAATTACGCAGTATATTGAAGAGAATATAAAATAATCTAAGGCTAATGAAATAAATATCATGGTTATAAAAAATGCCCAAAATTTAAAAATACAGACAATATAAAATGAGGTCAAGTAACCAAAGAATATGTCAAATATATAAAAACAACCGATTAAATGAGATGAATTTAAAAATTACATCAACGAAGTAGACGTTGTTGTGGAAGATAAGAACAATTGCACTGAAGACAAGAAAGCACGTCACTCTAAAAGAATGGAGGAAGAGAAAGAAAAAAGACAAAATAGTATACTGCGTTATTCTAACCACAGCTAAAGAAGTGCAAATGTTACAATAAGTTACCCTTTGAGCAAGATAAGTATCATACTATTTTTAATATGTGGGTAAATGATTAGTAGCCTATAGTTTTTATATCGTAAGGGAAAACCACGTGGTAGCCTATTCTTCGTATTAATACTTATTATCACAGAGCTATACATTGATTGGGTTGCGCTAAACATTTAGATCCAATCACTAATTGCGTCAGATTTCATGAAATAGTTTTGAATATACCCAAGCAAAACAAAAACACAAGACAAGGTTTACAATTATATTTGTTTAATTCTGCAAAATTGTATAATTATGTGCATGGTGCTAACTAATGATTCACTATATGTTATTCTCCATTTATTAGGGTCTTTAAATTGACTATAAACTCCATAAAATGAAAATTTGTTTTTGCTTTTCATAATAAGAACACAAACGTTTTTTTTTTGCTTTTCTTAATAAGTAATTTAATTCGATAAATTCTTCTTGTGCGGAGCTAATGCTAGTAACCTTATCTTGTATATGCAAGACCTTTTAAGGCTTGGACTTCTTGGCTGGACTTGTGATGACTCTGTTCTCCTTGGTTAGGCCACGGCAAGGCTTGGCCTATAGCTTGGCTGGGACTTACATTAAGGCTGGGTCGTCATCATGATAAGGCCGAGGTATCTCGGACTAATACGGCCGGTGCATAGACGTGCCACCCTGGGCTGCTGGGACTTGTGACGGCTTGACCTATAGCTCGGCCGGGACTTATTAAGGCCTGGTAGTCATCATTTGGACTCGGATGTCCTGGCCTTCTCAGGCCGGGACGGACGCGGCTTTATCATGGTTTCCGGGCCTTGTACGGCTTGGCCTATAGCTTGGTTGGGACTTCATTTATTAAGGCTTGACAGCCTAGTGTGACACGCTATGTATTGGCCTTAATAGGCTGGGGTATTCTCGCCCTTATCATGGCTTCCGGGCCTTTGTACGGCTTGGCCTATAGCTCGGCCGGGACTTACACGCGGCTTAATTTTGAAGACCGGGAATTGACAATCTTGGCCTATTGATGGCTGGGACCTTTAGGCCTTGTGTATTCATAGATACGTTTTACTAAACCCTAGTTACGGCAAAATTATGATTGACCTAATTTATAATATTTACCGAATTACAAGAACTTAAATGTTATATATAACCCTGTATGGGGCAAACATCTCGAAGATTTTAAAATGGGTAATATGGAAATTTACTTACTTTTTACTTTAGTTTATCATAATTATTTATTTTTAATAAATACAAAAAAATATACTTCAGCACTTCCTACTAGGTAACGTCAATAACACACTGTTATGTGACAAACTCTACTTTAATTTGCCCATTTAAAAATGTTTACAAAACACATACGACATAATTACCTAGCTGAACTCAAGTCTTCGTTAATGCTTAGTAATTAATAATACAATTTAGTTATCTTTACTCTGGGTCGTTTAAAAGGTTACTGTAATCTGGATGATCCACAAATGACAATTTAATAATGAGTTATTGATAAAACCTAATTATACTCTAATATTTAAACTTTGAGAATCTGTTTTGGGGGTTGGCTGAAATGTTACTTATTACAATAAAATGTTTTTAATTGATATATGTGCCTCACGGAACGCGAGTAGTTATCCTGGACTTCCTTACGGCGCTCTCTCTCTCTCTCTCTCTGCACCTAAAAGATTGGTCGCCAGTTCCTCGGCTAGCTTGTCTTCGTTACTTTCTTTGTACTTAACTACTCTTTTAATAACTTGCTTTTTATTCTAAAAATTCCCCTAAGAAAAATTATCCCTTTGTTACTCGCTTGTCCTATCACCGTCGTTCCCTTAAACCCAGTTCCCGTACTCACACGTCCTACCTCCTCGATCAAGTTCTCGTCTTCCGTTTCCGCGTCCTATTCCCCATCGCAATTTTCAACCAATCACAAAACACTTTTTCAAGTACAAAAAATACCATCTCAGCTATAACCTATGGTTTTAAAATTTGTACAGTTACTTGACGGTTAACTTATACCTATTGCAAACCTAATGTCCTTGCATTAACCTTTCTCTAACGGTATTTCAGCAACCCTCTAGGGCCTTGTTTCTTTTAACACACAACAAAATTATTTAGTGATTCCATCGCCTACAAAAGTCAAAAGCCTTAGATTTATTATTATTTTATGTTTACAACTACCACTGTACTTTACCGCTCTTTGTTAGCATTTTAAAACTTGAGTTCCATGTTCTCTAAGAAATAATTTTATGTTACAGTAAAGAGCCAAATTTAATTCACTTAATTTAGTTTCAACTAATAATTTTAAAAAATTACTGAAATATTTAGTTTTATTTCTTTCTAAAATGTTATAATAAGTCCTTTATTTTTAATAAAATAATTTCAATATTGTAACTCACGATAGAAACATGTTTCAACTGTACCAAGATATTTGTCCCTAAAATTATTTTACAGTAAAATAGTTATTTAAAATATATAATTGACTAGATAACGTAATAATTTGAAACATTCTGTTTTGTAGAAGCAAGTAACCAATTTTTTTGATAGAAGAAATTTGAGATAGAGATTTCGAGAAAATAACTTGGATTTATTTACAAAGAAGAAGACATAAAATTGCTTAGGAAGAATGGATAAAGACTACTACTAATCATAATCAAGAAAATGAAATACAACTGGATCTTACATAGAATGAAAAAGAGAACTGTTTTCCAAGGAGGTACAATTTTGAAAAAGAAGATGTAGACATGAACACTTGATCCAAGGCGTAGAAGGAGAAAATTGTACGACTATATAGATTAGAGGAACTAGCCAGAAAATCCAAAAGAAATATACCTGTTAATTGTCAATAGAATACGCTCTACATTGAGAGAATTTATTAAACTAAAGAAATAAAATTATTGTAAATAAATTTGAAATTCAAGGTAGTTTTTTTTGTAGAAATTGTTACATTATATTTCTTTATAAAATGATTTAACTTCCTCATAACACAATTTCAACTGCTTCATAAAAAGTAGGTTCAAAATTTATAAAATGATACATACTTTAAAATAATTTTTAATGAAACTTCTTTTTTAAAAACAAATGCATGATTTTAACCTATTGGATAAGCTGACTGCAGATAAGAGAATAAATGAAAATGCTGCATCTTTTCAAATATTGGCTTTAAGACTTGTCACTTGTACAATCACAAATTGACACCAAAATGTACCCACAATTTCTTAAAGTTCATTAAGAAAATTAATGGGTATTGAATAGTTCTAGATGAAATTCTGACGTGAAAACCAATATTAATGAGCCACCTTATATCTTCTCACCAAATTTGAACACTGTAGCTGCTATCTACTTACGTTATTTAGAATATTTTGATTTATAAAAATAATTGTATAGTTTTGTAAGAAGAGTATAATATTATATCCACCCCTGAGGAGTATTTTGTGCAAATCAAAAATTGTGTTCCAAACGCCTTCAATATAGACCGGAGTAAAATAAGTTTTACAAAAAAGTATAAACCAAACTACCTACTAGAACTATTCTACATACAATAAATGGAAAAGTGAAGTCATGATTCAGCTTTGTGATTGTTAACATATAGAACTACTTTGTCATTGTAAAATTCTGTATTATTAAGAGAATAATTACATTTTTCATAGCAATGGAATGCTGCATATTCATACAATATATCCCAGTTTACGAACTAGTAAATATAAATCACTTTACACCAATCATTAATTTATTTAAGTGATCCATGGCAGTATGTCATTTCACGATAATGTGCATTTTCACTCGGCTTATTTTGGCAGAAAGTCAGTGAGTATGTTTTTGTTCACATAGTAAACTCTTACCTTCTTGATAGGGCAAAGATGAGAATGTATAGAGAGAATTACACTGTAACATAACTTATATATATACATTTCTATTTCGTAATTGTGTTTCTAATGCGATCACCCAGTATTACAAATATTGCCTCCGCCGAATGGGAAAGGACCGTAATTATGGGTAAGTTCAATGTAAGAACATAAAACCCCTTGGTATATTATGTAAGGGAAAGTAGCATGAAGTGTTTAATGTAGACCTACTTCTTATCATGGGGTATATACTAGTTTCCCCTGTAAGAAAAAGTATTACAAATAGGGTAAGTCATAGTGACCCTTGATACTGAGGTTAAAAGAAAACTATGGAACCACTTGTAACCTATAGTTTCTCTCACCCAGAGTGAATACTTGCTTCAATGTTAAGTTAAATAAAAATATTAAATTATTATTTATCAGAATAACAATAAAAAAAGTCAATTTCTACTGAGGTCAACAAAGAAAAATTGTATTGTTATTTAATAATTACAATTAATATAAATATGTATATACATATGTCAGAATCACAGTAATAAGTGACAAAATAGAAAGGAAATTTCCTTGTAGTTTTCCATATTTTCTTCTCTATACAGTATAAGGCGAAAAACCATTTTTGTTTGGAACTATTCGTTTTCTTGTTTTGTTTCTAATTTACGAACCTTTGGTCTGTAATTTCTTATTCTGTTCATTACTCTTATAATTTCATATAAATCTTTGGGTACAGTAATAGATTTCTAATATTGGGGAAATTAGCTCAGTGCCAAAGTACTGGATTTTATACAACTAATCATTCAATTCGAATCCAACCAAGGCATCACCTTTTTAAAATGTAATTATTGAGTAAATATTTGAAAAGACTATTAACATCAATTGTTATTCACTACATATATATATATATATATATATATATATATATATATATATATATATATGATACATAATTAACTATATATGTAATTAATTTTATATATATTTATATAAATAATATTATATATTTATATATAAATATATATATTTGACTTTGATTGGATGAATAAAAAAGTATTATTAACGATTGGAAACCTATACATATAAACGGAGATTATGATCTAGTAGAAGAAAATGAATAAATACTGTAATGTAGTGAATAAAGCCACAGAGCGTATCCAGGCGCTACAATAGCTTGTGTAACATACAAAGACCTAGATACATGTTGTATTCATTAAGCACATGATGTTGAGTCATCTGTTGACACAACCTCGCCGTATAACATGGTCGCCGTTTTTGGAGATGTGAAAGTATTTTTTGTAATGAACTATTACACGCCTAAATTAGAGTGAGCGACAATCGTGTCAAAATTATGTATTAAAATACAAGCTTAGGACATTTGGCAACCGCTACTAGAAGATTACCGTCTAACCGTGGCGTTGGGTTTCTGAAGTGTATAGGTTTATACTATTAAACCTTGGAAAAGCTTTCTATTCATAACAGCTACCGTTTAACCACTAAACTATTTCAGACTACAACTGTAGGTAAAACAGAAATTTTTGGTATGGATACATATGTAAATATAATAAAATCTATAAAAAATTGTATGCTTTTGTATTATTATTACATCTTCCTGACACCATTTCGTATTCATCCAGTTAGAATACTTTCGGGTTTCTACACATGTAGGGCCTACATAAAAGATTAAATCATCTTCAAGGCTCTTTAATTATAAATATTTCCTAACAATAAATGGTTACAGCAGAGGCATGATTAATAATACAAACAAAAAATGAATAAAAAACCCAATAAAATAATATACACTTAAAGTCACGCTTGATACTGGAATCCGCGAACATGAAGCCAGTAGCAATCTTGTTAACGGATTAAATTACGCAAGCAATGAGTAAAATTATTCAACTTTCAGCACACTATTTCTTTATTATGTTTAATAATAGGCTACTATCATTACTTGGCGCATTTTTCGTTCGTTTCTGATTAATCAAGGTGACCAAACGAGTTAATTTCTTTAGGCGTAGGAGAAAATTAACCAAAAGGTATTTTTTTATTGTTTACGTGTTTCGTAACACACATAATGTTGTAGTTGGAGTAAACAATTCCATTATATATGCTTTGTATGTGTGTGTGTGTGTCTGTCTGTCTGTGTGGTGTACTGTGTGTATATGTGTGTGTGTTTTGTGTATTGTGTGTGTGTGTGTGTGTGTGTGTGTGTGCGCGCGCGCGCGCGCGAGCGCGTGTCGTGTGTGTGTGTGTGCTGTATTGTATGTCTGTGAGAGGGGGATTGTGCGTGCACGTGCGCGTGTAGGGGGGGGGATAAGAAAAGATACAGCTAAGTAAAACCATAAAAACATATTCCTCAACTGTTCTTGTTTGTACGAATCAATGGAAACCTTTACATAAATTATAGCCAAATTATTGTTGATCTTTAATTGAACAATCACCTCAGCGTATAAGGTTTGTTCCAAGGTGTAAACATCATTCTCGGAGGACAGCCTGCAAAAGTATATCGCGCGATCCAACTGACCTTCAATGGTTGGGTAAAGGTGAATGTTAACCTCTGTGTCTATACCCAGAACCATGACCGTTGCCCTCTATTTGCATGTGTTTAAAAGTCAGCAGTTGTTTCTCAATGCTCTGGCGTGGATTGAATCTTTTAGTATAAAATACAATATGCTGATTGAGAAACTGACCACCGAAACTATTAAATTTAGAAATTTGAAATTTTGATTAAACATTAGTTTCATAACGTAGAAACATACTAAAAAAGAGTTTAATAAAGATGTTTACAAAACTCAAAAACACTTTTGCAAAAGTTATCTCGGAGTATAGGTCTATATAGTCATATAAGTATAGATTCGTATATCCACGTAGACACACACATACACATACATACATAAATACACTCACGTACTTATAAATAGCTGATAGCCTGACGAAATACCGAGATATACATGGAGGACAGTAACAGATGTATTATGTAGTATGTATCGAACGT
Organism: Prosapia bicincta; assembly: GCA_036971475.1. Classification (NCBI taxonomy): domain Eukaryota; kingdom Metazoa; phylum Arthropoda; class Insecta; order Hemiptera; family Cercopidae; genus Prosapia; species Prosapia bicincta. The sequence continues at coordinate 93,694,065 of JBAIZL010000004.1, read as the reverse complement.
TTATCCAAATGTTTTAGGACTAAAGTGCAAATTTAATAAATTTTTATTTATAAAAGTCGGACAACAATTGCCAATAACGTTCCTGACTTTACAACCTAATCTAAAGATATCACAGAGAAAGTAAAATACTAAAAACAGTTTTATATTGTTTATAGCTTGAATAGTAGTTAATAAAACAACGTAAAGATAATTTATTGTCTGGAAAACATAAACAAGTCAACCAGATCTAAACCACAAATTTAATTTTCTACATGAGAGTCCGCTTATACGAGGGGTACTACGACATGGGTCGTTTTGTTAGGCTATCAATCAATTGCAAACGTAGAAAATGTTACGAATCACCCAAACATAGGTTAAAATTAAATCACAATCTCTTTTAAAACGAAAGAAAATAGACATTAACTGTAACTCTTACAGCAAGCATTGGGTAATATCCGAAATAAAAAGTAAAAAAAAAAAAAATTTAAGTTAAGCCCAACTTAAATAATCAAAGAAAAATTTAATTTTAGTTTCTTTTTATTTTATAATTACAATTAATATAAATATGTATATAGATACGTATATAGAAATCTTCTTTGAATTTTCCATTATCCTTTCAATGTATGGCGGTGTAGTATTATTTTTGTTTTGTTACTATTTATTCACTTCCTATTTTTCGTCGATTGCATTGTGTGTACTTTTTTTTTGCTTTCCAAGGTTCGATACCGTTAATCCAGTTTGTTTTTTTTATTTAATTCTTTTCATTCATTTTCCATCATAGAACATTATTCATGATTTTGTGTGGTAACCATGGTAACAATTTAAGGTTGTGCAACAGAGGTTTCGAAAACCAAAAGGGGACCAAAATAATTTACATAATTCTTTAAGAAGTACATTACTATGGAAAAGTTGGCGCAGTGCCAAAGCGTGCTAAATCTCGAACTCGAAGATACTCAGTTCGAATCGGACCTGAATCCCCATTTTTTATAATTTAATTATTGAATAAATATTTGTCTGATTCGAACTGAGTATCTTCATGTTTGAAGTCTAGCGCTTTGGCACTGAGCCAGCTATGCCACAACTAGAAATGTACTTATCGAAGATGTATATGAATTTTTCATTTGCACCCATTGGGTTGTCGAAACGTCCATTGCACAACCTTAAATTGTGGTCATGGTTACCACGCCATTTATCACAAATAATGCTCTAGGATTAAAAATGAATGGAAAGAATAAAATAAACAAACAGGATTAACGGTATTGAACCGGCATCTCAAACGGACAATGCGATAGAAAAGCGAAAAGAAACAACACAGTGCAAGCGACAAAAAAACTTATAAAAAGCGTAGTAACAAACAAAAATAATAGACCGACACCATACGTAGAAAGAAAAATGAAATATTGCAAGGAAATTCTCTTTTTATTTTGCCACTTAATATTGTTATTCTGACACTCACACTCACACTCACACTCACACTCACACTCACACTCACACACACACACACACACACACACACACACGCACACACACACACACACACACACACACACACACACACACACACACACACACACACACACACACACACACACACACACACACACACACACACACACACACATATATATATATATATATATTATTTGTAACTATAAAATAATGAGAAACTAAAATAAAATTTCTCTTTGTTGATTTAAGTAGAAATTGACTAAAATAAAAATTTATATTACTTGTTTTCTAATTTTTAAAAGAAACACAGAACAGCTCTTCAACTTCCATGTGCATTTTATTCTGAGGTTTTTTATGGTTATTTCTTTTGTGTTCCTCAATGATATAAAGATGTTAACAATTAATTAGTTCTAACTTGTTTTACATTCTGTTGGGAACTTTATCGCGGTAAATATCTTGATCTCAGTTCCTAAGTTTTTTATATGAATATATATTGTTGGTTTAGGCTACACTTTTACAAAATGATTAATTTTTTGGAGTACCCTGATAATAAACCGCGCATAATGGTGCCACATGACACTAATCGAACCCGTCACTCTTCGTTCGTGTGGATTAAATGGCCAGGTATTGACGAGGTAAATCGATATTTGATTATAGAATGTGTTTACGCCTTTTCCTGACATAATGTCAGCAAAATGTTGTTTGAGTTTGCGCGTGCTCGCGTGACGAGAAACGCGATAGAAAATAGAGGCAATTTATTGACCAAAGTTCAGTAAGGACATTGGCAAAGGTCAAAGACTTAAAGACTAAAATAGAAAACAAATTTCTCTAAGTGTAGAGACAAATCCCGAAATTGCCTTAGGCGTGGCTATTGTGAGGGGGAGGTGGGGAGAATTCAATGTCGTGGCGAAGGATTTATGTTAAACACTATTGATGTATTATAAAATTATTTGTTTGCTTAATCTAAATTATAGCCTTTACGAATGTAACTAACATTTATGGAATTAAAAAGTGTTACTTTTATACTGATATCCATGCAGAAAAATCGCTATGAATTCCAAATACATTCATAAATAACAATATCTGTCTTTAGCGTGCTTCGATGCTCTCTGGCTCCTAATATCCTTCAATCCATCGCCACGATAAATATTTTCTTTCTCAATTATCTCGCTGAATATTCTGCGTCCGTGATGTTTTAGTCCTGCTTCTTTTGCTATTGTCTCGAGGTCAATCCATTATTTGTTTTTGAATCCTATGATTTATTTATCCCTCTGTACAGGGTTATAGCAGGTTAACTCTTTTGTATATAGCTTGTCCTACCTTCATTGTTTAAACTGCACAGTGCACCAACAATGTATAGGGCCTACACATTTTAAACTAGTAGCTATATATAATTAACAAAAACACAGGTATATGATACTTGGTCTTTTGAAGGTTTGGCTTATGAATGTTTAAAATTACCACCTTTATTGCAACACGCACGATAAGGAATTAATAAAGAATATTTTGTGCAGCTGTTTTACCGCGTTTAAATTAAAATATCATCCACGTCATAAATTTCGTGGGGAAAGGGTTATTGAATGCGTAACATATTGTCAAAAACCATTAGAAACTATTAAATTTATATGTTTGACACTAAAATGTAAATTTATAGATTTAGTAAAATTTAACTGATAGATAAAATGTGTGTGGATGGAACATAAAATCAACAAAATATTTTACAGGTTTGGGTTACCAGTAGCGCTTCAGGTAACCGCGACGCACACATTGCGAAATACTGCATAGCATAAAAAAATTAATATACCTTACTAACAATAAAACTATAAGAGAAATTTTATTTTTTAATGTCTTAGTTAAATTTAATCGTTTATTTATAAACAAAAAGGCCCGTAACAGATACGTGACTGGATTCAACCTGTCAGTTCTCCAACCGTCTATAGCGCTGATTTTGTAGAAGATGAAATTCTCTTGTTCTCGATGTTTTCATTGTTTTAATACTGTCTTATCGCAAAAATGATTTTCCAGAAAAACGATTAACTCATTCGGAAACAACTGCTATAAAATTATATCGCTATTACCTATGAATGTTATGGGTTGTAAATAACGACCAACGTAAAACAAAAGAACAATGGTACTTGAGGTAATTACTGTTTACAATCACAATCTGCGATAACAAACGCCTACCGTGCATGAGCTAAGCAACAATTGTTCTCAGATTTACCGCTGTCCGATAACAACAGATGTTTTTTTTAACGAAATTTCTCAGAGATTGCTTAAATTAATTTCGCTAATACTTATTACAACCAAATGTATTTGAGTCAAGTGGAGAAATTGAATACAAACAATAAGTAGGAGATTCTATACACGACTCGTATGGTCTCTATTTAAAATGAACCAATTACGTCTAAAACTACACATTTGGACTTTCATATCTTGATAATCAAACCGTAGCTATTTAGGTTATTTGTGTAGGTAATCCAGAGTCAGGAGCCCCCTAGAGGACACGCACACACGCACGCGCGCACAAACACACACACACGCACTGACCTGCTTACTTACCACCGATGATTTTCAGTGAGTCACCTACTAGGTCTTGATGTACAAAGCTTTTTCAAACAGTAAATGATTTTCACTGAGTCACCAACTAGGTCTTGATGTACAAAGCTTTGTCAAACAGTAAATGATTTTCAGTGAGTAACCTACTAGGTCTTGATGTACAAAGCATTCTCAAACTATAAATGATTTTCAGTGAGTTACCTACTAGGTCTTGATGTACAAAGCTTTTTCAAACAGTAAATGATTTTCACTAAGTCACCTACTAGGTCTTGATGTACAAAGCTTTGTCAAACTGTAGATGATTTTCACTGAGTCACCTACTAGGTCTTGATGTACAAAGCTTTTTCAAAGTGTAAATGATTTTCACTGAGTCACCTACTAGGTCTTGATGTACAAAGCTTTGTCAAACTGTAGATGATTTTCACTGAGTCACCAACTAGGTTTGATGTACAAAGCTTTGTCAAACTGTAAATGATTTTCACTGAGTCACCAACTAGGTTTGATGTACAAAGCTTTGTCAAACTGTAGATGATTTTCACTGAGTCACCTACTAGGTCTTGATGTACAAAGCTTTATCAAACAGTAAATGATTTTCACTGAGTCACCAACTAGGTTTGATGTACAAAGCTTTGTCAAACTGTAAATGATTTTCACTGAGTCACCTACTAGGTCTTGATGTACAAAGCTTTGTCAAACTGTAAATGATTTTCACTGAGTCACCTACTAGGTCTTGATGTACAAAGCTTTGTCAAACTGTAAATGATTTTCACTGAGTCACCTACTAGGTCTTGATGTACAAAGCTTTGTCAAACTGTAAATGATTTTCACTGAGTCACCTACTAGGTCTTGATGTACAAAGCTTTTCAAACTGTAAATGATTTTCACTGAGTCACCTACTAGGTCTTGATGTACAAAGCTTTGTCAAACTGTAAATGATTTTCACTGAGTCACCTACTAGGTCTTGATGTACAAAGCTTTTTCAAACTGTAAATGATTTTCAGTGAGTCACCTACTAGGTCTTGATGTACAAAGCTTTTTCAAACTGTAACATTTATGTAATTTTTACTGACAATTTATGATTCTAAAATGATATTATTGATCGGAGACAATAGAGGCCAAACACGAGGTAAGTATAACCACAATTAAAGAATACTTAATTTAATTTAATAAATATCGGAAAACCAATATTTAATAACTGTTATCTTTTCTATTATTTTTATGTGTCACCAATACGTCTTGTTGGGCCTCTATTTCCAAAGAATAATCTGTAGAATCCAAAAGTACTAATAAAACATTTTAATATTTAAAAATACTAGTTTAAAAATTTTAGTTTTGTACATAAATTCCTAGTTTTTATTAAGGCCATGCCAATTCCTAGTAGGTGACATTCCGGTCAGCGTAAATTTGTGTATGAGGGTTGCCTATTCCTGTCGGCCACTTCCGAGTCTCGTGGAGTGTAGTAGTAGTAGTATTTCATTTGGTCTGATATCTCCAATGATGAATATATATATATATATATATATATATATATATATATATATATATATATATATATACATATGTATATATAAGGAATGTTAGCAATATATAGGATTAAAGTAAAGCAATAAGACCTTTGTCTGGGACATGCCAGTAGTAAAACATCAGAGTTCAGGTAGACAGAACCGCTTACCAGAAAGATACCTGCTGCTGCACCCTATGGAGGTCGACAAGGAGCCGACTCGCTACTCGGAAGAATCATAAGAATAAATGTAAGTGTGTTATGTGTTCAGGTCTAATTAGATGTGCATGTAAGTAATAACTTGGAACAACTGTGGTGTAATTTTTAATTAATAGCAAATAAAACCTCATAAACCAAAAAAACTTGAAATTTATGTCCTGATGTACATTTCGATTCCAAAGCAATCATCTTTAGAGGAAATTGCTACAAGACTTACTTTACAGGACATAAATAAAAAGTGTTTGTAGTTTAAGAGGTTTTATTTATTTATAAGTGAATGTAATTTTAGAATCAAAGAATTGATTAGTTGTTGTAAAACTGAAGCGAAAACTGCAGCCTGGGATACAGATGAAGATACAATTAAACCTCTGGAGGAAGAGGAGAAAATGCACATGTATGATATTGAAAGAAAGAAAAAATAAGACGATTAAGAATTTCGAAGAAAATTGTGACTTAAGGACGTGTCTTTGCACTCTGACCTACTTTAAAGAATTAAACTAGGTTCAAACTGAAGACATAAAGGTGTGGTCTAAGGTTTAGCCCAAAGATTGAGTTCCGACCCCCCATCTTTGTAAGTTGGACAACTCTGTTCAATGACTTAGCTAGTCTAAAGTCTAGGTAAATTCTAATGGAAATCTTAGAGCCTATAACCGGAGCAAAGAGAGGCCATACCACTGGGATTTCTAATACATAAACAGAAAGCCTTAAATAGACCCTTAGCTAGCAAACGATAGCCATACGCTTGTGTGTCTTCTAAACTCGTCATGAAAGTTCTTGTTCCGCGTGTTGTGGTTAATGAAGACCATCAGTGATTCGAAACCAAGGCCTGGATTACCAGATTCAAAGTCTCCTTGTTCGCGATTTATCTGTTTCCTACAATAAACCAAGATAAGAGTTTAGAAAGACGTGTATTGTGCAGATGAGCCTTGCATTGGCTAATCTCTGAGGCCAACCGTTGTGGCGTCATTGCAAACACAATGTCACCCGGAACTAAGTAAGACCGCAAAACTTAACGTCGGGGCATTGCGTGGCTATTTAACTATGCGGCTTTTATTATAAGACTGGCAAAATGACGTCAATAAAATTTGCATCTGTAACACAAATTAAGGTTTGGCTAAAAACTCAGAAACCGATTACTATGGTAACTACGTGTAAAGGCCCTGGTAAAGAGCAAAACTCCAATGATACACGAAACGCAATTCACTCTGACTCATCTCTCAGTGTTAAGAGTGAACCATATCTCTTCTTTAAATCTACCCAAAATTCCTTTATCCCAATTACAATTCAATTCATAAAGGAAATGTCCCCTGAACTCTCAGTGTTATGTAGCGTAAGGGATTTAATATTGTTTTGAATATAATTTTTGCGTCGATCCTCATACCACACCTAGCAGAGGCAACGTTTCAGCGGCAAGTATAAACTAACTTGTATCGATCACCAAAATAATTCAACTACACTAATGCTAAATATATTTACATCACTAAGGATTGTATTGAAATTTTACAATTGATTTTTCGAGCTTAATTTCGACTCTTCTACCAACATCAAAACCAATAACATATACCTCTGTCAAGGTTAAAGAGAAATCTTTAAAAATATTTATCCATAATATTTAAATGCTATGAACACTCCAAAACATTTATCAACGTTTTGGGAATAGTTTTCAACATTGTCACGGGGAACCAAAATCTCGTGTGTTTTCGAAACTAACCGGATGGGAACACTGGATGGAAACCGAAACTATCCAGATAGTGGCAAAGGTGACCACTTCTCTCTGGAAGTTGTCAGGTTATAAGAGTATTGTCGAACTCGCGCTTTAATGACACTTTAATAAATGTTATTGTGGCTATTTATTCTATCAAGAACTGCATACGAAGACAACTAAAATAATAATTTATTCACTGATAAAACCAAGAAATCCGTTGTGAACTCTGATGAAATGCAAACTAGGTTAGAATTATGGCTAGGGTGTGTATGACATTATCTAAGTGCAAATCCTGGGAGTAATCCGTAAATAATATGCACCTTTCCTTTAATGTATTTATTCTCCTGTTACAAAAATGTGATCATGCGTTATCCACTATCTTTTGTAATGTTGTAATGTACCCTAGGATCAATTGCAAGCGAGGTCTACACTCACACGAGCGCACGCACGCACATACAGAGAGAAACATATGGATCTACCTCTTTATGCGACCCTATAAGTAACGAGGAATTCTACACAAATCCTTTTCCACGCAGGAGTAAAGATTGAGACAGGCTTCCTGGCCTTAACGACAACAAAAATTCCCAGGTAACCTTATTTTTTTGTCTTTGTAAAAATTTTCTGAAAGTAGAATAATATTACCAAACTAAGACGGTATCGGAGTTGAAAAAACAAAAGCTATAAATATACTTAGCTTCAAAAATTCAAAATTTTATTTTATCCCAGTATTAAAATTGTTGTACGCTACTTTGAGAGAATATGGACATAATTGTATGATTACTTTGATCACAATGATTCAACAGAAAAAGTGCGATTTTTTTTGTAACAGCTTTTTAATTTGTGATACAGATATTATAAATTTTTAAAAACAAAGACTACTTGATAGTTGAAAGAAGCAAAATTTATTTCAGCTTATTTCTGTTACAGAAACCTCACAGCCACAAATAACTTTCTTCTTTTATTTAAAACCTTATGTAATATTTTCATATTTATTATATTTTCCTATTTATATATTTCCATTGTAAACTACCTCTAAGGATGATTGCTGTGCAATCGAAATGTACATAAGGCTTTAAATAATAGAAGAAAGTTATTTGTGGTTGAGAGGTTTCATTTAAGTTCAAATTCAATGTAATTCAAAATGCTACAAAGTGCATACGTTTGTAGGAATTGAAGTCGCGTGTATGGTGGAACTGAATTCGATGACCCATGGGAATGAAGTGCTGAGATTTCGGGGCATTAAACATGAATGTCCCTGTAGAGATTTAACCGACATACCGTTGGTAAACAAAAGCAGTTTACACATCTACTCAGCAGACTAATGGCAAGACAGCGGTACACTAACAACAGCTGAACCGCCTGCCTTTCCCTTTGCAATAACGTGCCATATACACATTCCAAATTTTCCAGTCTGTTAACCTTAACCACAACTAAACACACAGTGTTGGCTTAATTTCGAAATAAAATTACTGTACATTAAAGCTAACGTGACTCACATTAGTGCGCCTCCTGTTCTCCAGGTTTCACTCCTGTAATCAAAACAAGAAAGCCAGTTAGTTTCAACAGCGGAACGTGCAGCCTTTAATGAGGGTGTGTGTAGGAAGGACACTGAGAGGATGTCAACTAGAACGAACCTAAGCTGCCGGTTCTGTCGACATACTTCGCCGAGTTTCGCCAAACGTACGGAACCGGTTTAGCCGTATCGGCTGTGAAAGTCAGACTAAAGTGAGACGATTTCAGAATTTAAAAAATGCTCACATAAGCAAATAAGTACACTGGAAAAATACAAATATGAACAATTATATTCTATAAACAATTATCGTTAACAATTAATTGGGTTCTTGGATTTTTTTTAATACATTAAGTTCGGTGAATCTTACACTTAAACAATAGTTTATGACTATCCGAACTTTAAATTTAGTAAATTTGTTAAAACTCCTGAGACAGAAAGTTTTCGATCGTTATGTGCCGATTTTCATCAGTGTCTTCTGCTTGGAGATTTCGGGTCAAGCGGTGACGGTTTTAAAGGTAGGTTTTCGATAGTATCAATGAGTATGGGTGATTTGTATTGTGTTTGTACGTTTAATATGTTTGTACTTTGTGTTTTGTGTGTGTGTAAGTTTCATATTGTTCTAGTGTGTTGAGATGTGGTCCTTTTTTGTTGATGTGTAGGATTTCTAGGTTATTGTAAATGTCTGTGTATTTGTGTCCTGTTTCTTTTATGTGATTTTAAAATGTTGAGTTGGTGTTTTGTTTGTGTTCCTCGACTTTTTGTTTAAAGCTGCGACCTGTTTGTCCAATGTAGAATTTGTTACATTCGTCGCAGTTCAGTTTGTATACGTCTGGTGCTTGTAGTTTATCTTTGTTGTTGGTGTAGTGTTGTATTTTTTATTGTAACTTGTTATTAGTTTTGTATGCTATTTTGTATCCTATTTTTTGAAGTTTGCGTGCTATTTTGTTTGTTCTTTGTTTATGTATGGTAATGTGATTTATTTGTTTTCCCTGTCTGTAGTGTTCATTTTAGTGTTTTTTTTTTGTATTTTGTACCATAGTTTGTCTATTATTGTGGTGTTTCATCTATTTGTGTATGCTAAATATTTAATTGAGTCTAGTTCTTTGTTTATGTTATCTGTTGTCATTGTTTAAGTAATTAATTAATTGGGCAAAATAAGTGTACATAATTTAATTAAAAGAACAAGAATATACCATTTATATTTTTCTAAACTCGTAGCTAAGTAGGTTCATGAAATATTAACTAAGTTTCAACATTTTTATACAAGTACATTAATGTAAGCTGTATAGAAGAAGCTATAGGTATTACGACAAAAAAAAAATAATTATAGGTGCATCATTATATCAGACACTATAAACAATGTAGTAGACGCCAAATATTTACAATATTTTCCTAATATGTGTTATTGAGATAGTACTTCTAAAATGTCCGATTTAATTGTTGCCAAATACTGTTAATCAACAAATATTTAAAACTCAATTTATAATGAACAGGTTTTTTATATGAAAATTTAGTTCTTTTCGTTTACTTTTCGGGTGAATATTCCTAAAACTATTTTCCAATTTCGGTCTAATTATACACTTTTAGACATGTGCATTTATTACATCTTAGTGAACATATATCTTAATATATACGTATATCTTAATGCTGTATACATATATCTTAATGAAAACATAACAAATGTGTATTTCAAAATAGGCTATTGTATGCTATGCACAAGGAAATTCTAGGCCTACATTATGTAAATAATTCTTTTTTTACAAACGCCTGCTCGTTTCGGTAATAATTGTGTCATCTTCAAATACAAAATGTCATTAATCTGATTAGTAGTTATTAAGAAAGCATTTGCACAATAACTTGTAAATAATGCCAATTAAGTGTATAACAAGTTAGTTGCTTTAATCCTCTGAAGATGCTATGGCCGTTACCAAAACGCGCACAATTTTAATAAATAAATCAAATACTTTTTCTTGTTTTTATTCCTTACAATATTTAGTTTAACATATTTTGATCCTGATTGTTACTGATCACAGATGTATAATGAGTTAATGTCCTTACTAATAGGAAGCATAGACTAGTCTATGTAGGCGTAATAATTTTGGGAGAGTTTTAATGTTATTCAGAAATTGAAATATTCACATTTTTCAAATTATATTCAATATTAAATTATTTTCAAAATTATTTACAAATTTTGTCGAACATTTTAAGAATATACTATAGAATGGAAAAACGTTATGTACGATGCTTAGGTTTGAATTTCACCTTTTTCAAGCCGCCATACAACAAAACATACAGTACGGTAAAAGGGTTCATTAGACTTTGTTCAGCTCAACAAAGCAATATGTGTTGGCAATAAATACTCCAAAGATGTTTATATAGAAACATACAGCAATGACTCAAATTAAATTCTTCTCCCTGGAACACTGTTAATGTATTTGTCCGCAACAGTTTGCTTTTAGAAAAAAGAAGTTATTGTTTTGAACAGTTTCAATATATATATATATATATATATATATATTTTTTTTTTTTTTTTCTTCTCTACTTCAGAAACGAAAAACCTTTTAAAACGATTCGTTTTTGCCTAAATCTCTTCAGGTGCTTCCATATCACAGTAATTCCCTAGAATTTCCATTTACCAGCAAATTAAAACCAGGTGACGTTCTGTCAGAAAGAATCGGATGTAACTTGTATTTAACACCTGTTAGATGCTTGTTTGCATTTAATCGATCCTGCTGTCCGTCAAGACTGCACATTTGTCGGTGAAATCCTCGAATAACTGTTGTTTACTAGCGACAGTGTTTCAGTACGGCAATATCGCTTAGGGAAGAAAGTCTGCCCTTCAACTTGGAACAGCATTCCTTGTAAAGTTTTTGCCCTTTTAAAAGGCGTAACACGTTTCCTCCCAATGCAGTTGTAGAGGTCAAGGTCAAAGTAAGCGGGAATGCTTTACATGCGGGTATAAACGTGCTCTACATGGTCTCTTCATAGGAACGCTCATGTAATAAGCAGCACGTGTAAAATTTGTTTCTCTCTATCTCATGACCATGAGATTCTTGTTCCTACTTATATAACCGACGCGACGCCTAATCCTCGTTTTTATTATCCAGTAACAGCCTTAAAATACGCTTATCAAGACAAAAGTAAACCATCAACTCTTCAAATATTTTTTTCCTCATGCAATATTGTTCGTAGTATTGTTGCCTTTCGCACAGCTTGAGCTTTAATACCTCCCATATTTACAACCCTTCTTCATAAAATCTTCCGGGCTGTCACTGGATACGACGGTTGCACATCTTTTTTAAAACTAAACACAACTTGAAACTAAACGGTAAAAATATCATTTTTAAAAATTGCTAAAATACGAATATGTTTTATAACTTGTTTCAATATGAATTAGTGTCATTTTAAATGGGAAAAAGCAATTTTTAATAATTTTGTTGCTATTACTTCTAACAAACACCGTGTGTCCTAGGAATGTCCTTTGTACTGGCCCAGTGTGAAGAATTTCTCACGCTGCGTAAATTATTCGCGTGCTCTTAATAACTTTGGCAGTGCAACGAACTCAAACCATAGAAGAACTTTAGTTCCAAACTGAAAGGAATTTCTGTCACCGAATCTTAGGTCTGGGATAACGGATATCCAACGAGAACGAAATGTGTATAGCGAAAAATCGTTGACATATTAGGGTCTTCTATTACAATAAAGTGCTTTGTACATGAACCATACAATGTATTGTCGTTCCTCACGCCCTTGATCGCTCGAACCTTGGTGCACACTGAAAGCCAGACAAGAAAGTGCAAAGGGCTTTTCCTGAGCCCTAATGTAACCTGTAACGACTGTTGTGTGACGCATTCAAGACAGGAAATTCCAGTCAATCAGGTTGAGGCGTTTGCATAACGTCATTAATAGAGTCCAATTTGAATAGTTGATGCATGCCCGAAAAGATTCGCCTACAAGCAATCCAGTTTCACAGGTTTTCTCGGCAATTTTTTCTATGCATCTACATTTTATTAGTTGCTAATTGAAGGCAATGATAAAAGGCAATGATATTTACTGTAGTCTTTCTTTGTTCACTGATGTCTAAGCTTCTGTTGAGTGTTTACTGATAAGCCATTTCAAGGGGTTGACTAGAAGGCGCGTACACATCCAGATAGAGAGCAGCGTTATTTACATTGGAACACGAACATCCCTAGGCGGATTACCGTCAACCCTCAAAGGGTCGGGGTTGAATTGGGCCCCTGGTCAGTCGGGAAACAATGTTAGGTGATCAGACATTCATAATGTACGATAGAATTAAAAACTATAATATAATGGAAGCAAATAAATAAAACTTTACTAAAGAAACATAAAGAAATATAAAATTCATTAAAATTACTGTACTTTCGTCTTTTAATTATTATTTAAACTTACGAGTAATCCTAATCAATAACGTGGTGCTCGCCAGGTCAAGCGAGCATTCCATTACGTGTCCGCTTTTGTCAACCCTATAGCTGTGACATGCTGAACCGTTCTAATAGCCCTTCGGCAATGGTGTGGTCAGGGGGTTTTATTATTTTGTGCACATATTACATACAATATTATTACACGATTATTTATATTGATATAAAAAGGAGATGTTTCAATCGTCTAAAATATATGTTTGACCACCATCTGGCCGTAACTAAACACCTATTTTAGATGTTTGAATGTATTTAAAGCTAAGGTGGATGCGAGCATTCCATTTTGTAGGTCACGATTGTAGAGGTACTATTCGACACTACCTCCGAGCTGACCATGGGCCCAATTCAACCGTCGTTTTTACGACCCTAACAGACCGTGGCCCTAATTCGACATCACCCTTCTCCACTAAGCTATGATCCCTTTCATAACGCCGGGAAATATCTTCTCCCTAAATTAATTTTATACTTTTCATATCTTAATCCCCACAAGGAAATGTAGAGTGAAAACCCCTCGCTCTACTCTGATTGAGATTCTCCTTGAAGGATATGATCCTCCTCGAATGTTCACCTTATATGCCAAATATACTAGTTACAACATTATATAGAAAACATTCAGCAAACAATAATACTGTATCTTGTCGCAACTAGTTGAATAAAATAATCATTTTGAAAGGAAAGTTACTAGGAAATAACCATTCTATGCTTTACATTGTCATGCTAGAAATAATGATACCAGTTGCGTATCAACAACTACAAGTGGAGTCATGTCTTCCGGGGTATGATGCCCGCATTGGTAACAGTCAAAACAAAAGCGTCCTTGAACACAAGGTCATGGCTCGGTGCAACTGCCTACAGCACAGGTGGTCGGTACAAGCCAATATTAGTAGAAACAATTCTATACCGAATCAATCATATACAGAGAGCATTATAGTCATCCAAGTTGAATTTAACTGGATCCAATTAAAATCTTATAATACAGGATGATGAAATTGTTTAATTCAAACTATAGAAGAAACATCAGGTCCCAACTATAATAGCCTGTTTGCAAACAGAGGTACCACCTGCTTTGATTGCAAGACCTATGCCATCTACGTTGGGAACCAATCTGTAACTGTTTGTTGACTTGGACGTCCACAAGGCTTTTATCACTTATAGCCTTAGGTAACAGACAGCATGCTTTAAAAAAACCGTTATATTCTTGATAAGTCGCCAACAAAGTTCTGCCCATAAATACCAAAAGAGTTGGCTACAAAGATCTATGGGACTTGTGGTGAAAAAGGTCTCATAAAAAAAGTCTTTGTTCTTTGTCTTTGGTTTCGTTAAAACAAGAATGTTCGGTTAGAATTAACTCTATGAAAACCAAACTCCAAAATAGTTTTTTTTTATTGTACTGCATTGATAGAAAACACCACATAATATATATATATATATATATATATATATATATATATATATATATATATATATATATATATATGTATTACACTAATTCACATTGAAACAAGTTATAAAACATATTTGTATTTTTGCAATTTTTAAAAATGATATTTTTACCGTTTAGTTTCAAGTTGTGTTTAGTTTTAAAAAGGATGTGCAACCGTCGTATCCAGTGACAGCCCGGAAGATTTTATGAAGAAGGGTTGTAAATAAGGGAGGTATTAAAGCTGAAGCTGTACGAAAGGCAACAATACTACGAACAATATTGCATGAGGAAAAAAATATTTGAAGAGTTGATGGTTTACTTTTGTCTTGATAAGCGTATTATATATATATATATATATATATATATATATATATATATATATATATATATATATATATATATATATAAGGTATATATAAGATATATAAGGTGTTTTTATTCAAATTCAGTGATTTTTACAAAACACTGAATAAATTATTTTGCTTTTTTTTATCCCCCTCTTCAACTTTAGCTATTTCATTACAGTGGCGGTCCAAGGTACGGGCAAACCGGGCTACTGAACGGGGCCCCGAATCAATGATTTTCATTTACCAAAACGAAACTGAAACTTAAAATATCTGTTAAAAGTAACACTCCACGCCGGCAGTCAGTGTAAGTGTAACTCAACAGGATTCTTTTCTTGTGTGTACATACGTTTCCCTCCTTACTTTTATTGTTTTTACTACATAACACTATGTGTACTATTTATCGCTTCAAGATTCTTATCCACGTATTCGTGCCATGCATACAATAATTAGTTAACTAACCAATAAAATTTATTTCATTTCAACTAACCAACACCTCTCCATTCCAGTGTTGTCACATAAGTGTACGTTTGGAAAAACCGGTAAGAGGGCCCCGCAGGGTCTACATCCGCTACTAACGTATACACACAGCTATTTGTTACATTTTGCTATACGGAATATGTTAAATTGTAAAAGGAAATAGACCTATTTCGTTTTCATAATTTATTTTTCCGTAACATAAGTTTATTATCTAAACCATTCTCTCTCAGGGCCCAAGATTTAATACTACCACCGGATCGATAAAAAGAGCACGTGTTTCACCGATAATATGGAAAATATCGTCTCCAATTGAATATAATCTCAGTAAAAACAAGGAAATATAAGATCCTGAGGTAAATTATATCTGATGGCTTCTTTAGCTTTCTTGTCAGAGATAATGAGATGAAAACTTGACGTACAGTATTAGTTTCGTTAAAACAGCCGCCTCGTTTGAGAGACAGACTAGAGGTACGCAGTTCCCAATTAAGGATATTCTGTTAGTTTCCTGTTACGACAACGATACTCTGATACTCTTCTGCAATTAAAACTCTCCGCTCACTGCACATCTCCGAACATAACTGTTTCAACCAGTTCCAATTAATCTATATTACCGAATGCGGACCCCTGCGTAAAGCACTTATTCCACAAAAACGCGAACGAATCTGTTATTCTGGCTTCACACAAGAGATTCATAATTTAGAGGCTACTAGCTAATAATTATTGTTCGCTATTTCTTTTTTCTCCAATTTTGTCAATCTAAAAAAAAAATCACTTTTTATGTCGGTAATAAAATATCAAGAGTGTAAATAGCAAGAAGAACAGTGAGTGATAATGAAAAATGTACTATTGGGGGGATAAATCTATACTAATATATGAAAATCTAATTTGGTGTGTGTGTGTGTGTGTGTGTGTGTGTGGGTGGGTGGGTGGGTGGGTTGTTTGTGTTCTCCAATCACGTAAATATTACTTTACCCACTGAGCTGAATCTTTACATGGACATTCTTAGGGTCCCTGGTTAACACAGTCCTTTTTTTATTTAGAAATTCCGTAATAGATTTTTATATAAATGATAGTTAAATTACATAAATACCACTACATGTAATTACTAAAATTACCTGTATAGTTATAATGCTTTTTTGTAGTGCTAAGGAGATCGGCTATTATGACGAAGGACAGGGAAGAAGGACTGCGAATATAGGTAAGATTAGGGTAGTGTTATGAACCCTGGTGGAGGTTATAGGGAGGTTATCAGGTGTCCAGGGTCCTACGTGAAGTAGAACTATTCTCTACCGGGGTGGGAAAGAGGTGTCTAGCCGCTACACTACCCTGGTACTAGAAATAGGGGAAGGGGGTAACGGTGTCGCGTGAGAAGAATCGTTTACCCGAAGAAGAACTCTCAACCTGAGAGAAAGGAAGTGGCTAACTGCTACCCTGTATAAATATTGTTCCATGTGGAACTAAGAGTATATCAAGTGTTTCTTTAAAATGTTTTATTTATTTATTAATGAAAGGAAAAAAGTTTTTCTTTTCGTAAAGTAGTTTCTGTATCTACGTCACAATTTTTCTGTCTTAAGTTTTCCAGATATGACAAATTACTAGTAACAAATTGGGGACGTGGAGTCTAGAAGACCTACCGTGACACATGCGTAAAGGGTCAACTTCTTTCCCAGTACCATTAACGTAGTTTGTTCGAGAAAATTGTGAGTCCTGCTAGATATAGTTAATGAAAAAATAATAGTTTCACTTGGGTCTTAAAGAGACCTTAAAGTCATTCATAGTTACACCTAGTAAATAACAAAACTAGGATTTTACATCCAGGATTAGATACAGAGAAAGTAAACTGTACCAAAAAACTGAACCCGACTAATTCAAATTAGTCCTTTTTTGTGGCGAAAAGTACATTTAATTTCTTAATAATCGAAGTACACGACTTAGGAATACTGGTATCAAAATTAGAAACAAATATTAGTAGTTCAATGGGGGGTACACAATAGATTAAAACAAAATATAATCCAGTAATATAAAAGTATTAATCTAAGTAGGACACTTTATATTTGTTACACATATCATTGCATGAAGCGATCCTCAGAAGCATTTCCTAAAGATCGTTTCTGAGCGTTCTGCTAACAGAAGGTCTTTGAAACTTTCTGCAGTTGAAGGGTGAAAAAGAATGACGATTAATTGCTCCTTGCGGTCAGACAGCACGATATAATGAATGGCAGCCCAGTTGGCTGATCAGTTTTACTAATTATTTCGACTTAACAATGCGTAAAAGCCACTATATCACACCGATCCAGGCACAGTAACCTATGTGTTTGTGCTGAAGTATAAGTCGCGAGACATAGCAAGAGATGATTCGCAGTTACCTACTTGACATTTAGAGTGGTGGGTAGTTCACTGACTCAGTATTGGTCCTTGGTCGAACCTCACCTCTTTGCGTATCGGTCTGCCACATCTGCTGTCTTGCTTCTCACTGTTTAGAAGCGAATGAGCGGAAAACAATTGCTTGCCTTCCATCTCTACTAAACAACAAACTCCTCAATTCGCATTTTAGGTCTCTGGCTATATCTCGTGAGTTTATGGCTTGCTGTTCACTATATATATGCATATCATTGCAACTGCTCAAAAAATCTATTTAATTTGAGTAAGTTTTCTTTAACAATTCTAGTCTTCTTAACGTTCAATTCAACAACTTGATAAGTGCGGCAACAATGTCTTCTATAACGAATAACGTAATTATTGTGGTATTTAACGTTAAATGACAATACATTTTCAAGTAATTGCAAAACCTAGTAATTAAAAGTAATTTATAGCAGAAAACAACAGGTAATGTTTTGATGCTGGATAGTTGCGGACTACATATCGTACTGCTAACGTGAATGTATATAGTATGTTATGGACATATAAATACGTATAATCCAACACGTAGCCTGGATCTTGGGAAGGTGGAGTCCAGTCCAGATGAGTGACTCTGAAGAAGGTCCCGCGGAATGATATTTACTTTTTACAATATTAAGTTTACGAATAATACGTATCAATTAAATTAGGCTATAGAGTCTTAGTTTGTTGATTTTTAAAACCAAAACTAAAATGTTGCGTGATAATAAGAGTGGTGGGGAGTAAGGAAAATGCACCACATCACCCTCACATCTATTTTGTCTATTTTCCGCCACTACAGAGCAGGCTATTGTCTATTATGCTTCCATTTCACTGTTTGATTTAAAATGACAAAATCATCTTAATTTTGTATGTACTTATTTTTTTAAATATCGCAATATGTATTCTTGTGTATTAATAAAGAACATAAGTCAAAATACAAATACAAGAATTATAATTGAATTTACAATTCAATCTAAATAAAAATAAAATCTAAATTTGATAATATATTCAGTATTTGTAATGTTAGGGCAGCAAAATAAAAATTTTAACAACATTGTAATTGATTTGGCATAACTATTTATTTGATCTAATTTGCACATATGTTAATTTTAATTGTTTAATATTCCTGATGATGTAGGTACTATTAGCCCACGAAAAGCTTTGAATTGTAAATTCAATTATAATTCTTGTATTTGTATTTTGACTTATGTTCTTTACTTATTTTTGTATACGTTAGAGGCAGTGTTTTTGTAAGTGGTTGATATTCGAATCGTTGCATTTCTAAATAAGATTAGTAAGCTGAAATATAAAACGTTTTACTGTAGACTATGTGTAATTAGTAATCATACTTAGAGAAAAAACATAAATCATTTCAATTATTCCATAAGTTTTGTAATAAAAACATGCAGGGAAGAGGGAGTCCGTGTAGAAGTGAGTAACTTTAATCGATTTAAAAAAAACAAGATGAAGTCCTTTTTTTATGGGCGGAAACCACTTGATTAAACTGCCTACTCTCGTACCGCGGACTTGGCGTTTTACATATCACTCAGATTAGGTTTAGTCAATCCAGATCTAACCGCACGTCGAAACCACAGCGATTCATACCTCGCGCACGTTTATGTCTACGAGCAGATGTAAAACTGGAACTGACCAACGCGCATATCCATCCAAGGTTACCAAGATCACGCGGCTGTCTGACATTTTCTTAGAAACAACCTGGCTTTGATCCAGACACGAGTATGCATAATGTGATAACGTTGCTAAGCAACAACAGAAACCATTACATCACTCTACCAAGAACTGCATCACTTTTGCAATTTATCGCAAGCCTCTTTCCATAAACATCTTCGCCCTGAAGGATTATCTACTTGGTTACATTTTTATTGATTAGAGTGAACTGGTTTATCTATACGAGTACATAATATTGTAGTTTTTGTGTTGTACATCTTGAGGTTTTTTACAAAGTGTTTTGTCTGTGACTCATAGCATTGAGAATGCACTAATCTAGTGCGAAACGCGTCTGCTGAAAAATTTCAGTAAGTAGTTTTTTGTCGAACGTTTGGCATGCTTATGTACACATTTCGATTAATAGTGAGACTCGATCTAATAGAGGTTTAAAATTAAGTAGATGCATGCATAACTTTCTCAGAAAATAAAAAGATTTCTTCGAAATTCATAAATTAATTTATGAAGTTTATTATATCCACCAACTCGTCTTGAGTGGTTTATTAGGGATTATCATACGTAGACCAAGTATGTATGATCGTACCCCTATTTTTGGTCTACCCCTATTATGACCGCGATAGAAACTAGTTTATCCCAGGGATGAGAAAGACCCGAGGATATCTATCCCTATGTGTACATGATGCATGACTGTTCAAATCTGTCAGGCATGAGGAATTTTGCAACTACGTTAAACCAACTTACTATTCATTACATCCACGTCCTCATTTAGCCTACATCTATGTAGTGCGGGCCACGTAACCTTGCACTTGGCCTTGAGAGATCGCATGAGATTTGTCATGTACTACCATTTTTTAAAACATGTTACATATTTATAATGTTATATACATCAACTTCTGCATCTTACATACATATTTAAAGATTATTTGTTATTTCATGCCGTAGCTAATTTATCATGGAATAATATCGACCGCCTTGTGCAAGTCGTGTTTTGTCAGTCCTTATCATGTTTGTAGGAAAGTATTTGTACTGACCATTTCCCTTCTGTCTCGACTACTGCAATCTCTCAATGTCAATGGCACTGTTTCGTGGTCCGCACTATAAGTATGTTTACAAATAATAAATGCACGCTGTATAATGACGCTGTATAAACACAAGAAACGCTAATAGCATTTATAAACAGTAACAAATAGGATCTATTTCACTATAAAAACATGCTATAAGGAGGTTTGATTTCTGTTTACGTCAAGTGAAAAATTGACTAATATCGCCTGGACTAATCGATTCCCAGGATTAAGATTAATATTAGATGGAGTGGGACTATGGGTCGCGTGTCAGGGCGGAATACCTGAAGTACGCCTAGCCTCTATCGGGGTCAATGACGATCTTAGCTAAGGATTAACGCGAATGAGTACACTGATTGTGGTGATGTATTGTTTTCCTGATGAATGCAAACTCTCTCATCAGATGATGCTAGTCTGCAACCCTCAAAATAAATATCTCCCCTAGAGCCAATGTGAATATTGAACTCTAAAAGGGTTGAGAACTGAGAACGGAAAGAATATCACTTCCATCTGAAAATATTTTTATTCGAAAATCTGCAAAATTTAATTAGGCAACAGAAGGAACAGTTATGTTGCTTTTAAAGTTAACAAGGCAAGCTATACATTAAAGTAAGATCTATCTTGCAGAGGTGCTTGCTGAAGACTAGTGGCCGAACTATTTGACTAAGGACATGGCAAACTGAGGGTTCTATTTAACTTTCCACTTTCGTAAAGTATTGAATTTACATGCTGATAATTGTAATGAATGATATAGGCCTGCAGTCTCTCTCTCTCTCTCTCTCCCTCTCTCATCTCTCTCCACCTCTCCCCCCCCCCCCCGGAAGGTCAGTTGATGAATGGAAGTAACGGGCAACCGACAATAGAAAAATCTCAAAAATTCCCTGCTTTCCAAATTGTATATAATTGAAATACAGTATATTAGTATAATAATTTTCCAATAGAATTACATATAATGATTTGTTTTATATTTTGTTTTGATTTTCAAATTGGCCATCCTGCTAAGGGTGACTACCGAAGCTTACCACTTTCTCCACTATTCTCTAACCCTCCGGTCAGGTAATCGGTTTCAGATGACCTATGTAGGTACTGCCATAGTTTCAATGACCATCCTGCTAAGGGTGACTACCGAAGGCTACCACTTTCTCCACTATTCTCTAACCCTCCGGTCAGGTAATCGGTTTCAGATGACCTATGTAGGTACTGCCATAGTTTCAATGACCATCCTGCTAAGGGTGACTACCGAAGCCTACCACTTTCTCCACTATTCTCTAACCCTTCGGTCAGGTAATCGGTTTCAAATGACCTATGTAGGTACTGCCATAGTTTCAATGACCATCCTGCTAAGGGTGACTACCGAAGCCTACCACTTTCTCCACTATTCTCTAACCCTTCGGTCAGGTAATCGGTTTCAGATGACCTATGTAGGTACTGCCATAGTTTCAATGACCATCCTGCTAAGGGTGACTACCGAAGCCTGCCACTTTCTCCACTATTCTCTAACCCTCCGGTCAGGTAATCGGTTTCAGATGACCTATGTAAGTCACTGCCTATGTAAGTAGGTACTGCCATAGTTTCAATATTTCGAGAGACGTTAGTCAAAACAAATACAATACTCTGAAAATAAAACGATGGCCTAATTATAAACAATTTCTTTACAAATATATCTACAGTCTTAAAAAACATAAATTAATCAATAATTCTTTTTACATATTTTTTTTACCGTCTGATATTAATTACACACATATATTTACTACCGTAGGCTTTGATAAATCTGTTAACTGAATTTCATTAAAGTTATTGGAATGTAGCCGTGCGAATACCGTATCGGAATGCAAGCAGTACCGTGTGACCACACGCCCCTCCCCCACCAACACCTTGGCTGCATTCCAGGGCTCTTTGTTTAGGGTCACTGGTCGTGTTTATACACTCTTTCACTTTCATTACCGTTTAACCCGAGTTAGTCAAAACACGGCAGTAATATTTTAACGAGCGACCGTTTTACTACCACAAGACCACCTAATGGGCCGCTTTATTACCACAAAATTTTCAGCTGTTTGCTAGAGACCACTCACAAAACGTTGATTATCTTCTGAAGCAAGTTTTTCAATTATGTTTCAATAGATGCTTGTTGTAACTTTCGTTTAGTAACAGATACATCCACTGTGCACAGAGATTAAGGAAAATGAGCCCACTCCCTTTACGATACCCTGAAACCTTACAAACTGCCTCGAAAAGTATTTACGTTATTATTTACATTTTTTTAAATTACCACGAAAGGTTAATTTTTTATCATATATCAGTTGGGACTACGTTTTTGGGCGCGCAGTAGCCCACTGTATTACGTCTAGTCATACCCTGTGAAGTATCCAGTTAAGATAGATTTGGTTGTAATTTTATAGATAACTAGTCTATATACCTATAATGTACCCAGTTAGGATAGATTTGGTTGTAATTTCGTACAACATTTTCTAAGATTTTACTTTTGAAAATTAACTTTTTACTTTTCCTCACTAACATGACAAAAAATATTTCGTATTACATAGATGTAATCTACAACTTTCATGACAAGGATGTAAAATTGTACGAAGGTGCTTGCCACTATACAAATTGTACGAAGGTGCTTGCCACTATACAAATTGCACGAAGGTGCTTGCCACTATACAAATTGTACGAAGGTGCTTGCAACTATACAAATTGTACGAAGGTGCTTGCCACTATACAAATTGTACGAAGGTGCTTGCCACTATACAAATTGTACGAAGGTGCTTGCCACTATACAAATTGTACGAAGGTGCTTGCCACTATACAAATTGCACGAAGGTGCTTGCCACTATACAAATTGTACGAAGGTGCTTGCCACTATACAAATTGTACGAAGGTGCTTGCCACTATACAAATTGTACGAAGGTGCTTGCCACTATACAAATTGTACGAAGGTGCTTGCCACTATACAAATTGTACGAAGGTGCTTGCCATTATACAAATTGTACGAAGTGGCTTGCCACTATACAAATTGTACGAAGGGGCTTGCTACTATACAAATTGTACGAAGGTGCTTGCCACTATACAAATTGTACGAAGGTGCTTGCCACTATACAAATTGTACGAAGGTGCTTGCCACTATACAAATTCTCTACTAACAAACCTAGAGTTAATAAAGGAAGGTTAAATATTGTATTTGGAATTTTTTTTAAGATCATAGAAACAAATGAAAAAATATGGTCTATTAGTTAACTCAAGATAATGTATCCCTAATTTGCTATATGGTCTATCTGGTGAAATTTTCTTTATTCTCTCATTTCATTTTGTAATATAAATCAATACAGATTCTTAATGATGCGCTAGTTTAATTGCGGCGATAGTAAGCCACATAACAATATCTAAGTGGAAGTGGTTATTGCCGAGATTATCCAGATAGTGATGATAAAGTTATTAATATCATACTATTTTTGTCTTTAAGCAGTTTATTTGTTTAGTCATTTAGCAAACAATCTCTACGTCATCTCTATTCTACAATTTACCAGTAACAAATTCATATGGAACAGTATTCAAGCATATGTTATAGGCCATATGCGTTAGAGTGTTACAGTCTCTAAAGGATTCTCTTTAAAAAGGCAATTGAAAGATTAACCAGTTTCTAACGTCAGTAATAATTGAGATGACAATGCTGGAGAAGTACGAGTGTTTATAGAAAGTTTATATGCGCCAAGGTGAATTATATAATATTTGGGTACACGTCATACCAAGTACAAGAGTACTTATTGTCAACCGTTGAAAGCTTTCAGGACAAACGGAAGAGCATGATGACATCACTACCCGGCCAGTAAAAAGACTCGTTGTCATGGCAATACATGTTACTTCTTCCTAGTTTCTATTTGTTGGAAAACTACTGACGTCCCCATGCCACTTTCATTCCCCTATTCCGACAAACGTTGCAGAGGCTAAGATGCAGCGGTAGACAGTATGAATTAACGATAGCAAGATTATCACCGTTAAATCCATGGGGGAAATTCAGAATTAAACCAATTTGTTGTTAGTATCACACGAAAGATTGTTTTGTTTTATAATATTTTTTAATGGGATTATAAGTTATACAAGTCAACTATAAAGGATTAAATATATCGTTTGAAAAATATACTGTAAGGAGAGACAATTTTAATAAGTTGTCAAACTCAAACTAAAATATTTATATTTTAAAACCTGTTGAAGCATGATTTCTTTTGGAGAAATTTTCCAAGATTTTGCAACTCTGTCTAATGTAATTTTCTGCTGACTTTATAGGATAGTTAGTTTTAGTATAGACACATTTTAATGCATAAATATAATCAATATAGGTTAGGGAAGTGGGCAATAAATGTTTGAGTTTCAGGCAGCGTGACGAGTCACGAATACACCATGGACCTGGAAAATAGTATAGAAATAAAGCTCCTCAAAAGCAGCAATGTACCGGGGTCGTAGGCAGCACATTCTCTTCTACCTCTTAGTAGGGGTGGTCGACATTTCTGTCCCGGTGACTTTGTCACTGATATTCGTTTGTTGCTGGTGGTACCAGTGACAAAATATGGAAAATGCGATTTCCAGTGACAATGGATTGATCGGAGGCAAAACGTCGTCGTCATTGGCTGGAAAGTTACTGATATTATAACGCGTCTGTCATTAGATTATTTGTCGCTGTAACTGGATCTACTCTAAGCGCACCTCTTAAGGCGCCAATAATTGTGCAGTGTCGTTGACTGAATGGAGAGGGGGTTTTCTCTGTTGTAATTGGGCAAAATGTCGCCGTCACTGAGTGTATAGTTGCTGATATTTTACCGAGGCTGTCATTGGTTGATTTGTCGCTGTCACTGGTTCTACTCTTTTACGTGGCGTATGAGTAGGCGATTCATGTCAGATTACAGGACAGTGACAGTGTTGTGTGCTGTATTTGTTATAGTTTGTTCTTAATGCCGTATGAGTTTATTTTTAAATAAAATGAGCTTTCTTAATCAAAGCGAGGTGTGTAATCACTTCACCCCTGTTAATGGTGAACTCGCGAAGTGTGATATTTGTCAGGCAAAATTATCGTATAAAACAACTAACAGTAATTTGAAGAAACTCATGGTGAGAAAACACCTGTTAGTGAAGCTGCAACCAACAACAAACCTTTTACTTTCGCCATCAAATTTAAAGGTAAATAAATTATTTATATGTATTTATTATGCATAATAAAATACCGAATTCTGACAATCTTCTGTTACAACCTAGTTATAGCTGTTATAGAAGGTTTGAGGTTGATGAACTGTCACCATGTTGCTCTGTAGACAAACTATCGTCAATCGCTCCGAAAGCAACCCTACATCCAGGGGCCATGTTGAAGTGAGTCGCTACTTAGAGGAACCTACTCTAGATAGAAGGGAAGATCCGCTGAAATGACGGGAAAAGAACTCCTATAATTATCCTAATTTATGCAAACTAGTGAAACAACATTTTTGTGGACTGGTCAGATCCTTACCTTCCGGGCGACTATTCTCTAAGGGAGGTTACATTTTAAATGACACAAGATTTCGGTTAAGTTTTTATAGGGTCAGAAAAATCTTTTTTGTTAATACAAACATCCAATATTAAAAAAACACTATATTTTGTAATTAAACCCTATGTATTTCATATAAGATTACATAATTTGTTGCTGAGATTTGTATAATGTGTTGCTGTAACTTTCTAATAATAATGTCACCGGCACTGTCTTCCGTCACTAGTGTGGTATGCCTGCCTATTATTGGCACATACAGAGCTGTCTCAGAATTCCTTGTCACCGGTACTAAAGTCACCGGTAAAAGTCACTGATCCAAGCCTGGCGCTGTCACTATAATCACCGATCCGTTAAAGTAACTGGATCGACCAACCCTATCTCTTAGCAGAAGCGGACCATGCATGGAAAAGATACAATTAAAGTAGAGATTAGCCTCCTTTAAAGGATTATTAAAAGCTTAAAAAATCTTAATTAAATACGAAATAATTAAATTAAAATAGGAACAAATTTAAACACCTAATTTTTGTCGACGTTATAACAGATCCTTCTGGTTAGGTTGTGTATTCTTTTCTTATCAATATTTTTTACAAGTTTGAAAACCCCCCAAATGAATACCATCTTGTATAATATCGACACTGCTCGCTTAATATAAACCCAACTGATCTGTAAATCTAAAACGAACATCAAGGACTCGAAGTTCAACAATGAGTAGAATAAAGTTCAAGAGTCTACTTTTCCGCTGAATAAGGTCAAAAACAATAAATACGCCATACCACAAATAAATGTGCAAATAGTAAATTCAATTAAACAAATCTGCATGTGTAAATAAATAACATTTGATTTTCGCTTACGCCGATGATGTCATTCTAAATATTTTGCTGACATTAACGCAAGGAAAACAATGCACAAGTGTTTTGTTGAAAGGAAACACCGACTAACTGAAATTGGAACTGTAACCAAGTTGCGTGTGGCAACTTGTTTTATATAGAATACAGCCTCTTGTGTATTAAAGGCGAAGACAGGCTGGAGGCTAATACCGTCTGTTAACTTTAGTGGCAAACTAAAGCAGATATATTAAAACCCCTGGTCCGGAAGATGGGAGTGATTATGGTTCATATATCTATAAGTTGAGTTCTTCTTTGAAATAGATTTTCTTCCTCCTTTTGGAGAGAGGGCTGTAAAAAGAGTTTAAAATAGACTCTAAATGGGTTAGAGAAGGAACTGAAAATAACATAAGAATCGTGGGAGAGACGATTTCTTGTAGTATAGCAACAGCCTATGTAGGATAGAGAGAGATGTATGTACCTGTTACATAGTGTATGGATAGTACTGTAACGATGTAAGTGTCATGTACACAGAATTAGATTATATAAGCGTAACCCAATTAGAATTAGAATTGGAGGGGAGAATCAAGGTTCATTAATTTGAACTCTACATTGGACAGGAAATCTACTTGGGGCATAAACAAGCGCCTATCTTCTTCAACAACATAGTGATATTGGTATATCTAAGGTAGAGACGGTCGTGGAACTCGGTATTGGGAGAAGAATATGTCTAAGGGGAAAGTTGCACTCTTCAAGTAGATCTGATTTCTACTAGTTCTTCATCCATGTAGGGATATAGAGATATTGGTATATTTAAGGTAGAGACATTCGTGAAACTGGGTGTTGGGAGAACTATATGTCTAAGGTGAGAGTTACACTCTTCATGTAGATCCGATTTCTACCAGAGACACGGAGTGTCTTCTTTCTTCATCCATGTAGGGATATAGAGATATTGGTATATTTAAGGTAGAGACATTCGTGAAACTGGGTGTTGGGAGAAGTATATGTCTAAGGTGAGAGTTACACTCTTCATGTAGATCCGATTTCTACCAGAGACACGGAGTGTCTTCTTTCTTCATCCATGTAGGGATATAGAAATATTGGTATATCTTAGGTAGAGACGGTCGTGGAACTGGGTGTTGGGAGAAGTATATGTCTAAGGAGAAAGTTGCAATCTTCAAGTTGATTCGATTTCTACCAGAGACACGGAGTGTCTTCTTTCTTCATCCATGTAGGGATAGAGAGATATTGGTAGATCTAAGGTAGAGACGGTCGTAAACTGGGTGTTGGGAAAAGCAAAACTGATGTGAGGAAAGTTGCATTCTTCAAGTAGATCTGATTAGTACTAGAGACACGGAGAAATGTTTACACAAAGACAACTTATAGAACGACAAATGTAACTAAGAGTGATTGCCTTAACTCTTAGAAACGGTTCGAAAATAGAAAATAAACTTAACCGAAATAACTCCAATTATTATAAAAATATCTCTGTTCTGTAAAATATTAGAAATTTTTATTGTGTTAGTACAACATTACTTGTCATCAGGCGTGACTGACTGTCGTGTTTATAGAGTAACCACAGGATATGATTCTACATGCGTGTTACAGTTATCCTTTTGCAATATTACTCAGTCGCAACACAGCTATTCACTATGCTGATTACCTTACAACTTGGGACATGCGGTGCTTCCGTGCGCAATACGAGCCACGGTAATTTCACAGTTTACTTATGACAAGTAATTTTTCGTTTAATAACAGACAGCCTCTTCAACTTAAAGATATCGCTCATCATGGTTAAAGTTTCTACCATTTTTAAAGGCATCTTGAAAGTTGGTTGATGTAATCAAGCATGAGTAGAGGGTTAGCTTCGTAAAAGGAACGAATGTTTTGAAACGTGTCACCAAGTAAGCCATTACGTATGCACTTAGTTAAGTACCTTTTAATTATAATCTTGAGAGGTTTTATAAAATAAAAAAATTGAAAATATACATAGGTGGCAACCAGTACTACAATAATATTTTTTTTGTTTTTTTACGACGAGTAATAGTTAGATGAAAATTCTGAACCTACTCACGAGTGTATGTTAGCACACCTGAAGTGAGCCCATTCCCTATCAGAAACATAAAGTAGTGTCCCTATTACACCGAGGTGTAGAAGAAAGATGATAAGTATGATACAAATCTGTGTGAATACAGAGTGGAATTATAATACTAATAAAAACAGTGTCCTGATTTATAAAAAAAATATGCATCACTTGTGGAAGGAAGCGTACCAGTGGAGACATAGGGAGTTGTCAACTCATCAATCCGAGGACGTGAAAAGAAAAGGAATGAAAGACAGAGTAAAAAGGTAGGACTAGTGAAGGAGCGTAATGTTCCCTTTTCCTAGGACCGGTAACATCCATTCCTGAATCCTTAATTTACTGCAGGGGTACTCACCGCATGCACATATGTGATGGAAATGACTCGCGACTGATTAATCACCTGTAAAGCTGGGTAGATGATTTTGCAGTTTTATTCACTACCCCTTAAATTCTTTAAACAATAGAAATTCAAATTTAACAGTAAAAGATTTTCTATACACGTAACATTTAATTTATTTATATTCTTTTCGGACTAGTTAAAAAAAATAATAAATATTTTGTAACAAATAACAATATCCCAGTTAAATTGACATTAGTTTCCTCATCCATCAAAAGCAATAACAGCAAACAATACCGGTCGAAGTTAATCACAGAAACCAAACTTGGAAATACATATTCGTGATTTAATTCAGAAGAAACTTTAAATGTTGATCAGAAAGTTACGCTGTACAATTTCATGCGCTGAACAAAATTATCAAACAACTAGAGTCAGACATACAGGAAGTAATCCTGAGGAAGGCAATAAGACGAAAAGGAAATCAAATGTAATTGAGGTGTTATAAAATAAAAAATAAATATTATTTTATTTACGACTATGTATAGTGTGGTAGGATAATCGGTACACGGCAAACAAATATTCGCCTACTTTTTTTAAACAAAAACAATGTTTCTAGAATGAACAATTAAGTAAGTGATCAGTAGGAAGACGTCGTAGAAGGTCACCAGAGGTTGCACGAAAGGCTTAAAACGAAATCCTAAGCCAAACTGTACGTAACCATACGAATTTTCACCAAAATAAAATCAAGGGCACTTCAAGAGTTAAAACAGTGAGATTTTTATTTTTAAAAATTTATTCCAAAAGCAATTTAATGACATTTTTATTTAACAACGTTAATTCCAAAAGCAATACAACAGTATTACTCCTCGAGTATAAGCTTACAGTTATCTCCGTACGGCGCTTATGTGTCTTAAATACCATCGCTCTTGTAATTATTATCCTACAATGTCGAATCAAGAGAGTTAATGTAGACAAATTGTTTTCATACATTACACTGAACAAACCCCGGTATATTGTCTCAGGAGCTGATCATGTTAGAAGATTTTACTAGGACTTGACAACTGGGGTGTTGATATCGCTAAGACAGAACATAACAGTACTCAAACATCAAGAAAAGTTTTGAGAAGTACAGAATCTTTGATCGATACGTCAATATGACGCCGTCTGTAAAGTACCACTTTGCTTCCCACTGTAACTTTCCCGGATATATTATCCCGATTTCCCGCACACAAACTTTTAATTTGGAGATCCCTTTCTACTGGCTAATATTATTTGTAATTTTGCGAGCGACTCACTTTCTCATGGGCGATCAGCTTCCCCAGAGGTTTCCGAACTAGGGCCTATACATAGTCCACATTAGTCGTAGCGTTACTTATCAGCTGAATCAATTTCCGTCTTCCAATTTCCCACTACCAGACTGTTTCAAAAGAAGTTTGAAAAATATAAACTCGGACAAGGAAACTTGGTCATTTTATTTTCTACTATGTAACGTATTTTTGTAAAAAACCTTTTTTTTACACCAACTATAATGCTGATAGAAATTAATTTCGTTTTTTAATCAAATTGCTTTGTTCCAAATTGTAAAAGCCGGATATAGTTTGCACTTTCGACGGCACTTGTATCCGCTGTCATCCGTACAACGGCATCTGTTCTGGTTGCCATGGTGAATCGATCTCCCCGCCCACTATACTACCTGTCTTGACTATAGCGCTACTAAATCAGATTTCATCAATAACTTAGTTTAATTTGACATCTGTAAGAACCCTGCAATTTCCGTATGCTATAAACTCGCAGGTTCAAAACCCCGGACTATATGAGTATTAGTCGATTGTTGATCGAACAAAGTAATATGTACGAGGTGGTTGGTTTTTTATGCCTCGCAACCACAGTCAGAGTTAAGGGCATTAACCCCCAAAAGGATCATAAAATTTCTAATCTTTAATCGACAGGAAACATTATTTTAAATGGGCCAGTTTTTTGTAACAAATGTCATATATATTTAAGACTTTCACGGCAGTTACCTTATAAAACAAGTTTACTATAAACTGTTAATAAATATGAGTTTCTACTGTCCGTGAAAGACTTCAACATGCGCAGCATTGTTTGACGGTGGTCGCTTCTTTGCAAAGGCATAAAGCTTAAGAATCTACGACTAAATGGGCTACCTGCAACTTATATCTATGAGAAAATTACTGTAACAGATGAACAACTCTCAAAGAAATCTTGCAGGCTAAATATTTCTTTGTAAAATTGTTGTTTTAAAAAAAGAAAATTTAAAGTTCCAGACTTTTTATTTCTTGCTACCTGATCAACGAAACAATTATCAATCTGTACACGTTCTTCCTGTAAATATTCTTTGTTTGGATTGTATTTAATTTAGTAACAGATTTAATTCGCTCATTTTGTCAACTTGTCCCTAATTTTATGCCTGAGAGTAGCGTACAACGGCAATTACTTATAAAAATTTACCTAATGGGTATAAATTAATTTTCTGTCCCCTCCCATCGGTAAGCCAATACCCCTCCCGGAAGGGAGTTCTGAGTGAGCTACTGCTTGTAAACATTGTTCACAGGTTTTATCGTCCGGAGTTATTTCCAGCACATTTCGTCTAATTAAAAATAAAACGTGTCTCTTTAGAAGACATTTATTAATTATTATTATTAAAAAATATAAATTATTGCTACCTGATATTAAAGAAAAACTAACTGAAGGGCTGTTGGTGTTCGGTAAAATAACGTGAAAGTATATGATGGGACACGAAAGTCAAAAGGTATCTGATAGTAGGTTATTAACACATCCTATGCTGGCCCTGTGAAACTGGAACCAATTCACTTAACTACAAATAACTGGATATAACTAAAATACATAAAATTTCACTGAATCCGATTAAAATGGATCCAATTCTTTGTCATAATCTCTAATACCAGGGAAAATTCATTGTAAAATTCCTCACCCACGGATTAAATCGTTTACACACATAACTTTCTAAACAATATGGTTTCACGCCTATTAACCCAGTCTTAATTAACAACCAGAATAATTAGCATAAAGCTGATAATTCTATCGTTCTCCTAATTTTTCTTCACTTACCCATTTAATGTGTTATGGACGAATTATTCGTCTTTGAATGTTCTATATATATATTTTTAATATAGAAAAGCATTGCAAAAATATTATTTTTTTAAAATTCAGTATATATCTGGATCAAATAATTTCATAATAATCGTTTCAATTTTTAAGCTTTTAGTTACGTATTTTGACATTGAACTGTTTCCATGCATTGAAGATAAGAATACGGAAAATATTTAATTAACAGGTTGTTTGAATCATTACGACGCAGAAATATTCAGATATCATCACCCTGCTCCAAATGTCCACTGTATGTCTGTAATGACGAGGGGACACTGTACCATGGAAGCCCTTAACATTAAGAAGAATTCATGCAGGAATGTTACAATATGGTTACTACATTGTAAAACCCTAAGTAAAAAAATCAGGTTTCAATGAGTATTATTAATAATAATAAGCGTCAGTATCACTTGACTCTTACACTTAAATTCGTAGCTATTTACATAAATGAACTTATATTTGTATGTATTTATTGTATGTACAGTAGAACCTCGCTAATTCGTCACGTTCGGGACCGAGAAGTGGCCAATACAAGAAAAAGACGGAAGTCTTGATATTAACACGTAATTGTGGATAAAAATAGCACATAGACACCTAAATAGGTATGTTATGTAATTATTTTTGTACTTAACATTATTTATGTTGACCCAACAACACTATTAGACAACACTATAAAAACACTAGTAGCCTGCAGTATATTTCGTGATTACAATTACATTATGTTACTCTATATTCATAAAACATTAAAAAAATATTACAGTACCTTGTAAAACAATAAAACTAACAAGAAATAATAGGGTATATTATATATATTTACCTTTTAGTTTTTAATTGTACTAAAGAATGTTTTTTCTGATGGCGCCTATACTACGTGACAGTGCAGACGATGTTTGTTGTTACTGTGACGAATTAGAGAGGTTCTACTATATTTATATTAGTAATTTATACTGAAGTAACGATAATTTTTACCATACACAATATTTATAAATTATTCAATCTTCATTAAAATATTCACCACGTAAAATTAAATATGCAATCCGTCGTAAACTATAATCATATCTTGCTTAGGTTTCCGCCTGTCTATCTACTTATTTAAGCAAAAAATATATCTTCAGCGTGACTAAAGATATCACCTATCACAAAGCTGTTGTTAAAAAATGTTTTAGAGAAACATCACTTCAGGTTTTACAATTACGAGCATACAAGAGGTTCAAAGTTTAATATTAAAAAAATGAATAATTTTTTAAATAATAATAGCTTCTGTTTATGCCATGAGACATGGTGTGGGAGAGGTAGCGTAGACTTTTCTCACTTTATGCGTGGTATTCAAGGGAGGTAATGTGATTCACAGCCCTTCAACTACCTCATTTACCTTACATTAAACCCTAGGAACTCACTTACCGTTCCTTTCTACCCTAGGTACTCATTTACCTTACATTACACCCTAGGAACTCATTTACCGTTCCTTTCTACCCTAGGTACTCATTTACCTTACATTACACCCTAGGAACTCATTTACCGTTCCTTTCTACCCTAGGTGATTTACCTTACATTACACCCTAGGAGCTCATTTACCGTTCCTTTCTACCCTAGGTACTCATTTAACGAACATTCCTACCCTAGGTACTTATCTACCGTTCATTACAACCCTAGGTACTCATTTACCGTCTATTACTACCCTAGGTACTCATTTACCGTACTTTACCACCCTAGATACTCATTTACCGTTCCTTTCTACACTAGGTACTCATTTACCGAACATTCCTACCCTAGGTACTTATCTACCGTTCATTACTACCCTAGGTACTCATTTACCGTCCATTACTGCCCTAGGTACTTATTTAACGTACTTTACCACCCTAGGTACTTATTTACCGTTCCTTTCTACCCTAGGTACTCATTTACCGTACTTTACCACCCTAGATACTCATTTACCGTTCCTTTCTACCCTAGGTACTCATTTACCGAACATTTCTACCCTAGGTACTCATTTATCGTACCTTTCTACCCTAGGTACTCATTTACCGTTCATTATTACCCTAGGTATTTATCTACCGTTCATTACTACCCTAGGTACTCATTTACCGTTCATTACTACACTAGGTACTCACTTACCGTTCCTTTCCACCCTAGGTACTCATTTACCGTGCATTACAACCCTAGGTACTCATTTCTAAAGGCCGAGCTGACCTGGGGAATGAAACAGCATACAGAAATTCTTTGGCGATACTTGCGAAATCGAACCTTTAGTTTGAAAATTAATGATACTCCACTTATACCAATGTGACGATCTTACCCAACCAATATCCCGGGGAAAACATTTTAGTGAACTTCAAGAAAGACCGCTAACAAATAAAATTGTATCTATTGCTTGATATTGTTACATTTTAACGACAACAATAATACAGCTTGGTAATTATACATTTAACACAATCCAAAATTATTAAGAAAAAACAAAAATCGATAACAAATATATAAAGTTGTGAAGTCCTTACTACTAACCTTGGAGGCAGAGTACGGATGTTCGTGTACCAAATTCTAGAGGGTATTCTTATTAAGGAATGAGATAAGGGTTAAAAAGAGACTACATAATGTAAACATGTTTTAAAATCTTGTTACGATCGTTAAATCGAGAAAATATGAAAGGCAGATCATTTATCTACAATTAAAGGTATATATAATGTAATACTATGATTAATCGGTCCGACGAACTGAAGATGGTTAACAAAGCCCAGTAAACAATCAGAGAAATCAGAGAAAATAAATAAGAAAGGACACACTCTTCGTTATAACAAAAGGACCTTAAAATCACTCCGGTAAAACACAGCTGCGATGCTAGTTGAGAATTCATACTGCGCACTCGCGCCAGACGATCTTGGGATTCTCCAGTTATGACGTAATACAAGGTTGAAGGGCGGTTCAAGCTCGATTGTCGTAAATTCGCTACATCGTTATTTCTCATGATGTATTTCCTTTGGTGCTTTGCGTGTAAAATGGCCACCATTTATCACTAGCGCCTTGCTTGACTAGTTTTTCAAATATGAGTTACTACTCGAATCAAGAACATTAGTATTTTAAAGTCGTTTGTCACCAGTTGAACGCTAAAATAAATATACAAGATGTGAATATTAGTTAAGCTGCTCCCTTTTCAGTCACGTTTAGCTACAAAACCAGATTGTAAGTAAATGTGCAAACAATCATTAGGGATTATTGATAAAGCACACCTCAAAGTATGGAGACTAGCTTTGAATGTAATTTACAGATAATGTCGTAAAACATGGTGCACCAGCTCTGGAGTCTTCGTGAGGCCAATAAGTAACCTTTTTAAAATGCTACTCTCACCTCCCGGGTGAACCAAGGGCAATGCGATAGTGAAGTAGGGGCGGGAAACTGCCCAAACGACACAGTTGTAAAAAAGAGAGTAAAGCAGGCTGTTCATCTGAGCAGTTAATAATGTCCTGAACTTGGGGTGTGCTTCAAGGTCAGCGACTGAATACCCAATCCAAGGTGGAAGGCATCGTGCCGAAGGATGAATGGCTGCAGGGTATAAAATGCAGTCCCAAACGATCCCCTTGAGGAACCAGACAAAACCTCATTGTATGTTGTCTTGCCAGGGCAGTGGGGGCTCTGCTCTGGTCGACCGTTATTTCCCCCATACTCGTGGGACTTTAATGGACCAAGTAAGTATAAGAATTAATTTCGAGACTGCACAGACAGTGGGAGCCAATGAGACGGCAAACCGTGAGTCTGTAGCAGATGTGTCAACGGCAACCATCACTGGGGGTGCGGGGGCGGCTGTCAAGCTGCCGACTGCAGAAACCGGTGAAGTGGCTGTAGAGTTGAGCTCGATGTCTAGTCCTGGGGCTGCTCTGCGGACCCAGGCGACTGCAAATTAAGCAGAACAATGATCAAGATCCTCCAAGTGAACCTACAGCATAGCAGGGCGGCGAGTGCTGTCGTGTGTAGGATGCTGGACAGGGGAGAGGTGGACTTGGTGCTCATCCAGGAACCATGGATTTCTGGAGGAAAAATATGCGGGCTGGCGACATCTGGAGGTAAGTTGTTGTATGATAAGGACTCCGGTGTTCCCAGGACGTGTATCCTGGTTAGGAGGGGGTTGTGTGCTTTTGTACTAACGAACTTCTGTTGCAGGGATTTGTTAGCAGTGACGGTGGAGCTGCGGGCGGAGGGGGGGATGAAGAGGCTGAACCTGGCCACGGCATATCTCCCCTTTGACTGCGCGGGGGCTCTGCCAACACAAGAGCTGAGGAGCCTGGTCGAGCACTGCGAGGCTGTGGATGAGGAGCTGCTGGTGGGTATGGATGCTAACTCCCATCACACTTCGTGGGGTAGTACAGGTACAAACACTAGAGGTGAGGAACTTTTAGCTTATCTTAGCTCTAAGAATCTACTAGTCCTAAATCAGGGGGAAGAGCCGACGTTTGTCACTAGGGCCAGACAGGAGGTCCTGGACATTACGGTGGCATCGAACCAGATGGCTAGGTATGTACTAAATTGGCATGTGTCGGATGAACCATCTTCTTCTGATCACAGACATATTAGGTATGATATCTCTCTAAATCCAGCCATGCTTCGCCCAAACAGGGATCCAAGAAGAACAGACTGGGACTCCTACAGGAGGGACCTGGGTGTTCGGATTGAGGAGGCTGGATTGGAGTATGGTGGGAGGAGAGAGCTAGAAGACTCTGCCACATTGGTTGGCGAGGCTATAATAGAATCCTTTACCGATAACTGCCCTCTCAGTGAGGGGAGGAAAGTAGGGGATCCGTCATGGTGGAACAAGAAGCTAGCCAAACTTCGGAAGACCACCAGGAGACTCTTTAATAGAGCAAAAAAGAACGGGGAGTGGGACCTGTATAGGAAAACACTAACCGAATACAACAGGGCAATTAGAGAAGCGCGCAGGAAGTCCTGGAAGGAGTTTTGTCATGAGATTGACAAAACTCGGGAAGGGGCACGACTGTATAAAGTGCTCTCTAAGGACCCAGTGAACCCGGTGGGGATGCTAAGAACCCCACTGGGAAATATAACAAAAACAGCAGGGGAAACTGTGGAAGAATTAATCAGGACACATTTCCCTTCCAGTACCCTGAGGAAACTTGGGGGAGCAGACACTGAACCGGTTACCAAACTCTCCACAAGACGTGGTAAGAGGGAGGACTGGGAAGTGGCAAGGAGGATAGTAACTCCACAAAGGGTAAGATGGGCTATTGGCACTTTTAAACCCTACAAATCTCCAGGTCCAGATGGGATCTATCCTGTGCTGCTGCAGCAGGGAATGGATATGCTGGTGCTGGTACTTACTAAATTATACAGGCTAAGCATTGCTCTAGGGCATGTGCCGGCAGCCTGGAAATCTAGTAGGGTGGTCTTTATACCTAAGCCCACCGGTAACCAATCGGAAGGGAAAGGATACAGACCTATCACACTCATGTCCTTTGTTCTCAAGGGACTTGAAAAACTGGTAGATAGGCATATTAGGGGGGGGTGCTTTGGCTATCAAACCACTGCATTGGAACCAGTATGCTTACCAACCGGGGAAATCTTGCGAGGGAGCTCTCCATCAAGTGGTTGGTAGGATTGAGCAAATGATCGCTAAGAAAGGTTGTGCCATAGGTGCCTTCCTCGACATTGAAGGGGCTTTCAATAACCCCTCAGTGGAGACGATGGTAAGTGGTGCAAGACGTCATGGAGTGGATGCGACCACGTGTGGTTGGATAAGTTCCATGTTAACAAACAGAAGCATTTCTGTAGAGGTGGCAGGGGAGGTCAGAAGGGCGGAGACAAGTCTGGGCTGTGCACAGGGGGGGGGGGGTTCTCTCTCCTCTGTTGTGGTGCCTAGTGGTTGACAACCTTATTGAACTCCTGAATAAACAGGGGTACTTCTGTCTAGGATATGCGGACGACATAGTTGTCCTGATCCTGGGCAGATTCCCTGATACAGTCCTTGAGGTAATCAGAAATCCTCTACGACTGATTGAAGAGTGGTGTAAAAAGGAGAACCTTAGGGTAAATCCAAAAAAGACTGCTCTCATTAACTTCACCAGACAGCGAAAAGATCTGACGACCAGGATGCCCCGCTTGTTTGGTGAATACCTTGAGTTTGTGGGGGAGGTGAAGTACCTGGGAGTTACTCTGGACAGGAAACTCACCTGGAATCCACATCTTGAGAGGACAGTTAACAGGGCCAAAAGGGCACTGATGACTGTGAGAAGAATGGTGGGTAAGAAATGGGGACTGAAGCCATCAATGATGCACTGGATGTATCTGAGGGTGATAAGACCTATGATTACCTATGGAGCTCTGGTGTGGTGGACAAAGGCCAACCAGGCACAGACAAGAGCTAAACTGAGCTCTATCCAGATATTGGCCTGTCTGTGCACACTGGGAGCGATGTCAACTACACCAGGTGCAGCAATGGAAGTAATGCTTAACCTCCCTCCCCTTGAGCTTGTCCTTAGGGGAGAGGCGAAGCTAGCGGCATGGAGATTGCGCAACTCGAGCAACTGGGCTAACCTCCCAGATGTCTCGGGACATATGAGTATCGAGTGCGTGGTCAAAGAACCCGTCTTGGAAATGGGCAGCGACCACATTACTCGAATGTTTGCACCTGACCAGGTCCACCAAACTGTGATGGAATGGTCAGGGACATTAACATCGGGAGCTCAGATCTGGTACACAGATGGCTCCAAGATGGACTTCGGCACTGGAGCGGGGGTGTATTGTAAAAACCCAAGGGTAGAACTAGTTTTTTCCTTGGGGAGGCATACCTCTGTCTTTCAGGCCGAAGTATATGCTATAAATGCCTGTCTGGGAGAGATAGCGAGAAGGGAAACACATGGGGCCCGGATTGCTATTTTCTCCGACAGTCAGGCAGCAATTAAGGCACTAAACGGACACGTGGTCACCTCGGCCATAGTCAGGGAGTGCCTAATTAACCTACAAGCTCTGGCAAGGCACAATCAAGTCAAGATTGGTTGGGTGCCAGGGCATAGGGGAATACTTGGAAATGAAGCCGCAGATGCGCTGGCCAGGGAGGGGTCCTCGACTCCCCTGATTGGACCGGAACCTGCGGTGGGTATTTCCAAATCCATGGTCAGGATGACAGTGCGAAGGTGGATGGCTGAAAGACACTGTGAGCACTGGATCAGGGCCGAAGGGATGAGGCACAGTAAGCTAACCCTTAGGAGACCTTCCTTGGGGCTGCAGAAGAGTCTCATCTATCTGTCTAGGCAGGAATTAAGGATAGCCACAGGACTACTCACGGGACACTGTGGACTAAGGAAACATTTGCATAAGATGGGTATCTACAAGGATGAACCAGTGTGCAGATTGTGCGGGCAGGAACAGGAGACTGCCACACACATTATTTACAGATGTGGAGTACTTGCTGAGAGGCGCTTCAACCTCTTTGGTGATGGAACGGCTTTGGTGGATGCTGAAGGTAAAACTCTAGTCAGGAAACTCCTAAACCTGGTAAGAGGGAAGGGGTTATTTGACTAGATCAGGGAGGTAAGTACAATATACCTTAAGGTAGCAGTGCTTCGGGCAATTCAAACCCGCTCCCAAGTTAAAAAAAAAAAAAAAAAAAAAAAAAAAAAACCTTTTTAAAACACAAGATCTTCGGTGTTCCTTTTGGACAACATTTAGTAAACAAATTTATATAAAACCAAATGTATAGTACAAGTCATATGCGTAAGTAAAAACTCTTAATTATATATTATTTTAGGTCGAGCCAGGGGCGTAGCCAGGGTTTGGGGGGCACGACCCAAGGAGTCAAGGGGCGGAACCTCCCTGGGGAAATTTTGAACATTATTAACTCTATAAATCATATTTTAAGATATTTTGGCACTTAAAGTTACAAACTTTAAGCTTTTTTGCTAAAAACCTAGCGCTGATTTATAGGTTAATAATTTTTTGCTAAAATTAATTTGTTTGGGGGGAACATGTGCTCCCTGTGCAGGGTCAAGGACTATTTTCAGAGACAATAAAAGAATTTTATTATCATTTAAAACCAGTAAACTTACTAATAGTTTATCTCACACCCTCTAAAGCCATCTAAAAGCTATTTAGCGTGTATTAAGTATTAGAACTAGTAATTCGATCATCTTACCCGACCAGCCATACTGCATGAAAGATAAGTCTGTTAACCGTTGGTAATTACCCGGAGTGAGACTTGGCAGTGGAAGGACGAAAAACGAAATTGCCGACGTCACTGTTGGTCACTGTTACAAGATCGTCACTATTACAAAGTTACTATGGCAACGAATTCTATACTACCTGCTAATAACAACTTCTTGTCACAGTCTAAGCAAATTGATAGACATTGGATAATTTCTTTGGAAAAGTAAAACGAAAAGATATTTTTATATCAATAATAAGGTACCACAATAGGACCTATTGTGTTAAGAGACAGACACTTATACTGGAAGAATATTTTAACTTTTTTAAAAATAAAAATACTTACAACATTTAAAAGAAAGACCATTTACTAATAAACTGACTGCGGAAACATAACTTTTACATCCTCTACGGGTGGCACGAAAAATGTGTACAACGAAATATGTATACATGAGAAAATAATAGTAATTAATGATTGTAAGTGGTAAATGTGACAAGCGAAAAAAGTGTACAGCGCAAGACTCCAGTTGTCAACCCAGATCATCTACCCCTAATCTGTTTGCTAATAACTTTCAAGGTTTTGGATTTTCCCAATCAAAATGGGTGAAAAAAGGTTTTCCACTTTGTCAGTAGTCACTTTGCTATTAACAGTCTTGATGATAAGTTCGATTTAATCGAAAGAGACTTATCAAAAGAGGCTAAAACTACGACTCCTATGCACATGAGACTACACAATTAGAAAAAAAGAGAAGAAAAACAGTATATTATGTCAGACGAAAGAATTGAAAAAAAAAACTACAAAAATAGCTAGAAATTGGGTCTTGCTTAAAATCTCTCCTACATCCAAAAAAGTGATTAGATTAGACCCAAGAAACCAGATGGTAAGATCGATGGTAATAATTTGTAAAATTGATTCAAATTTAAAAAATTATGTAAAGTGAATTTTTTTCTAATTAAAAATATAAAACACAGAAAAATTACCAAGGCTAAAAGCTGGTTTTAAACACGCTAAAAGGATAGCGCAAGATATCTATCATTTTGCCAGTCCAAAGCCTGGAAAAGTGTGATGAAAATTAGATAGTTTTAAAGGCTATCCAGAACCGAGAAACTAAGCGACATCTACGTTTAGCTCAGTGTTAAACTCATTTACATAGCTCTAAGATTTTAAAAGATCCGTGTACGACTAAATGTTGTACTCATTTTTTCGCCTGACACAATGTTCTGACGTCATAGCTTATCCTCATCATTTGTCAAACTTAATCCTGTACGCATCTTCTGCAAGATTCCTGGTGTACGAATATTTCGTTGAACGCATATTTCGTGTATTCCTCTACGATGCCTTTATAAATCATAGAATAATTATGTTTTACGATTTACCAGTAAAACAAAAAAAAAATGCCGTTATGAGTGAACATCTGAACTCTGTTGTTGAAATTCTGTGCTATGATGGTTTTATCTCATTTATGCATGCAGATCGTTTGCAGGAACTTGGTTATATTGATGGATTTTAACAATTTCCAAAATTACTTTCTCATCAGGATTACTAAAAATATTTTTATAAATTGTTTTTGAAAATGGATAATCTTGTACCTCAATTCTAATCTAAGATCCTTCTCATCGTAATTAGAAACTTAATTCGAATATTTCATAGCGGAATAAGAATAAGTCATAATAAATAAATAATAACGGAATGCGCGCGCACACTATGATGTTTTCACTTACACATACTTTTACAACGGAAAATAAACATGTTTTTAGTTTCGTTAGTTATCTGCGTATAGTACAATAACCGATGGTTTCAGTTGAATGTAAACGACTATATTCGTATCTCGTAGGCCGCATCAGTATGTTCATCGCCCTATTAATTAGAGTAATTGCTACTAATTAACTGTAATTGAACAATTACTGTTGGTCGAGAGGAGTAGGTTAATAATATAGTAGGTAGTGGTTAGTAATTCAGTAGGCAGTAAATAAAAGCTCATGCAGTAACTCCAGCATCGTGTAATGAAATGGTCACAGAGCGACATCCGTGGCTTCATTATAAACACGCACTCTTCAATAACTCGTATTATAGACTATTTTAGAGTTCCTTTTTGCAAGAAACTTATTTTATTTATCTGATGAATATACTTCGCAAGATACTTTGTTATCTTCTGACAGAACGTTCCGGCATTCGTACACACGCGCACGTGCCCTAACACACAACCCCTCCCCCTCCCCCCACACCAACGTTTAACGCCGCTTGAAATTTTCTTTAAAAAAAAAAAGTACAACTAAGACCTAAGTTGTTTATACTATTTACTATGTTTTAGAGTAGGACTGAAAAGCCTTCATAAGATTCCGTCGAATTTCATCCCTTTCGCCCAATTCGTAGTAGTTTCTTCAAGCCTTTCTTGAGAGTAATTTCACTTTTTTGGCCCTGTTTCTAACACCTGAA
Source organism: Prosapia bicincta (assembly GCA_036971475.1). Taxonomy (NCBI): domain Eukaryota; kingdom Metazoa; phylum Arthropoda; class Insecta; order Hemiptera; family Cercopidae; genus Prosapia; species Prosapia bicincta. Next base: position 93,650,870 of record JBAIZL010000004.1, on the reverse strand, counting down.
ACTGCAGCAGAGAACTTCTTCCACCTTGTTTCTTTATAGAAGAGGCATTAGACACTTCTAAGGAAAGTACACCTAATTCAGGTACAAAAAGAGGCACTGAGAAGGCAAATACCTTCCGATTCTTATGAAAAATAGGTTTACTACAGGTAATAGAAGTACGGGATAGACAGATATCTCCCTGATTTTACTAAGTAGATAGAGTAAAATCTACCTTCGTGTAATTTCTATGGAAAGTAGGTATTACTCACAGTACCAAGGGATCATTATACCCTGTCGTTATTTTAAACATAGTTCCACTTCTCTTCTTTTTAGAAGGTGGAGCATCAGGTAGACATACATCTATCCTATGACCCATTTTAAAGTAGTTCAGCTTCAGGTAAACTACTCTGCTCGCGTCTGTAATTAGTCTACTTTCTTACACCCCATTGCCCCAGTAACAAAAGATCAGTATATCCGTTGTCTTAACTTTATTCCACAGTCCTTCTCTAAGAGACAGGTACTTCGGAGGAACACATACCTCCACTACTCAAGATAAGCTATTCTTTTTTTTATGTATAGGAGAGCCATAACCATTCCTTATGTTCGATTAGGGAAAGCTATTCCCTTTTACCTAGGTCACAAATTTTTCCAATCACCGTGGGCGGTATTAGTTAAGATACGATGGCACTAAATTGTGATGTTAAAGCTGAAAACGTCATCCGCGTAAGTTCAATGATTCTACATAGTTTACCTAACACGAATATGTTATTTATAAAATTAAAATTTTGTGGTATTTTGATATCCTATAATAAAGAAGCTCTACCAGTACTAATTAATCATTTCAATATAGTTTGTCTTTCTCTTACAAGAGTGTAGTAATTATTAAAATTTAAAAAGGCGTTTTGCTTCATTCCCGTTTTCTCACAATCATTGAATACGGTTCCCATGACAAGTCATACATGTTCAATGGAATCCTGCAGGGCCAATTTTAAATAATTATCTAATTTTTAACAAAATATAATCTGTAAAACGTCTCGATCTCTCGATTAACGTGTAAATTTGCACCTTAAAAAAAAGATTAAGCATTTTGTAATATTAAAGATGGAATGTAACCCGTAATTTAAAACTGGGCAAAGATCTTAAAAAGTATTTTGTTTGCAATTAACAGAATAATATGGTTGTTGTTGTTCTCTAAAACCTAGTCCACACTATTAGACAAAGTCGAGCGATTTCTGCTTATGGACAATATCTAGATACAATCGAGCGATTGTCTATAGACAATTGCGAGACAGAACCCGTGTCTATGCGAGATCCCCGTGCATCTCAGAAGCGAGACTTAGATAATCCTTAGACAATGTTGAGCAAAATTTTATAGTGTGGACGTGTAGCGAGACATTGTTGCCAATTATTGTCAGTGAGCTGTGAGGAATACTTAGCCTATAATTCAATTGCGTTTCTTTATTTCGTTCAAGTTCTGTAATGATTTAAATATGTTGCATACGGAATTTTTTTTTTCATAAACGATTTTCACTTTGGAAATTGTTTATAGGAAGTTATAAATCCCGATTATAAAAAATCAAAGTAAACAAAGAAAAGCGATCGACGAACTGGCAAAAAAAGTATGAAACGTGTTTTTTCTATTTCTTCTTGAAAACTGTAGTAATTCTTCAAAATCGCTTGTAGTCGAACGGGTAGTTTCGGAACCCCAAGGTTCTTCCAACTTCAGTATTGAAAGTAAATTGCAACCAAAACGAAGCCTCTCTGCAAAACTTCACATCTTCACCAACGTTCTTTTCCACTTTTTTTCATTATTCAAAATTATAATGGAGCAAGGAGCGATCCCAACAAGGTCAGCCATGTCTAGCAACTAACCACCAACTCTGTACACGCAACAAAGTCTCTAAAATGTTCCTTAGACATGTCTCTAGACAATCGTTCGACTTCGTCTAATATTGTGGACAAGGATTTTAATAGTTACATTTTTTCATTGACTTTTATTTCGCGCATTTCCAATAAATATTAGAAATGTTTATCCGACAAGATTTTTTAAAATTTTTTAAATTATAGCAAAAACTTTCATTTTTACTGAACAACGTTTTAGACACAATAAGATTTGATGCTAAGACATGGGATGGGTGGGACTTGTAGAGTAAGCATAGAACATAAAACCCTGGTCATAGAAATGAGGTAGCATCATCGATCACGTGTAAAGCCCCATATCCCTGAAGAACATGTTTATCTTCCACGCCTGCAACTAGATAACGAAAACTGTTTAGTTGGGATAAAGTTTGGATTACGCCATGAAAGTTCCAAAGCAGACTTGTTCTCCGTAGGGGTCTTAATACCATACTGAAGGAGACATATCATAGTAACAGAAATTGGTCATTACCTAAGAAGAGGTGTCGATAAGAGAAGAGCGACCATAGAAACCTCTGAATGAACGAATGAAACTTTAAGAACTTGTTGGATTATATAAAGACCTCTTTTACATCGATTTCCTCTCCAGGGATACTGGAGGTTAAAAATACAGTTGTTTGCATTTTGTTTACGTCCTCGTATTGTTTGCGTCGATTAACCGAACTTTTCTCAACTGACGTCAGTACAGCAACCTAAGGCAGACCTTCGTGAAGAATATTTTTTTAAATCTATAATTAGTAGAGAATTATTAGACAGAGCATAATTTTTTTTGTTAACTTGTTTAACTGGTGTCATTTGTGGTAATGTGTGATAAACGCAGTTTACCGCAAGTTCCTCTCAAGAATGTTCCTCTTGAATATTACTTTAAAAAACAATTTATCTTATATATATATATATATATATATATATATATATATATATATATATATTTAATGTAACTTTCACTTAAACATACCTAATATGTTTTGCTTTAATTATTTTTTATATTCATTTTGTAAACAAATTACAAAACCAGGCTTTAAAAAAAGCACACAAAATATCGCTTTGTGGGCTTTTATTTTATGAAATTGTTTTGATTACATAAAACCCATGTTTTTATTGTCCCCAGAGGCACAGTTATCAGCAGCGAACAATATAGATCTCTACATGAAGTTAGGAGAACACTATAGTTAATTTAGACAAAATAGAATTTAAACGTTAAAACGTTTTAGTGTGTATTAAAGGGGTAAATCATTTTGAGTACTATACCCTATATAAAGGATATGAAAACAAAACTATTATTAACAGATAGGGTTAAGTGTGGAGGATTACTTAGCTGAACTAAAATTTCTAGTTAGAGAAAGAAGTACAATTAAGAATGAAAAATAAAGGCCGGGCTAAAGAAACGACTATACATGTTAAAATTACAGCTTGCGTGGGCAGGGTAGCTTTTCGGAAGTAAACACATTCTCTACTGTAGTAAAAAGATTGTCTAACCGCAGCTTACTAAATTTACAAGAATGAGGTAAGTGTAAAACATACATATATTTATTTATATATATATATATATATATATATATATATATATATATATATATATATATATATATATATGGAAAAACATAGAGACAGACTCTAACGTGATATAATCTTAGCAAATAAACAATTGTCATACTGGTCCGTACGCCTGTTAGCAACATGCGGTTGGACCGAACGATATTGTTGATTCTTTCAAAATGTTTCTCACAGATGAAATCTATTTAAAAATAAGAATCTAATCTCTCAACTACAGCCTGAACTCCTCTTATCTACCAGTCCACTGTGGAAATCCCAACGCAACCGCTTTAATTCCCAAGGTCACTCATAATCGTATACGTTTCTATTTAAGTTCTAAAGAAAAATATTGTTGTTAATGGTAAAGTTTAGAACTTTTAAACAAATATTCTTTGAGCTTAGCTTGTGAGGTAATGTTAAAAACAAATAAAAACATACTAATAAACTCACAAATTAATCATTTATTTACTCATACACATTTCAATGACCAAGTCATCATCATCAGTGAATGTTACTACTACAAACTCTTGTAAGTTGTAAGTTAGAGTTTGTAGTAGTAACACTCACTGATGATGATGACTTGGTCATTGAAACGCGTATGAGTAAATAAATGATTAATTTGTGAGTTTCGAGTATGTTTTTATTTGTTTTAGAACTTTTAACCATTAAATGGAACCACAATGATCCACCAAGAACAATATTACTGCCTAAACTAATCTGGCTATTTGTTCTAAATTTTAAAGACTACATTGCCTACACCAACATTTAACATTGATTCTTTCTAAATTTAAAATTTGAGCTCTTTATCTTTTGAAATATGAATAAACATGAATAACTTTAAGTTATTTTCGCTGAGAAAATACCCAATCGAAAAGAATCATTGCTTGTATCCGCGTTTCTCTTGTGGATCCCAAGATATTCTGCGTGTTTAAAAATGTGTATAAGATATACTTTCACAAAAAAAGTAACTTAAATTTTCGACTTTTTGACCAAAAAGAGAAAACTTCCAAGTAGGAACTTATTCATTTATCCACAAAATGGCTATAATTTTTTTATGTCTAATAACAAAATTCCAACGCTTTGTAAGATTACGGGTTTTTAATGGATCTTAAGATTCGATTGCCAGTTAATTTTTAACTTTCATCCTCTTAAGGAGAAAGGAGATTTGCGGGAGATGAAAAAATGAAGTGATCCATCAAGAAAATTTCACAAAAAGGTCAAGACATATCGAACTCAACTGACATATAAATTCAAAAGAGGGAAACTTTTAGAGTCAACTGAGCAATAAAATGAAAAGGCAATAACAACAATTGCGTCCTCCAGAACTTTGAAGGAGATCTGCCAATAGTACTTGTATACGTGATTGTGTATGGGTATGTGGGAGCGTGCTGCAATCGCTCATGTTAGATTAATGTCAGTTTCTATTGCTTTGATGTTATGTGATCTGTTCTAATAAGACAATGTGATCTTTGTTATTACGATATGAGATTTATTTTTCACGGCCTTTACATTTTCTAATACAAATGACTGTGTGGTGTTATGAAAACGATATTTTCAGGTTAATATTATACAAATAAGGAAATGATATTTTCTTATTATAAGGGTAAATCTTTTTTATGTATTCAAAAGTGGGAATTACCTTTATCACTGAAATGAAAATATCACATGTAATATATATATATATATATATATATATATATATATATATATATATATATATATATATATATATATATATACACACACTATTGGCAGATCCCCTTCAATATTATGGAGGACGCAACTGTTGTTATAATATAGACTTTACATTTTATTGCTCAGTTGACTCAATGTGTCAAACGTTTCCCTCTTGTAACTTTCTACGTGTCTTTTGAGTTCTATTTGTCTTCTGACTTTTTTATGTGATGGATCACTTCCTTTTTTTTTTAAATAGTATCGACCTCATTTCGCTTTATGACTTCTATATTACCGCCTTGCTATTCGTGTTAATCGAAATATTGTAGCTATTGCATAGAGCCATTCTGTCTTTAACGACCATTAGGTCATGCATATGATGATTGTATTAGGGCCATATGACTTTAACTAGTAGTGTCGAAATCGTTTTTTCTTAGCACCATATAGCCTCTATATTACCATCGTGCTATTCATGATTACATTAGGGCCATACAACGTCCATTAATAACGTAGAAATGTTAGCTCTTAGTGCCTTATGACGTCTATCTGTATCATAATAATACGGCTTTTATAAGCATTATGCTATGTTTTATTATCTTCTCATAGCTTCTATTAGCGTCATCAAGTCACGTTATTATTGACATCGCTTTGAGCTTCTTACATTCGCCACTTCACAAAGCTTTTCGCTGTTGTGAGAGTACTACAATAAAGTACGTGACTACATAACTGATCTCCCCTCGTCCTCAAGTGACAATAACCAGTTTCCTGCTTAGATCAGTTAGGATAGCTTCATCTCAGTTACCGCAAGGTCTTTGACTCGGCCAGAGACCGGTTCCATCCTCCTACTCTGGACCGTAACTACCTGTTGACGTTTATAATTAGCAAAACAAGTTTTTAGCGTTTTAAAGTTTTGTCAGCTTATCTTAGTTTCTATACTTGTGGGTGTAAAATAATTTTATTTTGCGAAGGTATAATTTACACACACACACACACACACACACACACACACACACACACACACACACACACACACACACACACACACACACACACACACACACATATATATATATATATATATATATATATATAATGGTAATTTTTTAATATCAATTTCAGTTTCATTTTGGGATAAAATTACTCCAGAGGCTTTTGAACTCTGAAAATAGCGTTAGACATAATTATTAAGAAGTGAAGAAATGAATAGTCTTTGTAGGCTCTTTTATATAGAGCTTTCTAGATATTTTAATATTAATAATAATAATAATATTCACTGCCAAAAAAATATTGTTTTATTTCGAAATTTGTTTTCTCATTCATAATGCTCGCTGGCAACTTAGTAACCTAGTAGCTGCCTACAACCCTCGCAGCTGACTGCACCTTTGATATAACAGCTGATCTTCCGGTTGCAGCTGATATTATTTTTTTTTACCTTTCGGGATAAAATTTAGCTTTCCAAGGGTAAAGCTCTTAAATTTTCTGATATTACATTTAAAACAATGAGCTACGTAAAGTACACTATAGACGTCACACAAGAAATAAATTGCATTTTGCAAGAATCCTGCACCTTTATGCTTCGCCGTTGTTTCCTCATTACAATTTCCGCTAATCACATTTTACCTGCTTACGTAAAACCCAGCAAATTACCCATAAATACCGTCTGTGGTGGATGAAAGACAGTTACGACCATTCTGTGAAGGAATATGTCATTACGATGTGACGTAATACAATCGCATGCGAGAACTGCTTTAAGTTCTACAAGCAGCAGAACGGCAGCCCACTAAATATTAGAGATGGACAACGTAACTTGTGAGATCGGATCGGAATTAGTGTTACTGAAATAAGTTACAAGTTACAATAAGTTGTAACTCCTCTTCGTAGCTGCCCACTTCCTCCTTCTTTAGCCACTCAATCTAAGTATTTTTAATAATATTTAATAGGAACGGGCCGATTCCGATTCTCGATACCACGAGTTCTTGATTCTAATAGTATCGAGTAATCGTCGATACTCGATTTATTGATCAAGGCCCCATTCCGATTCTCGTCTTTTATTGTTCAAATACGTGTGCGGTGTAATTTATTGGGAAAATAATTATCAACTATGCCTTATTTATGTATTACTTGCTTTAATTAAACTAAACAATTAAAGCAAGAGCCTGTTTAAGTTAACAAAAATGTTATTATTATTTGTGACGGAACAACAACGTAGCTCGGAAGCATTTCCGGTCAGTTTATCTGTCATTGCTCGTCGCGCTGTTGTCTCACTCTCACTCCTGCAGCTTCATAGATTTCAGATTAAAACACACAAAAGGTTCCATTCTATCTGGTTATACAAACTGAAATGGCTATTGCTGAATTTATATTGTAATTGTGAACTGAAGTTTACATTTCTAATTTTAAATAAATTGTACTTTTATCCGATATGTTTGTCATGCTTTCAGAAATTCCTATTCATACATCAAGGTCGGACGTTTTGTGTAGCCAATTACATTAAAACGGAACTTTTAAAAGACTTCGCCATATGACCAATATGTTAACTGCAGTAAATTCATTATTAGAGAATATTATAGGCCTATACAACATAAAAAATTTAGAATCGAAAGAAAATTTTGAGAATCGGAATCCAAAATTTTAGGAATTGTCCACCCCTAATATTTAATATTATCTAAATAAAATATTTAAGTACTTTAATAATTATTCACCAATAAGAAATATAAATTATTTTGTACATTAGTGACTGACATCTTTCCACTGTTATTGGAGAGTAAAAATTATATTTAGCAAATCATAAGAAAATTAATATGGAAGGTAAAGCAAGCATTGAAAAACGTTATCTTTGGGGAAAACTGAATGTTTTAATTTAAAAAATTTTATTTAGAAATTTTATTGAACTTAAAAATTACCAACGAGAGCTAGTAGTAACTCCACAATACAACACGTGGAGCGGATCTCCTATACCTTACTAGCTACCACGAACACTAGAGACGTATTAAAGTGAAAGATGATATACTCTAGCTCGAACTGTAACTCTAGACCTGTTATTTATTAACGTCATAAATTTATTTATTATTACTAAATTTATTTACTAGATTGAAATAATACACAAAACTCCATCGTATTTCACGCATTTAGAGATGTAAAGCCTGTACAGGAATTTCATAACAAGGTATTGATAGACTCTGTGGTTAAACAGGTAAAACATTCAATTCTGAGTTCACATGAACGTGTAATATCAAATGGATCCAATTCAAACATGGACAAAATTAATTTTTACATAATATTTCTTATAAATCCTTGTTTTACCTTGTTTGCGTTGATTGTTATATTAAACGTACGCGTTGATTTGACTGTTCAACGCTCTAATTACATGCTAACCATTTCATACTATCCTTCGATACAAATTGTATCCAGTTCAAACGTTGGCAAAATCAAATTTTAAATAGTCTTTTTTATAAATCCTTGTTCTACCTTGTTTGCGTTGATTGTTTTATTAAACGTATGCGATGATTTTACTCCTCAGCGCTCTAGTTACATGCTAACTATTTCATACTACTCTTCAATATAAATTGGATCCAGTTTAAATGTTGGAAAAATCCTTAGCAAAGATAATTTTTAGATTATCTCCTCTCCTGATTGCATGCTGTAAAATGCTTGGTTACCCAGGTAAATACTGGGAAGTAAAATACTTATATGCACTTATTCTTAATAGGTTTCTTTAAGGTTATATGAAGAGTAATGAAATTCAAGGTCTCGTGGAGGAAAGTGTAAATCTAACTAAACTAATGATATTGTTATTCGAGATGAAAGCACCTAGGATGGAAGAGAGAGAGAGAGGTGGGGGGTTGTAACTACAATCTGGATGACGACCTGAGGAAGTGTCAGACATAAGAAAAACTACAGATTTTGGTTGAAGGATATTAATCCCTGAGAGGGGTTTAAATATATAGAAAATAAAAAATGTGTTAAAGAATAAATATATCTTTTCAAAATTATACAATGTTAAAACGTTTAATTAGCTACAGCTTGTTTGTAAATAAAGCTTACAACACTACGGATGGAAGAGAGAGACAGGGGGGGGGGGGGTTGTAACTACAATCTGGATGACGACCTGAGGAAGTGTCCGACATAAGAAAAACTACAGATTTTGGTTGAAGGATATTAATCCCTGAGAGGGGTTTAAATATATAGAAAATAAAAAATGTATTAAAGAATAAATATATCTTTTCAAAATTATACAATGTTAAAACGTTTAATTAGCTACAGCTTGTTTATAAATAAAGCTTACAACACTACGAACAAAACTAGATATACGAAATGTAAATTGGATGAGGTCCAATCCCCCACACTCACTTCAGACTTGCCATCGTCCTTGACTGGTGAAGTCATCAATTGACGCCCACTTGGTGCTAATTGAGTACATCTCTCCAGTCGTTTATTTCCTTTTCTATTACACCGTGCCTCTCTGTAACTGGGTATTTGTTAAACACAAGTGTTGAAATACATTTAAGATTAGTTGTAATCTTCGCCAGAAAAATTCTGTAGATGAAAAGAAAATACTTATTTTCGTAAAACTACGAAAACAATTGTTCAAAAGTAACACAATCGGCTTTAGCTCAACAGTTATCTTAATAATTACTGTAATTCCAAGTCATGCGAACCTATCGGTAAAAAATTCAACTAATACAACTGGTAAAAAAATCGTTATTAATAACAAGATGGAACTTGTTATTTGGAACAAATATTTGTAACCCAGTTGTTCCCGGAACTGGTTTCTTATCAACTGACACGTACTATTAAGTTTTTGATAAGAGCAGTTCTCCAAATATGTTACCTGTAAAAAACTATATAAGGCGGAAGACTGTGTCAGAGTATATCCGAGGAGTTAAGTTGAGCATTTGTTTGCTGAGTAATGTTTTTGGACGTAGCCTTCCGCTTACTTGAGTCAAAAGTATGGGATTTCATTGTACGATTGCTTAGCTGACCCTATCACTCTCATTTATTCAATCTAGAAATGAACTGATGTTCGTTTTTTTCTGTTTAACACTCGTCAATCGAAAGATGTTTTTTTATGATTAATCGCACACTCAGTGCCAATCTCTGCTTTATTGTGAATGGAGCGTAATACATAACCTAGTATGGAAAGTATAACTACACTTGAACATTCAGTACCCTTAAACGTATTAATTGTATTAACGAGTTTTCGTAAAAATGGTTTATATACACGAGTTAATCATTTTCTAGTTATACTGTAGCTTGAAATATACAGTAGAAAGCAATAAACAAAGGTTAAAAAAATTTCTTTTGATAGGAATTTTACGTAAATAGCTTTAGTTAATAAGGTGACTAAGCGGCTGCAAAAAGGAGAGAGATAATTGCACCAAATGTAATTATACAATAACAGGCGGTACGAAAGGCCAAACGAGTCCTGAATGGGAGTATGCCGAGCTGTGTAGGATTCCTTCATTCAGGGACTAGCAGGTCGAAACCTCCTGGGCAAAGACGTCATTCGTCATTGACTCTTTGTTCCAAGCGCCTCGATAATCTGTATTGTATAAACGGGTTATTGTTGCGCTGACGTGCTTGAAATAACAAGAACGTCTGTAGCTCGAGGTGTCCAACGAGCTAATGAACTGGTGCAGAATAACACGTCGCAAAGCAGAAGCACGTAGTCTTCCCTTAGAGTCGGATTTTCGTTCAACTAATTTTGGTTTTTCACAGTAAATTCTATCACCATTGTAATTAACTAGATTAACTGTCAAATAAATATATCGATCCTTTTCGTCCCTTCTTACAAATAAATTCCTGTATTTTTATTACGTTTTTCCAGCTTTTAGTTGAATCAGGTTTCTAGAGAATCTTCTTATATAACACAGTAAGCCAAGTTCTAATATATGGATTCTTCTCTCCCCATGCCAGCCGCGATTTCTTACATGCTTCAGTATCAGAGAATCTTCGAGTAACATCTTTAATCTTACATGAATTCCAAATAAAATATTATTCTATATATATATATATATATATATTATTCTGATAAATCACTCTGGTAACAGAAGCCATTGACGTCCCTCACAGATCAGTGAAATTCCTGCCTATATTTGACCTTCAACATCCCTTCTGTATTCATGATATAGACGATGTACTAATTGTACCAAAACCACACACACACATATATATACTGATATGTCACTCTGGTAACAGAAGCCATTGACGTCCCTCACAAATCAGTGAAAATTCCTGCCTATATTTGACCTTCAACATCCCTTCTGTATTCATGATATAGACGATGTACTAATTGTACCAAAACCACACATATTTTCAGCTGAAATTTACTTAGAACCAGAGGAATATAAAAAAAGGTTTTTACAATTTCAATTTTTTTCTAATAGTACCAATATAATTTTTGTGTAGCCACAAGAAGTGTACCTTCACCTTAGAATATTACAAAAACAGGTTAAAGAATATTTTTGCGTTTATGTTCTCTTAAAGCCATTTAAATTTAAAAGATAATCCTGTACAAAGCGAATATGTGACGTTTAGACCAGCAACTGGCCAATACGATATGCATAACTTTAAGAAATTCTAGTTGGATATTACTAATTAATTGGTAATTTATATTAAATATTTATCTGACTTACTATCGGTTTCTCTGTCGCTCAGTGACTGCAACAAAAAGAAAACAATATTAGTAACTACAAAAATGTTTACAGAAAGTTTAATTTTTTTAAGATTTTCTAGTATTGAAGTCAAATTCTAAAAAATATTCAAATAAAATCATTTAAATTTTCTATTATTTTACAAATGTTAAAAAAAGAATTTTAAAAACTCGTTTCAATTCTTCCCACGCTGAAAAATACTACAGAAAGAACTATATAATAGAGGTCACAATTAGGTAAACATTATTTTCTGTACAAGTAATCTTTGAGCTTAGCTTGTGAGGTTATGTTAAAACAAATAAAAGACATAAACAAGATTCACAAACTAATTATTTATTGCCGCATACGCGTCTCAATGACAAAGTCATCATCATCAGTGAGTGTTGCTACTACAAACTCAAACTTACAACTCCTTCCTTCGTTTAGTTTTACGTTAAGAGTTTGTAGTAGCAAAACTCACTGATGATGATGACTTTATCATTGAAACGCGTATGAGTCAATAAATGATTAATTTATGAGTCTTGTGTATCTTTTTTATTCGTTTTATTTTTTCTGTAGGTTTAACGAAAAAGAACTAAGACATTCTTGTACCCTATATTATTTATTATTTTATGTAAGGTGCTGAAACTTGGACCTTCATTCAGTAAAGCGAATTTCGCAAAATAAAATGATAAATGAAGTGTTGAAAAAAGTTTAAAATAAAAATGCTGCTACTGATGAAGGAACAAGAGAATAAATTGTTTAGTATACCTGTATTTTCTAAAAAGGCATATAGATTGGAAGAAGTGATGGTAAAATACGTTCGTGACAAAAGGCAATATGAGATGTATATGATAAAAGTATTTCAGTATTTAAATATAATAAACACGGCAACATATCAGACGACAGATGATAACCACGATAGTGTATCAAATGCTAGATGAAAATAAAATATCAAACGATAGATGATAGTTAAGACGATTGAAGATAAACACTATAATATGTAGGTTATGTAATGTCAATTGTACTTGCGGACCTGGGGTAAACTTAATGCAAACTATTTGGCCTTCTAAGAAATTTTTGTGAAGGCCCCTCCTACAGACTTTAAATAGGATATCTTGATATAGAAATATAATAGGCTTTAAGAGCAAGTTTAGGCCTAGCGTTAGAGAGATTATCAGAATTTAAAGCTACCGATTAGGTAAATATTTTAGTTAAATTATTTACAATTTCAAAATGCATATTCCACTCTTACACTCTATATATAGTCTAATGATTGTTCATATTTTGCCAATTCTTTTTTCGAACGAAGTATAAATTCTCAATAAGTACTAAGTACTGTAGAAAATCGATTCAATTCTGAGGCTTAGACAAACGCTTATAAACGTATCTCAGTTCATTGCACTTCATGTTATGTAAGCACATGAAAGATTTAAGTTGCGTGGGAAATCTTTCACACAGGACAAAGGACCTCTGAGAATGGGTGCCATGTGAAATTAGCTCCTCTTCTTTCAGGGCAGTGCGGAACCATCCCGGAATCTGTCTCTGACGTAATCATTTCAAAGGCTTGTTGGGAAAGAACACTTCCTAATTTTTAAGAAGATATGAATTCATTAGTTAAACTAGGCTGTTGAGCCTAGTTGCATATGATTATTTGTTCTCCTTACACGCTACATGCTTTTTATTATTATTTTATTAAACTAGGTCAACTAAACTAATTTTAAAAATACTTAACTAAGTGAATACGTAATTGCTTACTTGCTGACGCGTTTCAAAACATTGCTAACCCTCTAGAGCTTCGTAAAAGGAACGAATCTTTTGAAACGCATCAGGAAGTAAGCAATTACGTATTCACTTAGTTAAGTATTTTTAAAATTAGTTTAATCAGTGAATTCAAGAACATTACATCAAGCAACTTCTAGGTCAACTAAGTTATTCAAAACGGATTTGAAATTTTAATTTTAGGACCATTCCGATAATTTCCTTAACCTATATTCGTGTTCAAACCCCTAGTTTTCACTCAAATCCTTGTGGATGCTGTTCGTTCTGCATTTTATTCCAAAATCACATCGTTCATACGAGACAAAAAGTTACGAAATCATTTTATAACTCTACAAACCAAGTTTATTTTTGCCAAACTTATATTCTCCGTAATACGATCATTATTAATTATGTTTTCATTACACTTAAACTAATGATCATGTCGTTAACAATGTCAAGTATTTACTAGCTTTCGCCTTTTAACAAATTGACATATATTATACATCTGAACGCAGCGCGGAGGAAGTTGTATGAGGGGATATTACAATATTAATTACTAATTTTTAAATAATCCAAAACTATCAGTCATACATGAAAATCAGAATTTAGAAGAGATTTTCAATATACATTTAGTACATTTTTTGTCTTTCCTAAAATAAAAATATTTGTCTTTGCTGACATGTTTCGGAGTAACTCCGTTCTCAAAACTTTACACAGTACTCAATTCCAAGAACTACATATTTATAGTTTTGAGAATGTAGTTATTCCGAAACGCATTAACATAGAAAAATATTTTAATATTAGGAAAAGCAGAAAAATGTACGCAAAATGTATGGAAATATTCCTAACCGAAGTGAAGAGTATACTAAAAATGTCTATTTTCAACTTGAAAGATCTTTTAAATTCATTTACTAATTCGACTGTTATATTTACTTTAACATTGTCACCAGCTATATAGTAGAGATATCTTTTTATCCCTTTTGAGACCAGGTCTTCTTCAAGTAAGAGCCTTTCCAAGAGGTGCCATAATTTCCTACTGTTTCCAATACCAGGAGATCTATATGTCCTTTCTTTAGGCTTGCCTAGTTCCATCTATTCTTTAACTTTCTCTTTGCAAAGGGGTGTAACGAAAAGACGCCTCTTTATGACTTCTATACAGAGAAGGTATATTTCCGGCAAGCGACACTTGAAATTATCCACTGTATCATATTCCAGAGCTTTGATGAACCTATCTATATCCACAATAATTTTCTATCCGTCGCAGGCGACAACAGCAAAATGGCCGATCACCTCCAAAATACAATTAATTTAAAATACATAACCAGTAACGAAAAAATGGCTTAGTAGCAAAGCAGACTTCGTGAAACATTTGCAATCAAAATTACTTTTATTAAAAGTGTAGTTTATTCAATTCTACAGTGCAGTAACTTTTAGATTTTATTTGTACAATTTTTTCTGACAATTTTTTACACGTTTTATGTAAAACTTCTATGGATTTCTTGTAACTTAATTGGCCAGGTAATTTATATGAACATTTGGGAAACCTTTGTGAATAACCTCATCATATAAGTAAAGTACTTGTCGAATACCTACTACAAACAAGAAATCAAAGAATTTTCTTGGATATTATTTTAACTGTGTTTCTCAGAAACATCTGCAGTTCTGCCTTGGACTTTTTTGTCTGTCAGTCATCAACAATTTATTTTTTAATTCATAACCTATACATTGAAAACAACTAACTGTGACGAGCTGCTGAAATCTTGGCTACGTTTTCGCTAACAGGAACTTGGCTAAAGAAACGTTTCCTGACCTGTGTTTGTACAAAATATCTTCCTTACTTTCACCAACAGAACTCTCCCTGAATATTCCACAGCTGCGTTTCAATCTATAAAATGAACGAGAAGCTGCAAAAATTACTTCGTAAAATAGTAATAGCTATAGACCTATGTTATAAAGTTTATTTTAAAGCTCACTGAAAAAAAAATAGTGTTGGGGTTTAAAATGTAGTTTTAAAACGTAACTTGAAAATAATTTAAATAAATAAAAGCGAAAACAGCAACACTGTTATTAACATATTACTAAAATCTCGAGGGAAAATCTAGAATCATGTCCATCTCAACTGACTCGCTCCGCTGCTTCGCTACAGGCTAATCCGCCGGATAAAATCTTTCTCACGCTTCTATTTAGCATCGCGTCCACTGTTCGTTTCAGATCGCCATTAAATGCCACATCACAGGAAGTTACCCTTGGGGATCACGCGTGAAAGACTTGTCGAGCCACGCCCAAAGCTCAATAGGAGGGTGTCCTAATAATAAAATTAACAATGCACGTGTACATTGATGACGTCACGCACTGGTTGAACGCGTCCATTGTTGAGGAATCTGTGGATTATTGTAATCAATAGAAACGAGACACGCGGGTATTTTCTAATGCGTAGTTAAGTGAAATTTGTTCGGAATTTGGGTCGTATTAGCCTTGCGCCATTGTTGATTGAACCGTTTAAGCGTGCGTGTGTGTACGCCAGATGTATATTAGGAATTTTACTCACATAAACCTAGTTTGTCTTCTCTGTTTCCAACTATAAAAATTGCAGTCACGTCTCGGTATACTGGTTAGAGTTTCTCTCCCGTACGGTCGCCGGTTTCATAGCTTGAATTCTTATTCTTGAATGTTGTAGTCCATTACGTTCGGTGAATCTTATTAATCACTTGAACAATAGTTTATAACTATCCGAACTTTAAATTTAGTAAATTTGTTAAAACTTACTGAGACAGAACGTTTTCGATCGCTATGTGCCGATCTTCATCAGTGTCTTCTCAGTGAGAATTGAATTCTTAGTTGGCGAGCGAGATTGTTTGCAGGAAACCTTATAAAGAAATTACAAGATTGTCCAATTCAACAAATTTATTTGTGATTGTTCATATAATTACAAATAATATAGATAAAGATAAAGTTTTGTCGGAATGTCTTCTGCTAGTAGGCGGTTTCTCTTTAGAAAATCTGTTACGAAACAGGGCTGAAGTCGTAAGACGAAAACGTTTCCTCCAAGTTAAGTTAACAATTAACAACTTTTAGTTAACAAATGTCTGGTCGCAAGTAATAGCAAAAGTGTAATTTGTTATGAAACCTTTAATTCACCAATGTTCGCAAAAGAACTGCAAGAGGATACTGCCCTGTTATCCTTGACACAGAAGTTTGGTTTTACTTCATCAAGTTTTTCTACTCCCACCTCTGTTAGGTAAAGGTCAGCAGTTCAGGTTTATCATCAGGTTCTGTCAACAATACAAATGGAAGATCGCACTGAAGAAACAAAGAACATTGTCATGATTCATTTGAAAGGGGATCGTGGCATGTATGTAGCAAAAGCCACTAGTATGCGGTAACCCATACTTTGTTTCTAGAAGTCCAGAAGTGCCAAATACTGTTGTATCCGCGTGGTTCAAGATGTATGCAAGTTAACTTTACCATGCCATTTGCGTTCAAAATTAGACAAGCTTTGTCATTGCCGCTTGGGTATTTGTAATAGTGCTACTAGTTATTATTACTATTTAAATAGTGCGGAGTTTAACTTTAAAAACATGTAGGAGACATATCAGCATACTCTATGGCCTCCAAACAGATCAAAGAACTTATCATTTCTCAGCTATAAGCTATGAAACTACTCAACGGACAGATATTTACCTTACACGCCTATTATCTATTAAACGTCAGACCAAGATTTAATGTGTGTTGTCTTGAAAACACAAATCCTGCTGAATCATGGTTCTCTACTGATCAGTAGGAGCACAGAGTTCAGAAGGTGTGTGCAGTTACATTAGTTTCGGGGATCTTTCACGAAGACAACGGTACTTGACCAAATATGGGTTGATATCATACGGGTGTTAGCATTCAGAGGACTGTTTTAAAGTGGGTTTTGTTATGTTGGTTGAGTTATGACCACTCTGAGTAACATTTTGTTATATAATGAACGCTAAAAAGAGCAGTTCCACTAAAGGTTATGCTATTAACAGTTTTATTTTAGCAATTACTGAAATATAAAATAGTTTAGATTTTGAGCCATTTAATAAAGATAAGAGGTTTAAAAACATTCGTCATATTTTACATTGCTATAGATTGTAAAATGTATATACAGTATTTGCATGTGCGCGCGTGTGAATGTATATGTATATATGTATACATATAGGCCCTATATATATATATATATATATATATATATATATATATAAGATTAAATAATATACACTAATTACAGGAATAATTTATTGAATAATACACTCAAAGCATTTCGTTGGTTGACATTACCAACATCCTCAGGAATTACAATACTAAGAATGGTATTTTTTGGTCATTCTTAGTATTGTAATTCCTGAGGATGTTGGTAATGTCAACCAACAAAAAGCTTTGAGTGTATTATTCAATAAATTATTCCTGTAATTAGTGTATATTATTTAATCTTAAAAATAATTCTAACAGGAAAACATATTTGATATTCTACATATATATATATATATATATATATATATATATATATATATATATATATATATATATATATATATTAAGGATGGCCTCGATTCCAATCGATTATTATATCATTATATCACATTGATTAAAGTGACGTTTCCGATTCTTATTTTTAACTAATAAATACATGCGCGGTGTGATTTATTGGAAACATAATTAATTATCAACTATGTCTTATTTATGTATTATTTGTATTGAATGGATTAAACTATTAAAGCAAATGCCGATTTGAGATAACGAAAATATTATTATTATTTATGACGCAACGACAATGACGATCCGAAGCATTTGGTTCGTTTATTTGTCACCGCTCTTCTTGCTCTTACTGTCTCACTCTCCTTTGGGCGGGCTCGACTCTCTCACTCCGTGTTTCCTTGGGTCACCGCTTCATAGATGTCGAAACAAAACACAAAGAAAAGGTAGTTCCGATTTCTCTAGTTATACAAATTGAAATGGCTTTTGCTGAAGTTATATTGTAAACCAAGATGTTAACTAAATTCATTATTCGAGAATATCATATAGGAATAAATAACTTAAGACGATCGAAAATCTACTTAATAAAACGAGAATCTGAAGACAATTTTCAGAATCGAAATCGGAATAGAAAATTTTAGGTACTGGCCCCACCCTAATATATATATATATATATATATATATATACATATATATATATATATATATATATATATATATATATATATATATATATATATATATATATAATGCATCCTAGGAATGCTCGTCAGTAAAGGCAAAACGACGCAAACAGACGTGCTAGCCTCGAATCCGATCAGGCGTGATTACATTGAGTACACGGATGCTTCCTCTTCACGACTGCCATTAACATACGCCCTTATGTCAAGAGTCTTCCTTTCTCCCGAGTCGCACCAAGTGAAAGATTTAATGAACCTTTTATCTCGGCAAGAGGTCTGTCTGGATGCACGTGTAAAGTGAAACATTCTAACAGTACAAGGACCTCCTGCATTCCAGACTCTTATCTAACCACGTGCCACTCTTATCTCTCCTTGCGTTCCACTAGTCCTGAAAATATTCCTAAAAGTTCAGCTTTATCCGAGCGTATAACGCACGAGTTGCTTGACATTCCGTGGCCCATTTCCTACACTTCGAATGTACGCAGTAACAGCTTGCCAGTCGCGCTCGGATCGCTTTGCGTAAAACTTTCATTCTAATTATGTAAATTTTTAAAAAGCACATTCGACCAACATTTCGAATTATAAAGCGTTAGAATTTGCGTTTAATCGTCTCTGACTAGTATTTAAAATTTATTTTATAAAACGACATTAAAAGTTTATATAGCAATACGTTTGTGGAACGATTTTGATAAAATAAAAAATTTAGTTTTTCTGCACTAAATCCATTATTTACTTTTAAATAAAAATAAACCAACTAAGAAACCCTTTATTTTAGGGATGAATATTATTTCAGTTTTCAATTTTAGGATAATAAACCTTTCAAATTTGATTCGATTCGATTTTAAGGGACATTTTCTGTTAGTTTTTTAAAGCAATAAAGATATTAAATTAATTTTAGCTAACTATAGTTTTTATAATCATTTTGATATTAGTGATTAAATAAGTAATTTGACTGTTAAGGATGTAGGATTAAATACACGTAGGATTAAAGTAGAAATATAAATCTTTGTACTTGTTGATGAGAGGCAAATACTTAACAATTGAATGGTATATTTATTTTCATGAAGATAAAATGCAGTGTCGAAAAAAATGAGGCTAGAAAATTACTGAATCCAACCAAACACAGAAATACATTGCCAAAGGATTCACTAACGAGCAAGCTAGTACGTACTCTAGAAGGAAAATTTGAAAGAACACAAGGTTCGTGTCGAATAATCTACCACTCACTATTAGGAATATGGTGAATTCCTTAGAAACGCATTTCTCGCCATAATGTTGAAAAACAGAGGACGGTAATATCTTTCCTTTTTCTCCAAAGAAGATCTAATCCTTACCGAAGTCATAAGCATATATTTGCGAACGGAAGGATTAAAAACATAAAATCGGATAGTTGACGACACGTTGGATCACATTCTAGACAAAGCGAAAGTCAGAGAAAGGTTTGAGAAAGTTGGGCTTACTGAAGACGTCCCTTGGGTAGAAAACTAAATAAACCAATCCCCACCCAACAACTTATGGACTGCTGATATTTTGGTGATATTTCAAAGCAAGCAACGAGTTCAGTTTAATACGGAAGCGAACTCTGAAGCGTAAGGTTTCCCGTTCTCTAGGTCACGTGCAAAACCTCAATGCCGCAAGTGATTTACGTCCCTGACAACTCATTAGCGTGGTGGTCTCGTGTGCTGACGCGTCAGTGTGAAGCCTGTCGTATGCACGGGCGACTTGTTCTGACTATGCAAGTAATTTGGACGAGTGGCAAGTGTTTAGTAACTAAAACGTCCTCGAATAACGAAATACTTCTCACTAATACAAGACATACATGCAATGCAAAGTAAATAAGGTAATATAAACCTCATAGCAAAGACGATCCCACAAATAAGGAAAGTAGTGAGAATAAAAACAACTAATATCAAAATTGATTAAAAGAAGAGAAGAACCTCGAGGAAGATTCCAAGGTAGTATTAAAGAAGGTCCAAATTGAATGGACGTGCTGCAGCCTACGCGGCGCAGAAGATTTGATATGTACGGTAAACTTCTTTCGATTTCACTACTAACTCAAAACACACATTCCACACATGAAAAAAGTAATATTAAATGTTAAATACTATAAATATTGATTGAAACTATAGTTATATCGTCATACAGGCATAACCTTATTTCAAAAACCTGAGAAACCTTGACATTTCTACCACTGATAATTTTATTCTATCGTAGCCCTAAGGTTACAGTACATTTTTCTTAATTAATTATTAAATATTATTTATTATATGCCTATTATAATAGTTTATAACATTTAAATATATTTAGAGATATTAACTGTTTTATAAACATAGGCCTACATTCATTGTTTCTATGTAGTTCTGATTGTGTTTGTAAATGGAGATTACGTTTGTATTTTTTCAAATTTTAGTCGCAATTTAAGGTTGCGACCTTTAAAACCCCTTACTTCTTAGACCATCCACACGCACCTAAGAGTCAGTCAGTCAGTCACTCAGAAAAGGAGAAGGTTTAGTGGCCCCCGAGGTTATACAGCGTCTGTCACAACGCACCTAAGAACGCCTAGCTGTTTGCACGATGTCGCGCTTGATGTGAACCCATATATCCAAGATAGCAAAGAATCGAAACTTTGAGAATGACTGTGAATTGATTCGTTATAAAATATGCAGCCACATATTTAACACAAGGATGCCCATTTGAGAAGTGGAATTTTCACAAAAACAAAATTTCAGTCAGTTTTTTAGAAATATTTTTCAACATACACAGATAGCTTGATTTGTTTTGTAGTTTACCAGCTAATGAACTCGACTAAATCTACAGGTTTCCACTTGTTTAGTTTATTCACGTTTATTAGGTGTGAGGTAAAGGGGGGGGCTACTCGCCCGAAAACAAATAGCATCCTTGATTAAATCACCTGCGATTTGTTGTTCAGAGACGTTTATCTGCTACTACCGGCCACTCAACTAAATTACTAGCAGTGCCTGAACGAACCTTTAACAATAAAACACCTGGGCCGGCGCTTTACGCAATACCTACTCTTCGCACTACGTAGTCTATAACTTGCGACGATGAGGGCAAATCGTCGATTTTTTTATTGCCATTTCCTTCGCTGAAAAACACTTCAAACCGGTCTTTGATAATACAGAGCCCTTTGAAGAGTACCTTTACCTTTAGCTTCAAGACGCAAAAGAAATATGGCAGGAAGTCCTTCGCATTGGTAGCGTCGGATTTCAACCATTTCCGTTTTATTATAACGACAAAGAACGACGTGACAATGGAGACCTATATCGGGACATCTGATACTTGCGTGGGAGGCAGAGGTGTTGCTATTATTCCGAGTGAACGGATAAACTGTTCATCCATTTTCTAGTTGGAATAAAGACTTAAATAACATACCATTAACATTTATTATATTGCCTAGTAAAATAACAAACACTGTTCGACATTTCCAGGCGGTAAAGAAAGTAAAATTTAAAAATTTATAGCAATATAAAGATCACAATATAAAATTAAATATGCATTACACTTTACTAAAACTATATTTAAACCTGGAACTATAAAACCTCACTTTAACTTTAAATACACAAAGCTATTAAATAAACACTCTTTTATGATCTGCTGTGCAGTGCTATTATTTAAATAAAGGTCCACTCAAATAGGTATTATTATACATTTTTCAATACAGTACCTCTAAATAAACTATGAGTGGTGATTTATTCCCAATTCCGCCTTCAAAATCTCCACACAGGAGGATATATCCGGCCCGGACCAAGTCTAATTTGTCACGTATAGTAAGCCTATATCCTCTTTATAGTAGCCTATATCCTCCCAGATAGGAGGATATATCCGGACCACACCAAATTTAATTTGTCACGTATAGTAGGCCTATATCCTTTTTATAGTACCATATATCCTCCCACATAGGAGGATATATCCGGATCGGACTAAGTCTAATTTGTCACGTATAGTAAGCCTATATCCTTTTTATAGTAGCATATATCCTCCCAGATAGGAGGATATATCCGGATCGGACTAAGTCTAATTTGTCACGTATAGTAAGCCTATATCCTTTTTATAGTAGCATATATCCTCCCAGATAGGAGGATATATCCGGATCGGACTAAGTCTAATTTGTCACGTATAGTAAGCCTATATCCTTTTTATAGTAGCATATATCCTCCCAGATAGGAGGATATATCCGGATCGGACTAAGTCTAATTTGTCACGTATAGTAGGCCTATATCCTTTTTATAGTAGCATATATCCTCCCAGATAGGAGGATATATCCGGATCGGACTAAGTCTAATTTGTCACGTATAGTAAGCCTATATCCTTTTTATAGTAGCATATATCCTCCCAGATAGGAGGATATATCCGGATCGGACTAAGTCTAATTTGTCACGTATAGTAAGCCTATATCCTTTTTATAGTAGCATATATCCTCCCAGATAGGAGGATATATCCGGATCGGACTAAGTCTAATTTGTCACGTATAGTAAGCCTATATCCTTTTTATAGTAGCATATATCCTCCCAGATAGGAGGATATATCCGGATCGGACTAAGTCTAATTTGTCACGTATAGTAAGCCTATATCCTTTTTATAGTAGCATATATCCTCCCAGATAGGAGGATATATCCGGATTGGACTAAGTCTAATTTGTCACGTATAGTAGGCCTATATCCTTTTTATAGTAGCATATATCCTCCCAGATAGGAGGATATATCCGGATCGGACTAAGTCTAATTTGCCACGTATAGTAGGCCTATATCCTTTTTATAGTAGCATATATCCTCCCAGATAGGAGGATATATCCGGATCGGACTAAGTCTAATTTGTCACGTATAGTAGGCCTATATCCTTTTTATAGTAGCATATATCCTCCCAGATAGGAGGATATATCCGGATCGGACTAAGTCTAATTTGTCACGTATAGTAGGCCTATATCCTTTTTATAGTAGCATATATCCTCCCAGATAGGAGGATCGGACTAAGTCTAATTTGTCACGTATAGTAAGCCTATATCCTTCTTATAGTAGCATATATCCTCCCAGATAGGAGGATATATCCGGATCGGACTAAGTCTAATTTGTCACGTATAGTAGGCCTATATCTTTTTTATAGTAGCCTATACACTCCCACATAGGGGGGATATATCCGGCGCGGACCAAGTCTAATTTGTCACGTATAGTAAGCCTATATCCTCTTTATAGTAGCCTATATCCTCCCAGATAGGAGGATATATCCGGATCAGACCAAATTTAATTTGTCACGTATAGGTAGGCCTATATCCTTTTTATAGTAGCATATATCCTCCCACATAGGGGGATATATCCGGACCGGACTAAGTCTAATTTGTCACGTATAGTAGGCCTATATCTTTTTTATAGTAGCCTATACACTCCCACATAGGGGGGATATATCCGGACCGGACTAAGTCTAATTTGTCACGTATAGCAGGCCTATATCTTTTTTATAGTAGCCTATATCCTCCCACATAGGGGGATATATCCGGACCGGACTAAGTCTAATTTGTCACGTTTAGTAGGCCTATATCTTTTTTATAGTAACCTATATCCTCCCAGATAGGGGGATATATCCGGCCCGGACTAAGTCTAATTTGTCACGTTTAGTAGGCCTATATCTTTTTTATAGTAGCCTATATCCTCCCAGATAGGGGGATATATCCGGGCCGGACTAAGTCTAATTTGTCACGTTTAGTAGGCCTATATCTTTTTTATAGTAACCTATATCCTCCCAGTTAGGGGGATATATCCGGGCCGGACTAAGTCTAATTTGTCACGTTTAGTAGGCCTATATCTTTTTTATAGTAGCCTATATCCTCCCAGATAGGGGGATATATCCAGGCCGGACTAAGTCTAATTTGTCACGTTTAGTAGGCCTATATCTTTTTTATAGTAACCTATATCCTCCCAGTTAGGGGGATATATCCGGGCCGGACTAAGTCTAATTTGTCACGTTTAGTAGGCCTATATCTTTTTTATAGTAACCTATATCCTCCCAGATAGGGGGATATATCCGGCCCGGACTAAGTCTAATTTGTCACGTTTAGTAGGCCTATATCTTTTTTATAGTAACCTATATCCTCCCACATAGGGGGATATATCCGGACCGGACTAAGTCTAATTTGTCACGTTTAGTAGGCCTATATCTTTTTTATAGTAACCTATATCCTCCCAGATAGGGGGATATATCCGGCCCGGACTAAGTCTAATTTGTCACGTTTAGTAGGCCTATATCTTTTTTATAGTAGCCTATATCCTCCCAGATAGGGGGATATATCCGGGCCGGACTAAGTCTAATTTGTCACGTTTAGTAGGCCTATATCTTTTTTATAGTAACCTATATCCTCCCAGTTAGGGGGATATATCCGGGCCGGACTAAGTCTAATTTGTCACGTTTAGTAGGCCTATATCTTTTTTATAGTAACCTATATCCTCCCAGTTAGGGGGATATATCCAGGCCGAACTAAGTCTAATTTGTCACGTTTAGTAGGCCTATATCTTTTTTATAGTAACCTATATCCTCCCAGTTAGGGGGATATATCCAGGCCGGACTAAGTCTAATTTGTCACGTTTAGTAGGCCTATATCTTTTTTATAGTAACCTATATCCTCCCAGTTAGGGGGATATATCCGGGCCGGACTAAGTCTAATTTGTCACGTTTAGTAGGCCTATATCTTTTTTATAGTAACCTATATCCTCCCAGTTAGGGGGATATATCCGGGCCGGACTAAGTCTAATTTGTCACGTTTAGTAGGCCTATATCTTTTTTATAGTAGCCTATATCCTCCCAGATAGGGGGATATATCCAGGCCGGACTAAGTCTAATTTGTCACGTTTAGTAGGCCTATATCTTTTTTATAGTAGCCTATATCCTCCCACATAGGGGGATATATCCGGACCAGACTAAGTCTAATTTGTCACGTATAGTAAGCCTACATTTTTTTTATAGTAACCTATATCCTCCCAGATTAGGAGGATATATCCGGACAGGACCAAGTCTAATTTGTCACGTACAGTATATCCTTTTTATAGTAGTCTATATCCTCCCCGATAGGAGAATATATCCGGTCCAAGGTGTAGCCTATAGTAAATGGCACAGGAAGACATGCACCGTATAAGCACTTCTCTATGACTTTATCATGGCTTCAAGTATGCGACTGTTCAAACAACCACTGTCCTCCTCCGACAAGATCTACCTTCCTTTTCCTCGCATCCTTTCTGTATCTCAATACCGGGATCTAGCAATAGAACAACCTTTATGAAACTGATTGAGATTAAGTTTGATAAACGATAATAAAACAACGCAAAAAGATAATGAGGTTACACAAATGACGTAGTTGCCAGTTGCCGCAGCAACGCTAGCCACTTTTCTGTTACCTATAAAATGAAGTTAGATAAACTAAAACCAAACACACACACACATTGTTTTAACGGGTATTTATATTGGTGGGTAAACACCGGGATTAGTTTTTTTTACAAAAACGAGTTTTTAATAAAAAGACCCTCAATGAAACACGAAAAATATAAACGTAGACAATTAAAGGGGTTGAATAAAATGTTTTTACAAAAGTTATTAGTCTATTTCTTACAATTCACAACTAATGATTACCCAGCCGATAAAAATATTGAGCAAAATCACTATTACTGTATTAACTTACAAAATAATTTAGACGAAGAGATAATGAAAATAATAAATTAGAACTAAATTGTTATAACCTTTAAAAAACATGCTTTGTATCTCGTACATTATGAGTTGTTTTTACTACTTTAATAACTATTTTACATTCATGACTTTATATTTTAAAATTTAAATTTTACATTAATAATGATAATGTATAAAATGTTTACTTAGTTAATAAATATTTATGCTAGTGTAAGCCTATACTTAACTAAGACGAATAATTTACACAAAAAATGTGGAATATAATCATTACCTCTAAACAAACAAAAGTGTATTTATTTTATTATGGAAATCAGCTGATTGCACAGTCGTAAAGATTTACAATGTCTCAGAGTTTTTCTCCATACAAACGTAGATGGTGGGGCTTTATGAGATTTTACTTCTACAAAGTAAAAACTTTTCTTAAAAAGTTAAATTTGAAACCTCTGCAGACATTTTAGATGAATTGAAACTTTTTAAAAAAACTGAATCTGTACTGAAAAGCAGAGAAATTTAGTCGGCTGGTTTTGGCAACACTGTCTATTAAGCTCTGTGCTGGACTGTTCCGCATTCCCAGTTCCTAACCTTACTTTTTTGCAGAAACCAGAAAGGGAAAGGTTACAGTTGAAGCTATACTGTAATACAATGGATTCTAGTTATTAACTTTTTTTCATAACGGTAAATTAAGAACTTGGACGAAATGTGGTTTTTAGTTGAGACGATTTTGTTACACCTCGTAGTTTTTACTTTATTTTGAGCAGAATTTAAATTTTAAACCAACTTTAATGAACCAATTTTTTTAAAGATTTAAGATACTATCGTGTCACTTTTAAAATCGAAATTTAAAAATACTTTCGGTTTGTAAAACAGACTATTGTATATATTGGGGAAATAATACAAGTCTTAATATATACTTGTGTGTGTATATATATATATATATATATATATATATATATATATATATATATAGCGTACACAGCCCCTTTACTTATCAATTTTGAATGATGTTTGCTTTTGTAACTGACTTTACTGCGACTTTTGGATATCAGATTCGGCAGCTAACAAACACTCATATTAATGTAACCTAAGTGTTTAACGCTTTTTCTAATAATAATGTTGCAGAAGGTAAAGTAACTAAATTACTATAATTTTACACATATTTTTAAATTTTACAAATTATCAAGTTTTTTTTAATTCTTAAAAATTGAACTCTTAAAGTTTAAGTTTTATTAAATAGGACCTAGTAAATAAACTGATTTAGTGAATAGAGCTTAAGTGATTATAAAGCCAGTATAGGCTATTAGGTAGACCTATCACATTTACCGTTATCATATCAGGAAATAATATAATTTCCCTCTCACTCTTAGGCTAAATTTTAACCTAGGCTACAGCTAACATAGAATACTGAAAGTAACATAAACTTCGAATAATGGAAATCACTATGCCTGTTGTATGAAATCATACGTTATCACATAATTTAATCATGTACATGAGGTTTCTGACTATGTAGGAAATGCCAATTAAAAATGTTTTTAACATAACCTCCAAACACTTTTTTGGTGACGAGGAAAACAGCTGTTGGCCATTTCATGTTTTTTTAAAATCTCCGGTACAGTTTGCCGATCTTCTGATTGTTACGCATTCTCGTAGAAATGCCATTGATATTATGTGGAGCTTTGCACACTGATATATATATATATATATATATATATATTTAACAAATAGCTCGTATATTATATATTATTTTCTGGTTTGATTAGAAAAAACGTATCCTTAAAGTCTAATAACCTAAGGTTCTACGGACTAAATATGGACAAAACAAAATGGACCTATGTACTTTTCTAGTATATTAGGAATGGTTACAGTATTTTAAAGCATAAGTCATTCTGTAGAATAATCTAAGTAAATTTTTTATTAATTTTTTTATATTTACCTAGTTTTAGTTGGATTCTTTGTATTTTTGAACAGATGTATTTACTTTTCGGTTATAAAAAAGGAGTATAATAGAAAACATCTTCAAATGTCATCAGATTAGACCTATACAAAGAAAAACAATTGTATGAAACAAGACAGGTAAAAGAAATCGTGTTAGGTTTAAAGGGGTATAGTTCCAGCTACATCATCTCGAACTTAGTACGTATGTAATTTAGCTTCTTCGCAATGTTTATCTTATTCGGTTCTGAATGGATTTTAAACATAGTTTACTACCCTTTTATTAAGTTAAGAACATGAATAAGATTTTATTCAAGGTTTGTCATCACAGCATGATTGTCTAAATCCTACGAGTGTAAATATTTTTTACTTTGACTGTTAATTGTTTGTGTACATATGTTGCTTTATGTTAATGTGTGTTCTACGAAACGTGTTAAGAGACTATGATATAGTTCTAGGAATGCCAGACAACTGTGTTTGCCTGTCACAAACACTCAAATATTACTAAAACTGTTATGTAATGTAAGACGTCCCTACATCTTTCCATTGTGTTCCGTTTTCCGTATCCCGAATTTTGTGGCACTATCTCACATTATAAAACGAATTCATATTTTATTCAGATATTGTACGTCTGCGTTAATAATTCGTTTTAAAAATCAGAGGTGTTTGTATTAAATTCTTTTGGGCCAAGTTCAACGCCACATGACAAAGGATCAGTTGCCTTTGATTAATCAGTTGCCCCCTTTCTTAGATTTGGATAATCGAGTAGAGTAATCCAGCAGTGAACCCAGGGATGGAGCAGAAGGAGCATGTACCTCTTCCAGACACTCTAAATTCACACTAAGTACAATTACATTATTTCCCAGGAAGTGGATTTATTAAAGTGTGTATATTTACGTACGAAATAGAACATCTTTGGCTCTCAAAAACAAGTGTTTATTCAAACTTTCCAAATCGTACTTTAGTTTATTACTTTATAATACATAAACTGGCGCTCTTATGCGTAGAAAATGTAACATCCATACATCAAGCCCCTCGAGTGTTGCTATTAAGTTTAACAAACATAAAATTAAAATATAAACCGAGTAATATTTTTAATTTGACATGGCTCAATACAGTGCTATTTTTAACAATCTATTCAACTTAGATGCAATTTTGTAGCGCTAGTTTATCGTAAAACAAGATTTCCAAACATTATAATTTAAAAAACGTTTACGAAGGAGATCTAGGAACCCCTATTTTCTAGTGAATACTTAAATCCTGTTTTTCTAGTGGGTATTATAGCTCCCAGGACTAGAAAATTCACCCTCTACATCAACGTCTCTGAAGAATGGAAATATTATAAGTAAGGCACACATAGATAAATGAATCTTCTCTCGTATCAAAAGTTAAGGGGAGTCATAGTTGGATTGGAAATTAATTGCTTGGGGCGTGAAGGTACGCTTTAAGAATTCCATTGCATGATGTATTTGCATATAATTGTACTCGAAACACTTCTCTAAGATTTGCTTATAAGCCTGTTACGGTCAATGGATGGTCCAAAGCGTAATCGGACAACTTGATGCTCTATAAAACAACCCTTTGAATAACTATCATTCACCATTTAATTGTGGTCCCTACTGTAACAAGACTACAATTTTCTCTGTATTGAACATTAACTTTTCTAAATATTTAAGAAAACGCAAGTGTGTTTACATTAGAGAACTTGTGAAATCTTTACCTCTAACAGGCTGGCAGTAGAAAGGTTAAGCTATTTGGGATGTATCGTCCTAAATACGTCCATAGTATTTATTTTTAACATTTACATTCCCGTTAAGTTCTTAATTGAGAATTAACACTTAGAAAAGTGTCAACAGTGCTTTCTAAACTTATCTCACACAGCTACCGAAACAAATCTTCTGACGATTAAAATTTGAATTCTTTCGGAACATTATGAGCTGAAAATATTCCTACATTTTCTGATCCAATGCTCAGGGGATCATGCCAATGTAAGTGCGAGAATTTTATCTGGGAGGGGGAGCAATAGAACTGTTGTGTAGAAAGTCTACCGAGAGTCTAAGTCTAGGGCATTGGTTCCCAAACTGGGTGGCGCGACCCCCATGGGGGGCGTGAATGCAAGTCAGGGGGGCGCGAGACCATTTGGAAAGTAATAGGATAAATTAAATATATTTAATAATATAGGAACAAATTTGATGTTGCTAATAACTTTTCTTGTGCATTTACTAAAGTACAACCTCATGTAGCCATGCTAGTGTAATAAATTCAAGCTCATCCATCTCACTAACAGATTTTTCTCTTATTAGTTAGAATTTACATTGGAAATTAAAACTGGAAATGTTATATCATGTATCTTGTGAAATTATGTATAAATAAATTGTTTTTAATATATATATATATATATATATATATATATATATATATATATATATATATATATTTGATTCTTTTTTATATACCCATAACAAATATTTATAGTGTAAATTTAAGGGGGGCCTGGGAAGATTTCATATCAGGAGGAGGGGGGCGTGGACCCAACAAGTTTGAGAACCCCTGGTCTAGGGGGAGGAATAATTTCTAGAAAATTGTGGGCCATCTTTCGCTACCAAATTATCTGGCAAAAGACTAACAGATTTCCTTATTTAATACAGAACTGCTTTACTCCAGAACTCCGTGGAATACACTACTTTACTCTCGAAATCATACCAAATAGGCCTTTCCAACTTACCACCAAATAAAAATTCTTTTTCGTTATTTAGCCTTGATTCTAACCCGAAAAACCATCCCGATTCAATAAAACTTTTAATGAAAAACATCGCAGAAATATTACGCTACCTAAGTAAAATACGAATTAATTAATACTTTTATTATACTCCATGTTTTATTTTGAGGGTATGCATCAAAATCCAGGATACTGGGACGGAATGGAAACTTGTATGAACGCTTTAAAATAACGTAAAACAATAGATGTGTACAAATACAGATAATTCATTTCAGGCATAAAAAACTTTTAAAATGGCAGTTTCTTCTCAGAAACGGATGTTTGATGCATAACAAATACTTTATCAAACATATTTCCGGTTGTCAAAGTCGTGGGAGGAGCAACACTTCGAACCGGAATAGTTCACATAACTTGCCACTTCCAATTAAGCCTTGTTAACAATGCTGAGTGGCGACAATGTGACTTCACACCATTGTTTAGCATTTAAAGAACTTTCTTCCTCATTAACAATGATTAAAACTTTTGCGTAAAATTTAAAATAAGTTATGTCATCATTTTGCTTGTAAAGCAACGATTTGTATCTATTTCACCAAATAGTATCGGTTTGCTTTGCATAGTAAAGCACGTTTCAAAGTGAGTTAAGAGCTTTATATAAAACAACATTCATAACTATTTTTAGTTTTGATTATGTTGGAAAAATACAATTTTAAAACATATAAACAAAAATGTTTATCATAAAGAAAGCATTTAATTGGAGTCAGTTGGAATGTAAAAATGTAAAGAGCGATGTGAACTAGACTTTGAACCTTTGAGTTACTTTTTATTGGTTTAAAGCAATAATTTATAGAAATCTATTACTACCTAAAATTGGTTCTGTGTCACTCATAATAATCGAATCCATGAATTTAAGTTTAGTGGTCTGTAGCGGCATTAACCAGGCAGGCGTAGTTGTAGGGCACATCACATCAACGAAAAAATGCGCATGCGCATCTGTACATAAGTAGGTTAGGTAGGTATATATTTTTGCTCACCTTTTTTTCAGTTCCTTCTATTATCTATATCTATATATATATATATATATTCCTTATATATATATATATATTTCAATCGTTAATAAAATACGTTTTATTCACCCAATCAAGTTCAAATACATTTCTTTTAACCTATAGTGGATGACAATTGATGTTAATACAGGTTTATCAAATATTTAGTCAATATTTAAATTATAAAAATTTGGAGGGTCTAGGTCTGATTTGAACTGATTATCTTCATCTTCGAAGTCTAGTGTTCTAGCCCCTGAGCCAACGTTTCCATTGCTAGAAATGTACTCCTTAAAGATGTAGGCCTATATGAATTTTTTACTTTTGCCCCCATATGGTTGTGGTCGAAACCTCCATTGCACAACCTTATATTGTTCCAATGGATACCAAACAATATCATAAATAATGCTCTAGGATTCAAGATTATTGAAAAGAATAAAATAAACAAAACAAACTCGATTAACGGTATCGAACCTTGTTTCACAAACGGACAATGTGAAAGGAAAGCGAAAAGAAACTACAACACAATGCAAGCGACGAAATAAACTAACGCCATTCATAGAATGGTAAATCGAAAATTGCAAGGAAATTTACATTCTATTTTGCCATTTAATATTGTTACTGTGACATATGTATACATATTTATATTAATTAAATTATAAAATAAATAGAAACTAAAAAAAAATTTCTCCCTGTTAATGTAAGTAGGAATTGACTTTAAAATAAAAAAAATTATACTACTTGTTTAATGTAGAAACGTCATTATTGTGCTTTCAAGGGACCAAACTATTGTAATTAGGAATTATATTTTGCTCTTTGTTCAAAGCTGTAATTGCACTAAGCGTTTACGAAGATGCTGAGGCTACTTTGCATACCAAATAACCTCTCTGCTAATTCAACCCTCTGCCAGTATAACTAGGTTTGAAACCAATATGCCCGTATTGAGCTACACCAAATGACAGGTCTGACCTTTACCAGAATAGAGTCCACCACCCAGGCTATCACATGACTTTCCTCGTACCGCTTGCTAGCCTGCTTTCTCCTTAGGTGGGGCATACTTAACTGGAGCCATTCAATTCATTTGCATTGAAAAGACAATTTAGATAGTTTCATACTTCCAATTAGCGTTCAGACATTGTGTAGAACTGTAGAAGTAGCCTAAACGAGCGCGTATTGTTCAGTTTACCCGCCGTTTCACTTTGTTGATGGAAAATAACACCGCCTTAATGTTTTGTATTTTAAAGGTTGCCTACATCAGTGGTTTCCAACCTCTGGTCTGGAGGTATCAGGAAAGTAATATTAGTGTTTCTTTCGATTTCCCACTGCCCTGAAGATGGAGTTTGATGGCTTCCAAAGGGTCAATATAGACCTACGTCGAAGTGTTTATCCCAGAAAACACGGAGGATCTTAGTATTTAGATTTTCGATGTTCTAAAGAGATTCTGCTGTGTGGAAAATCTGATCTGATAGTAATTCTTGATGTGGGTCCTAAGGGCCTCTAGCTCGACCATTTTTTATATATATACATTCTTATTATATATAGACTAAATTAAATTCATAAAAAGTTTCGAGCGCTTTATTTTATAAAGGTTAAAGTTCACGCTGAATCTTATGTTCTTCTAAATATATATTCAATGCCAGATCTAAACACCAGTTAAAGATTCAGTTATTTCCCTTTCCCGCAAGATTGTCCTACACTTAAACTGTCTGAAACTACGCTAAATTCCAACACTGCAAAAATATCACCTATATTCTTCCTTGGATTCTCTGTATGTCGTGTAATATACCGCATGTGTTATCTGAAAAATTACTGGATTGTAAAGAACTTCTTTTTATGGCGGTCATGATGAATGTAATTTTTAACAACTATTTACGGTTTATGAAATTTATAAAATTTTTTTCTTGAATAAAATATATTTTCATGCGTACACACACACACACACACACGCACACACACACACACACACACACGCACACACACAAACACACACACACACACACACACACACACACACACACGCACACACACAAACACACACACACACACACACACACACACACAAACACACACACACACACACACACACACACAACCACACAAACACACACACACACACACACACACACACACACACACACACACACACACACACACACACAAACACACACACACACACACACACACACA
This sequence comes from Prosapia bicincta, assembly GCA_036971475.1. Classification (NCBI taxonomy): domain Eukaryota; kingdom Metazoa; phylum Arthropoda; class Insecta; order Hemiptera; family Cercopidae; genus Prosapia; species Prosapia bicincta. The sequence continues at coordinate 93,616,636 of JBAIZL010000004.1, read as the reverse complement.
CAAGAAAAATTAAAGTATTACCAAATTTAAAAAAAAATTAAACAGCTACTATATTTTAAAAGGGAAAAATATTTATAGTTTTTTTACCACCTTCGTTATTTTTTCATGTATGTTAATCAACAATACACTCTACAAAAAATAATAAAATTATTTTAAACATTTAAATATATAAATAATTCTTCAATTTTGAAAAAATACGATCTTAACCATAAGACACTAACACATGTGAAAAGTGGAACTGTCTATACTGAAAGTTTCCTTAGAAAACAAAACATTATTGCATTTATAATGTTCGTGTACATATATTCATGCATACAGCATGAACTGAATATGAATATACTTTATAGTAAACAGGTAGGCCTACAATATCAGAGTTTCCTGTTAGGTTGTAAAAACATAATCAGTTTGTTAACGTTTACCTTGAGCTACGGAAGCGGTTAGTTCGCGTGATGACAGTGTTTTATTTTTTATACAATATATCTAAAACTACACTAACTGTACACGATCTTTTATTTTAAAAATAATTATGTATAATTACGCTAAAACGCGCAAGAAAACCTAATGGAATTTGCATAACATGTTTCGGTATTTCAAAATGTAATTTACCACGGGACATAAAGAAATTGTACGAGTTAACCAACTTTTGAAACTTTAGCATCTGTGACAGCTTATTTCCATGCAACTATTTTCGTGTGATTTCATACAAAAACTTTATTAAATCATAATTTTTTTAATAAACAGAACATGTTATACTATACTAGAATACAGGTAGCTACGAAGTATCGGGTTACGATAAATTTGGTCTTAAAAAATAAGTTTCTTGAGATAAGCGATTTTGTTGACAAGTGTATTAGCCTCCATTTACATAGAGGGCTGGTGTTTCCATCGCCACAGAACAACGAGGCAGTGTTTCAATAAGATTTCAATTCTTTAGATGCAATTGTTTACATACAATAGTAACCTTATAAATAATTTTTCAATAATCTTTTTTCAGTCGCCAAAATTCCTTTTTTATTATTACCTAAGATATTTGTTTAAAACCAAATTTACCCTAAATGGATTCTTTGTAACCATATTTTAAAATTGCTTTATAGTATACCTATATGGTTTACTACTGTATAGTGCTATATAGGTTTATGGTAAACCTAATATGGTAGAACATAGTGCGGTAATTCTTCAACAATGTCTTTATCAAGGAATAAGACAGAAAAGTGAAATTATGTTTTACGTCGATATTTAATGTAGGCTACATTGACCACTATTAAGATTTAGTATTACAGTATTTGTGGCTAAGCAGTTGCTCAGTCAAAGATTCCTTGCAGGGAAGGATTTTAGCTGAAAGGAGTTTGGACATTTCAGGAGAAACTGGGATCTAAATTATACCTTAAGGCAGAATTTTAAAAATAAATGCCAATGTAAGTCACTGAACGCTTAAAATTCAACAAAATTTGAAATAATTAAATCTGAAACTTAAACAAAACCAACTTTAAAGAATACTCAATTAATATTGAATTTAAGTGCATGTACAAGTTTGTATTTATTATTCTATTCCTTCTATTAGCTCACCTCTCCTGATATATATATATATATATATATATATATATATATATATATATATATATATATATATATATATATATCTTGTACAAATTTTCAATCGTTAATAAAATACGTTTTTATTCATCTAATCAAGTTCAAATACATTTTTTTAAGCATATAGTGGATGACAATTGATGTTAATACAGTTTATTTTCAAATATTTATTCCATACTTTAATTATAAAATTATTTGGTCGGATTCGAACTGAGTTTTTTCATGTTCAAAGTCTAGATTTTTGGCAGTAAGCCAAATTTCCATAGCTAGAAATGAACTTCTCAAAGATCTATATGAAAAACCTCCATCGTATATCCTTAAATTGTTTCCATTGTTACTAAACAATATCATAAATAGTGCTCTAGGATTAAAAATGAATGAAAAGAATGAAATAAACAAACTGGATTAACATTAACGAACCTTGATTTACAAACTGACAATGCGAAAAAGACTACAACACAAGACAAGCGACGAAAAAAAGAAAGCATATAGGCCTAAATAGGAACCAACAAAAATAAAAGTCCAACACCATACATAGAAAGGAAAATTGCAAGGGAATTCGATTTCTATTTTGCCTTTTAATATTGTTATTCTGACATATGTATATAAATATTTACAGTATATTAATTGTAATGATAAAATAGAATAAAAACTAAAGTAAATTTTTCTTTTTTGATTTAAATAGGAATTGACTTTAAAAAAATTTATATTACTTGTTTAGTAAATCAGATTGAAATCTTGCAAAAAAATAACAAGGTCTTAAAATAAACTCTACATTTTAATTTTCACAAATTATAATTCTATAAAATAACTATACTTTGGTGTAAGATACTTAATATTCGTTAAAATCGTAACACTCATTATAGATTCATTCTATTAATAGTTCTCGGTTTAGTGTCAACTAGTTTTATAGAAACTGTTTTGAAGCTATAATATTAAAATTTCCAGTTGGAAATTTTGTTTCAAAACTGTATTTAGAGAATTTTGTTTATCCGTTAAAATATTAGAAAGAATCTTCATAATCATTCTAAGAGGGAGGGGTTTAACCTCAAATTTTCAGTGCATTCCTGTGGTTGAGTGGATTCGATTATAATGGACAATAACGCTGTCTACTTTACTAAACTGGACCGTTTATAGAATTTGATTTGGGACCACGACACTACTTTTCTACTAAAATACACAAACAAAACTGATACTTACGTATTGTACATATGTTATTTAAACGTCGTAAAATGAACATTACCCCACCCTTAATGCAATGTGTATAAAAGGAATCAAAAACATGTCCTGAGTGTATATTGATAATTATTATTTTTGTTATTGCCAAGGAAGATTAATTTTATATACCTACATTGAAATATACCTATGAAGTACCCGGTCAGGATAGATTTGGTTGTAATTTTATACATTTAACCAAACAAATGCACTCATGTAAGGCTAGAATAGAGATCACGTGATGTCACCTGGCAAAAAGTATTATTCCACGAAAGTAGACGTCTATCTAGGTAATGTATAAAATTACAACCAAATCTATCCTGACTGGACACTTTACAAGTATTTTTTAATATAGCTATTGAGTAATATATAAAATTACAACCAAATCTATCTTAACTGGAGTGGTATACTTAAATATAAGTATTAAGGTAAATACGTGGTAGGTATATTTAAATATACGTATACGTATTGGGGCGCACCGTTGATACGCGGACGTAGTAGGCTACTTCATACTACTCTGTACTGAATTTTTCACCCAACTTTAATAAGATAAAAAATTGCCTGTCGTGAAAAACTTAAAACATTGTTATGCATATGGCCTTAGGACATGTTTTATGTAGTCATTTTTGGAGTCCGTAAAAAAAAAAAACAACAGTGGCTATACAGATATATATACATACAGATATAATACGTAAGTACCAACATATTTTATTTCAGTTTCAATTTTTTTAGTGAACCTTTTTTAACTTTGGTAATACAGTATTAGAAAAATCCATATATAGGCTAACTGTAGTAAGTACAATTTATCGGACACAAACATGATTTTCGATTCATTTTCCATAACATCTTTTAAATGTATATTAAAAACCTTAAATTTAATACGTCGCCGCCGGCGAACCATACCCATCGCCCCACCCCTATATAGTCACTGTCAAACAATATGCAAACTCTGAACAACCGAGTAGTTTTTTAATATGATTTTTTTTAAATCATCGTTTTGTAGTAATTTAAAATTATGTCAATTCATTTTTACTACTGAAATCAAAACAAAACGTTAGATTTTTTTTCAAAAATCTATGGTAAATTATACAAAAGTTTCAGTTTCGTCTATAAAAAACAACTGGATTCTGTATCTCTTTATAGTGTAGGCTAATCGGTACGTTTTTTAATTATGATTTTGAGAAATAATAATTTTACGAGATTAACACATAAAAAAACAGATAATGTATTTATTTAAGACCTAATATTTTAAACATTTTATAATAATTAAAGCCTATTAACTTTGTTTTCAAACAAAATTTTTGTTTTTTGTAAGTCATGAATTAACGAAAACTACTAAAAATAGTTTACCAATTAAAAATTATTGTAAAACTAAACCAATGTGTCTCACTATAAATGTTTACAACTGTTTGTAGGGGCTATATAAACCAGTATTAATTCCCATTTTAATCAATTGCTAGTAAGGTTACCAACTAAGAATAATATATTCTTGAATTTAGTAGTCCATTACATTCAGTGAATTTTAATTAATCACTTTAACAATAATAATATATTATTATTTAAAATACGTGCATCATTTTTCAATAGGCAGATTTTATAAATATAAAATTAAAAAAATATACACAACCACAATATATCACTGATTAATTTAAATTAGCATGTAAATATCAAAAAAACTGGTCAAACAAGAGATAAATAATTATTTTAAATCTTGATGCTTGAAACCCAACATTTTTACAAATAAAACTCAATGTTATCTAAATTAGGTTAACATAAACAATTACTATAAATAAAACTGAACGAATTTCTAGTATTGTTGTTTTGCTGAATAGTATCTAGGTTAACTATTTAAAATTACTTTCAGAAACACTAAACAATAAATGTTGCATTACATTTATTTACACTAGGACGTTATAACATATGACCTAAGTATCTTTACACCTATAATAATTTAATATAGCATTAATGGTCTCAATACATTAAGGTAAATAATCAAATCTTGGACATTTTAATATTGCCTCAATATAGGATGTTGATATTATTTTAACAAAAGTAATGATTTTAAAGCTCACCCCAAAATACATTGTTTTAAACAAATGTGTACACAAATTGTCATCACAAAAAATATTTTTTTTTAAACAAACACTGTCAACAAAAAGAATTAACTTCTACTACACAGTTCTCAATTTCAATCCTGCATAGGACTGAATCACACGAAAGATTTGCTTTGGATGCAGAGTCGATTGTAGCAAGTTGGCAGCATGGGAATTCCCGTTACGATCGAAATTTCCCTCGTAAAGAAACTGCATTTGAAGTTTAGTAGAATTAATTAATATATAACATGGGATTTCAGTTACATTTACATAATGTGCAATCATTCCATATTTTAAACAATATTGGCGAGGTATTACCAGAGTTTTTAAAAGAGGAGAGTTATTGTTAAGTATCTCATTCTTCCACTTAAAAAACGATGACAACATAAATTATTAAAAATAATATAAATTAATTCATTAATAATAAAATAGTGGTACCTATTTAATTAATTATTATTTATTGCATAGAAACTGTTTTGAGTTAATAAAATACAACAAACAACATTTTCTGAATTATCTTTTAGAATATTAATTAAAACATTATATATATCGAAATCTTGTTGCTGTTCATGAGGAGCTGGTTGTTAATTCTTATTACACTTTTGCTATTACTTGCGACCAGACTTTTTGTTAACTAAAAGTCTGGTCGCAAGTAATAGCAAAAGTGTAATAAGGATTAAACATTATATCCTAAACAGAAAATTGAAATTATGTTTGTCATTTCTTAAGAATATTCAGTATGGGACATCCTTAAGTCTTCATGACTAATTTTTATTTGATAGAATAATAGTGGAAGAACCAACCTACTTATAAGCCTATGTGAAATTACTCCAAGGGATGTGGAAAATTTCTTGGTATATACTGTGTCCCTAGTACCCCAGCATAAAATATTGCTCAGTTATTGAAGTCTTGATGAAACTGTTTCTTTTTGTGAAATTTCAAAATAAATCAAAATCAAGAGTTGTGTTAATGCTTGAGTTTCATTAATTTATTTTTAAGTTTTAAATTAAATGCTAGATTTATGCTTTGAAGGTAATTGAAAATGACTTTTTTTGTATTTGTTGATTCCATCTTCACTGAGCTACTAGTTTTCACTAAACACTTGTAAATGTTTAAAAGTTATAGTTACGGTCTGAGATGACAATGGAACACATCTCCCGAAACGGCCGTCCTCAAAAAATATAAGTAAGTCCTACTATAGGCAAGTTTGTAAACATTTACAAGTGTTTAGTGACATTTTTTGTAATCTGCTTAAACACCACAAGCATATCAAATGTTACAAGTAAGCCAGATATGTCAAAATGTTTGTTTCACTAGGTTATTTTTTAAAACAATTACCTTCAAGTTCTAGCAATTTGTTAGATTAATTATTGAATTTTGTTTGGCTGATTTCAAATTGTCTAATACATTTACAAACCCCTTGGAAGAAATATCATTTTCGGTAACAAAACCTCATACATTTAGTGAAGAGCAAAGTTAGTTCAAAGGTATTAGGAGAACTTTTGTTTACATTATAATAAAGGAAACAAGACTTAATTTGTATTTTATTTATACAGTTTTTTTTTCAATATTTTAGAAAAATATACCATATGAAGTATATATATATATTTTCTCATAAGAAGTACTTATGAGAGTATTCTTCTTAAAGAAGAATTTCCTTTCCTTCTTTAATAACAGTGGTGCCAAGATGAAAATAACATTTTTGGTGAGTGGCAACTTGATTCTCAAATTAATATTATTTTCTCTTCAATTTGATCAAGCTAATGAAATTTAAGTGTTATTTTAAAATAGCGGTATTGGGAGTCATGAATTTTGGGGGTAGTGTGACCAAGTTTATAGGGGAGAATTGCCACTTAATGTAAGTTAAATTTTGTGAATTGAATAATAAATAACTTCAATAACATGTATAAAAATGTTTATAACATATCCTGTAGTGATGCTCAGCCTCTATTATTGAAACTGTATTACAATAGCCTGTTAAACTTAAATTTATGGGGTTTGTCCCCGTTTATATTGTGGTTTAAATGAATCTAAATTGCTGCAAATTCTTCCATAATGTAAAACTTCATCAGTACTCAGTTGACCTTGAACTAAAGGAACATTAATAGCTAACCTGCTAAGAAGGATAGTTGCACTTCCCACAAGTGTAGCTGACCTTGAAAATTTTCCCACATACTACACATCATAATCCAACCCATTCTGTTTTAAAAACAAGTATTATGTTAATTGAACATTATAGACTTTACTAATTGCACTACTGCAGCAAACACAAAAGGATTTGTGTTAATCACATAGTATTTTATATTTAAGTTGTAGAATAGAAGGACACACTGATTTATGAGTACCGGTAAGTAAAATATTAAAAGTGAGCAACAAGTTTTAAAAAAATTGTATTTCCATGAATTACTTTTTTAAACTGATCTTACACAAATTTTCTGCTAAAGAAAGCAAGAAAGATTTAGGCTACTTACAAAAATTGTATGTATTATTAGGACTATCACTTATAAGTTGTTATATTGAAAGTGTATAAACAGTTTTGTAGTTTTAATTGCAATCAGTTAGCATGATTAAAATTACCTAAAAAAGGTAGGAAAGGATTATGAATATAATTAGAATTAAGGATGCAGGATTACATAAAATTCTTATGAGTATGTCATGGTCCAACTCAACTTCTACCTAGGATTTAAAACCATTTCCCTTATACAATAAAGTCTGGCTGATTGTCTAAAATCAACAAAACACACACATAATCTCCTAAATATAAATAAGTATGATCTCTTAAAAATAAATAAATAGATACACATAAAAGCACATTGCACTATTTAAATATTTCGATCATACAATGATCTTTATTAATCAAAAAAAAAAGAAAAGACTGAAGTGAACCACAGATGTGTATAAGAGATTAAATATCCAAATAGTTCAGTTTTGGACTATAGCCACTAGGTAAGTAAGTCTGTCAGTCTCCTATCTAGTCCAAAAATTCCTAAATAAGCTTTAAACTCTACTAGAACTAACCTATAAATATATATATATATATATATATATATATATATATATATATATATATATATACAGTTATTATTATAAGTTGTAAACAATTATTTCACCACTTCACCACTAAGTGAAATAATTTTACCTTATGTGATGAGGCACCTTTTGGTCACTTGACCATTGTCGAATCACTCTCATCAGTACATAATAATAATATAAAGTCAGTGCAAAGGAAAAATAATGGGCAACGTGAAATATCACGATATACTCGTATATATAAATACAACATATAACTTAGGAACACTGTTTTCTTGTATTCATTTATCATTTACACTTTAATATACTTAAACAAGAAACCTATTTGGTATATTTATGCGAGTCAACGTTCGAGAGATTATTAATTACAGTGCTCTAATTTTTGAGCTTTAGAAGATGGCTCTAATAAAAATAATAATAGTAATAATAATAATTATATATATATATATATATATATATATATATATATATATATAGAGAGAGAGAGAGAGAGAGAGAGAGAGAGAGAGAGAGAGAGAGCGAGAGAGAGACCATGTGTTATATCAGAGAGCATATAACAAATGTTATGTCTGCTTAAAGTTGTAAATCAGAGGTTTGAGACATGCTGGGGACATGAGGGCACATTATTATTAAGTTCAAATATTTCAGTAAAACAGGGTGTTAGAAGGTTAACATCAGGTAATGTTAAGGAACTCATTAGGGTGTAACTTTATAATAACTGACAAATTTCAAACAGACGCCAGAATGTTACAGTAAAAATTAAACTTGAACTTCAAAAACTTTCCAGAATGCCTGATGTCCAAAAGGGAAGTACATCAAGAAAAAAGACACCAAGCTATCAACTGTTGGAGAGTAAAGACACGTGTTTAGAGAGGGCTTGAAAATAAGAGTTCAAGTTGCATAGGAAATAGTTATATTAAAGGATGTTGTATAAAGTATAAAGGAGAAATAAGGTTTTCTCATATAATTATAAAGAAGTGTTTAGAGAAATTTTAATTAAATTTATTGAAGATAAAAGGAATCAGTAAAAAGTTGAAGAAAGTGTACTGTGCAGTAAGTGGTACATTTACGCGAGTTTAGTGCTGCGAATTATCATCCTTAAACAATGACAAGAACACCTAGAGAACTCTCAAACACACATGTTAACAAACTTTTGTTAATTTCTAATTTTCTCAGCCAAGCAGAGAGATTTAAACTACATAGTCAATTGTTTATAAATATAGATTAATTTTACTTAATTCCTAATCAAGTTTTAATATATTGCACTACTATTCACAGGAGGGAATCCCAATAAAAGGACCTGTGAGAAAATAAAAGTAAAAGTAACTGTTATATTGAATAATGTTGGTACTAAGAGAATAAAAACCCTCAAGAGTCCATAATTTAATGAAACTGATTATTAGTCATTATAAACTAAATGTTATTGGATCACTTTAAATTTATCTGCAAGCGTAATTTGTAAATCATATTACGTTATACTGGAATAAATAAGTCCTTTAAAAGATTTAATAACCTTGATTGATTTATTTAACAACCTAGAGATGCGGTAATGGTAGGAGGCAGTTCTTATCTGTAATTTATTATTTTACTAAATAATTCCTTTAGTGATTATATATGTATATATAACTTGAAAATATTTTTTTAGAAGAGTCAAAGAAAACATTCTAGTCACATTTTTATTATTTCACATACTCCACTCTATATAGTTTTAATTTTGAACTTACCTGAAGTATTGTTATGTTGTTTGTGTCTGTTCTACTATGCACTTTAACGCCTTCTCAGTAATAATTGACAGCAATATGTTTTTGAAAAATAACAAGGTAAATTGTAATAGCCTTATCTTATATTATTGAAGTAACAGTAGATAATTATTGATACAAACACTATTAGTTTTTCTGTGTAAAAAATGGTATTTATTCTTTCATAAATTATGTCATATTTAAAGATACTTTCCTCTAGTTTTTACAAAGAACTTTCATTTCTTATGTCTGAGCCCAATTATTTATCTATGTCATGTGCCCTCTGGCTGGATCTGCCATTGGGAAGGAGAGGAAAATCTTTGAACTTTCTTCTAGAAGACATAACTAGGCTTTCTTAGAGGCACATTTGGTGGGGGGGGGGATCTAACCTTATTGTTAGTGAGGTTATTTCAAATGACATCCTTCAGCAAAAAACATGTTGTTGAAGATGTTTTCATGGCAACATTTATAGTTCAAGATAAACTTTACCATTTTCATGGTAGTTTAATACCAAATCATGAACAAATTGCACAATTTTTCAAAAAATATTTTGTATGTGGCGAGAGAGAAGCACAGTTGAGATGCTGTTAAAGAAGCTAGGATAGAGGGGAGTGAATCGTTAGTAGTTAACAAATTTATTTTGTTGTGGTTATTGTGCTTAATTAATTCATATTCTATAGTTGCTCAAAAAAATAAACAATAAAAAGAGTTCATTGGTTTTTTATCAATGATTTTGAAAGAATGCATTTCCGTCTTATAAATAATTGGGTATTTGCTATTATTCAATTCCATCTTAACCTTGAGTTATATAGAAATTCATATTTGGTCATATATGAATAAGTAACACTTATCTATAACTATTTATTAGGAACATACTATCGTTGAATTTAATAGTAAATACACAAAACCTTTTAACCACAAACATTTTTTTTTACCCTTATGTACATTTCAGTTACCAAGTAACCATCCTCAGAGAGATAACATACGAAAACTGATTAAAATTATAAAAATACCTTATTTATATTCTATGGAACTACTTACCCCTACTCCGACTGCCGGGGCCCAACTTCTTAACCAAAGCGTAGCCACGTCCATCGAGTGAAAAGAAGATATCCAATGTCAACTTACTAAAATAAAAATTAATAGTTAAATGAATTCTAAATTAAAAAATTAGGAAGCAAAAGATTGGGATTTTTTGAAAAAAATTAACAATACCTTTAGAAACTAAAGACAAAGCCGAATTATTAGTTTACCTTTTGACAGAGTTTTAACCAAAGGGTTGGAGGGAATTTTTAAGAATGTTAAGTTGAGAGTTGCGTTTAAAAATCATAATAACCTTAAAAATTTACTAGGCAATGCTAATGATAAAGTTGAAACACTTGATAAATCAGGGATTTACCAAGTTAATTGTAAAGATTGTGATAAAATGTATATTGGGTAGACAAGACGAAAAGTAATAACTATATTTAAGGAACATATTAGGGATATTAAAATACCAAAGACTTGATAAGTCTAGTATTGCTGCCTATATTTTAGAGACCAATCACAATCTAGATGTTAATAATGTTAAGTTAATTAAGAATGTTAGGACTAATAAATTGTTAAGTAGTTTTGTAAGTTTATACATTAGTAAACATAAACCTGAGAGTTTATTAAATTCTGATAGAGGTCCTATTTCTCATTCAATTTTATATTCACTTGTTAAGTAGGATTATGATTTTTATATTAAAATTTGTGTTGGTTATTAAAAAAAAAAAAATTAATTTAGAATTTATTGTATTATTAATTAATATATTGGTAAGTTGACGTTGGATATCTTGTTTTCACTCGATGTTCAAGAGGTGGGGCTGCGACAGTCGGAGTGGGGGTAAGTAGTTCCGTAGAATATAAATAAGGTATTTTTGTAGTTTTAATCAGTCTTTGTATGCTATCCCACTGAGGATGGTTACTTGGTAACTGAAATGTACATAAGGGTAAAATAAAGAAGGTTTTTGGTTAAAAGGTTATTTTGTATTTATCACTTATATATATAGTAGCACTTACTCTATTGTTTAATAAAGATGGTTGTTTCAAAAGAAGTCTCATTGGCAACTCAGATTATACCGACTTCTTGGTTGTTTTCAGTTATGTATTGTTGTTTATAGAGGATAGGGAAAGAGAGAGGGTTGGGGTAACAATATTAAGTAGTTGAGGGAGTTTGGTTTTATGGTGTAAAAACATGTATGTAAATTACATACATAATCCATAATTATATTACAATCCAATTACATTATAACCCATACACTTGTATGTTAAAATCCCTAAAAAATCACCTAATATTGCATTCTACCCCCACTCCTACTGTAACCTATAACATCAGTTCAGTTATAGTCTGAGTTGACAATGGACGTAACAGCTGTTCTCTTTATACAATAAAGTAAGGACTTGTATAAGCAAATGTTAAATTTTTATATATTTCCAATTGTTTAAGCAGATAATCTACTTTTATTGGTAAGTTTTTAAATTAAATTTATTAGTGCTTAAAGATCACAAATTAAAATCCTTTAAAAACAAAAACGTTCTGTCTCAGTAAGTTTTTAACAAATTTACAAAATTTAAAGTTCGGATAGTCATAAACTATTGACTGAGTGATTAATAAGATATACCGAACATAATAGACTACAAATTTCAAGAATTCAACAAAATTTTCCTAAAGATATAACATCATTAAAATTAAATCTTTTTACTACTGTATATAATGTAAAAAATCAATGTAGTTATTATAAAATTACTAGCATTACCCGGTGCACATTGCTGCGCCTGAAATCATAATATTTGCAATAAGAAAAGCAAATAAAACATCTAAATAATTATATTTCATACTGCAATGCTAAAGGATAGACAATGTTTTTCTGACAGCCCTGGGGGTGGATCTACACCAAACTTCACCTGAACTGTCCTGGGAATATGTTAAAAAATCTTTCTAAATTTCATCAACTTCTGGTCAGCGGCTTAGATGTCTATAGCATACATACACAGATACACACTAACATTCATTTGCATAGATATAAGATGTATGTAATACACAATGTTAAAGGATTTTAATACTGTCGTAATAAAAGCAGTATACCAGTTTTGTGAAATGCCTCCTTTGTAATTTGTTTTTGTATGAAGGAAAAACCATTGCTTATTGAAGAAAGAATAGGATAAAACAATATTGCTTTATGTGAAGAAAAAATAAATTAATCCTTTTACATCTTCTAATCAGCATTGAATTTCCAGTGTTTCAAGGCTTTTAACTTATATTGAAATACATATTGATATTAACTGATAACATAGCATTAAAAGACTTCCAAGTAAAACTGTTTTATTTTCAGTATTATGAACTAAGTCAACTTAATGCCATATAATTAGATTCTCCATTCTGGGAAATTGAGTTTTATAATGGTTCAGTAACAGAATTACTTCTTTTAATAGTATTAGATTAATAAGGTATAAGAGTTTGCAGAAAAATATAAAGATGTTTTATAATATTCACTACATTAGAGGCTACTCAGTGACAAGTTAATAAATGAATCAAGATGTTCATCAGTGTTAAGATTTAACAAATGCCATTAAAAAAAACATTTGAATTTGTTCATCAAATCGAACAGAATAAATTATGTGTGCTGAGACTTGTTTCAACTTATATATATATATATATATATATATATATATATATATATATATATATATTACGTTATCCATTGTTTTTCCATTGCACTGACTTTATGAAGTTAATATATTACTATTGTAAGTAATTTTATCCACCATTAAGTGCAATAATTTTACCTTGAGTGATGAGGCACCTTTCGGTCACTTGACCATTGTCGAATCACTGATATTTTTCTGGTGTAGATGTTCGGTCTGTGATATTGGTATTTGTTGACGTTACACGCACTTTCTCTTGATCTGTGTGTATGATGTTATTATATAGTATGTCTTCTGTATATGTTGTTTGTAGATTCATTAAATTGTTGTGTATGTTTTTATAAATGTGGTATTTTTCTAGTGAGTTTAGTTCTATTGGGTTATTATTTATTTCAAGTATGGTTAGGTTATTTTCGTAATTTGTTATTTCATGTTTATGTGATATTAGGTGTGCTGCACACGGTCAAGTGACCGAAAGGTGCCTCATCACTCAAGGTAAAATTATTGCACTTAATGGTGGATAAAATTACTTACAATAGTAATATATTAACTTCATATATATATATATATATATATATATATATATATATATATATATATATATATATATAATACTGTACAAATATATTATATTAAAATATATTATATTAAAATATATTATATATACATATATATATATATATATATTTTTTTTTAGGTTAGTTTTGGTTGGTAAAGATTATTTAGATTTTTTGGATTAGGAGACTGACAGACTTACCTTGGTAAGAGTCCACTCTGTAGTCTTGAAATAGAAACACATAAAAGCACTTAAACAATGATATATTTCAACCACAAAATTGTGATTACAATTTATAATTATTTTATTTCATTCTCTCATATTTCTTGTTGTGTTTTCTCTTCGATTGACAAAGACCACTGTGTGGTTGAAATATATCATTGTTTAAGTGCTTTTATGTGTTTCTATTTCAAGACTACAGAGTGGACTCTTACCAAGGTAAGTCTGTCAGTCTCCTCGTCCAAAAAATCTATCTATCTATCTATCTATCTATCTATCTATCTATATATATATATATATATATATATATATAATACTGTACAAATTTATTATATTAAAATATATTATATATACATATATATATATATATATATATATATATATATATATATATATATATATATATATATTTTTAGGTTAGTTTTGGTTGGTAAAGATTATTTAGATTTTTTGGACTAGGAGACTGACAGACTTACCTTGGTAAGAGTCCACTCTGTAGTCTTGAAATAGAAACACATAAAAGCACTTAAACAACGATATATTTCAACCACAAAATTGTGATTACAATTTATAATTATTTTATTTCATTCTCTCATATTTCTTGTTGTGTTTTCTCTTCGATTGACAAAGACCACTGTGTGGTTGAAATATATCATTGTTTAAGTGCTTTTATGTGTTTCTATTTCAAGACTACAGAGTGGACTCTTACCAAGGTAAGTCTGTCAGTCTCCTAGTCCAAAAAATCTATATATATATATATACATATTTCTTTAATGTAGTAAAGCATACAGTGGTATCACTTAACAAAGGCCCCCTTAAGATGTTATATTCTTGGAACTTTTGAACTAATTTTGCCCAGACCTGACCTTGACCTTGTCATGGAAGGTTAAGTCGCTTTTTCCCTTATGGACTGCAACTCTTCCTTCACTGGGCATTCACTGCTCAACCCTTCTCAGCCACAATCTATAAGAAGAGTCCAGTGTCATATTTAATACTCTGTAAAAATGAAGTAATATTCAGTCTAACTAGTCCCAGATCCTTTAATAAGTTATACAGGGATTTTCCAAGCAATTTCCTAATAACAAATTCTAATGCAAAATACAAAACATTTATAACCAAAAGCTTGCAGTTTTTGTGTTGTACATCTTGAGGATTTTGTATAAATTACACCTTTTTTGTATTAACTTGGTAAAAAATCACTACTTACTGATTTATTCAGCAGACGAGTTTTGCTATAGGTCAGCGCATTATTCAATGCTGTGAATCACTGACAAGACTGTTGCTCAGGTGTGTTGTGTTGGTGTGTCTCTGTGATGTATTTCTGTTCTTTGGTGCTCAAATATAGCATTTGATTGTGAGTGTGTTTGTTATTTAGAATGCGTTGTGGATAGTATTTATGGTGTTTGTATATCTTGTAGTTTTCTACTGTGTTAACTTTTTTCCTTATTTTGATGTAGTGTAGGATTTTTAGATTGGTGTCTATGTCAGTCTGTTTTGTATGTGTATGGCAAAATTTGATTTGGGTTATGCCTTTTTTATCTGTTTTACGTGTTTGTTGTGTCTTGTGGCAAATGTTCTCTCTGTTTGTCCTATGTTTGTACAAAAAACATCGCACATATAGTACAACAAAAAACGATAACACATAAACACAAACATACATAACACTTACATATCACGACAACACAACACAAAAAATAGCTTCCTCGTTCAGCAAACTTAAATAAAAAGTAGCATTCACAACGTCCAACACAATTAAAAAACTCCAACACAGTTCAAAAACACACCAGGATAAACCTACAGGGCAGGCATATACAAGATTACATTCAACAACTGTTACAGCTTTTACCTCAGTGATCCTTTGTTCCCGACAAACTGAGAATTGCAGATAGTTATAGTAGATGAACACTATTTTTCTTAAAACATCCCAAAGTCCATAGTAAGCAATAGAAAACTGCAGAAGATTATGCTTGACAAAACCAAATGCGTTTCCAAAATCCACCCAAGCAACAAATACTGCCATTCACATTTGTGTGAATTTTCCAAAGCTTTGGTCAACACCATGCTAACTAATATGTAGAATGTGTATGTTCCAAATATCCAGAAATATCAGACAGAAAATTCTTTTCGAATGTTGTGTTAAAAAAAATTATTTGAGTTTGTATAACTCAAATACTAGGGATACGATCACCAAATAATTGACAAGTAGATTTTCTCACATATATTGGTTAGAGCTATTGCCCTTGTTTTAGATGGATCATCACAGACTTGCTCTTCTACCAAAAGTTTGATTATAGTTGACCAAAATTAATAGACACTGCTGAGTTTTCCAGAAGATTAAATAGAACTACACCAGGTGGTTTTAAAGTATTGGGCAGTTTTTATAAACAACATATGAAATTCCATTAGATACGAGAACTGACTTTTTTCTTGATTTTCGTAACACTGATATCTTCTTTGCAAGGTTGAACCAAGCTACATGAGTCTGTAATTGATAACTTACCTATCTTCAAGGAATACTGAACATCGTTAGTCTTATTTGAATATGCATCTTCAAAATATCCAGCTGCATGGTCTTTAGTAAAATTTATTTTGTCAGGTGGCTCTTGAAGTTTGTTCTTGGGATAGTCATAGACATTTTTATCAAATTGCGCTAAGAAATTCATTTTTATATCTATCTAATTCGTCATGATTTTTTCCTTTCCTTGCTTATATCTTGAATCGAACTAAGTAAAAATCGGTATGCTCTAGCAAGATTGAAAGTTCTGCTCAGATCTTGAATCATTTCAGCCTCTCTTGATTCCTTTCTAATATGTCGTTTCTCTTTCTTAAGTCATGATATCAGAAGATTTTCCTTATTTTCCCCACTGTTTGAATTTACCTGTATAATACTAAAGACTTCTTCAAAGTATATCATAAACTGTAAAAAATCTCAATCTCTTCAGCTGCACTTTCCTTAGTAATTTTGTTCATCATTAAAGTCAGCAGTGGTTCAAGTTTATAGTTCCACTCTTTCTGAGACAGACATGATATTTCTAAAGAAGATTTCCTGTCAAGATTTTTTGTCACATTGATGGCTGAAGTTTATGCGAATAAATCACTCAAGGGGATGTCTAGTCTAGTTCCTGTCCACAGCCTTTGTTCAAGCCTGACACTGTAGATACAGTTGCTGCATCACCTCTTGACTCTCCATGCTTAGTACACTAAAGAGAAGTTCCTGTCCACAGCCTTTGTTCAAGTCTGGCACTGTAGATACTGTTGCTGCATCACCTCTTGACTCTCCACACTTAGTACACTAAAGATAAGTTCCTGTCCACAGCCTTTGTTCAAGTCTGGCACTGTAGACACTGTTGCTGCATCACCTCTTGACTCTCCACACTTAGTACACTAAAGAGAAGTTCCTGTCCACAGCCTTTGTTCAAGTCTGGCACTGTAGATACTGTTGCTGCATCACCTCTTGACTCTCCACACTTAGTACACTAAAGATAAGTTCCTGTCCACAGCCTTTGTTCAAGTCTGGCACTGTAGATACTGTTGCTGCATCACCTCTTGACTCTCCACACTTAGTACACTAAAGAGAAGTTCCTGTCCACAGCCTTTGTTCAAGTCTGGCACTGTAGATACTGTTGCTGCATCACCTCTTGACTCTCCACACTTAGTACACTAAAGAGAAGTTCCTGTCCACTGCCTTTGTTCAAGTCTGACACTGTACATATGGCTGCTGCATCACCTCTTGACTCTCCACGTTTAGTATACCAAAGAAAAGTTCTATGGTTCACCAAGTTGATTTAATAGACATACTGAGACAAAATTTTTTGGATTGAATTAAGTAATCTCGTCAGTTTCTTTATGGATAATCTACTCAGAGACACTGATGATTATAAAAATGTTGTGTTGCAGTGAGTTTTTTTAAAGTTGATTTAAAATAGAATTTCAAGCAAGCAGTAGTATCCTGTTTTCAGCTTTTGTAAAGTATATCCAGTAGTTATTTTTAAGGAAAAGAAGTTAAATATGCTATTTTGTGTACTTAAAATCAAGAGTATTGATACTACACCATCCACACATCTGGAAGAAGTATTAGAACAAAATGATTCATAAAATCATAAAGAGCGCAGAAAAATAACGAAGTCATTTGCCATAGCCAATAACAATAAAAAACCTAAAAAATTATATTTTTAGGTTTTTTTCTATCCACCTTATTAAACCCTTCAGTAGGTGCGTGGTTAAAAGTAACACATTGAGGCGCATGGGCTACCCCTGTAGCTCACTCCCTGTTTATTAAAAATTTATTACTACAAAATATTTTTTTAATTTGTTACTCTCGTAACTATTTCCTATTATACTTATTAACATATTCGTAAGAAAATAATTGTAATATTTTAATTTTAAATTGGTAAAAAACAATATAATCTGATTATAATAATTTTACGCCCTAAATTACTCTCTACTTTGGATGCATAAAACTTTACAAAATTAGGATAATGATACTATAAAACTCATTTATTTTCAAATATAATGCATCAGAAATAGTATACAGGTTTTTAAAAACATTAAAAATACATTGTTATGTGTAAAAAAGTGTTTTTTTACCAAATATATACATTTTATGTTAAAAAGGTAGGACTATGCACTTACAAACAAATATGTTAGTATTGTGTTTTCCAATGTTTTATTGGTGTATATCTTCCGTAGGAATGTTACATACTAGCAGAGTTGGGTAGGGCATATCTCCACATTGGTTGTAGGACTTCCAGGTTGATCTATCCCTCCCTCTACCGTACCTGTAGCAGCGTCCAACCTTGTTGTCTATAGATAGATGCTCAGGCCAGGGTTCATCGATTCCAAGAAGGTTTCTTGCTCGCCTCTTTAGTTCTACAGATAGCATAGTAACATTAAACCTTTCTCTTACTTTAGAAACAATTAGATCCCAAGGAATGTTTGTAATAAACTCGCTTCTTGACAATGGTGACCCTCCAGGGTTAGCAATGTAAATTCTGGACGCATTGATGAATGCTATCTTTAGAAAATAGAAAAATAGAATCATAGATCATTGTTTTGTATTTCTTGCCACATCGTATTTGCCATACATTTGGTCTAATAAGTCAACTCCAATTTTTGTCTTGTTATAAAAAGTAATTATTTCAGGTTTCTGTAAGCCCCATGAACCTTCGTCATTCTTATGACCTTCATGCATCGTGTACAGAAGTAATACTGACTTCTTAGGTTTAGTACAGTAAGATACGAGGATACGAATTTACAGTAAGATACGATTTTCTCTGCATCTGATAATCTATCATGCAAAATACCAGCACATGATAACCGGGCACGCTTTGATTCACTCATAACACAAAAGGTCGCACGGGCTACAGGCGTAGCCCAAACAACTTTAGTTGTAAACAGTTACAAAAAGCACATACTTAGAGTGATAATCACTGACTTTGTGAGTAGGGTAGATGACAAACAACAGCTAATAATGTAGGCTTTTCTCCACTAGCTTTACGAGATGAGTTACAGCTGAAACAAAAACTGTGGGCTACACCTGTAGCCCGCGCGCTTACCCGAGGGTTAAACTAATTGTATTAGTAGTAGTATAAGATATAAAAAAGAACTATTGTTAAACTTGTAAATTCTGTTATATTCATATCACACAGTACTCTTTAAAAAACCCTCTTTTAAGAAAGCTCCCTTTGAATTACTTTTGTGCTAAATAAGTAAATCCTATTTTGTTGCACTTTTTCAAAAATCAAAAAATAAAATAATATTAGTTTAAAGTTTTGACAACTAATGAAAGTTTCTTATATTAACTTCATCTCCCCTTTAGAATGTGGTCTTAACAGAACAAGTTTAATTTATTAGATATGTCAGTTATATCCTTCAAACCCAATTGATTGCAATTATTATTTTACATTATTTTAAGAAATGTTATGTGATAACAGTAGAATTATGATAATTTTTTGATATAATTGTGATCTTTATATTCAAGATTTCAACTATAAATCTATTAAACTATTAGTTTTGATTTACCTAAAACACTGTGGTAATTTTTAACAATTTTCAGTTGCTATACATCTAACTCTGTTAACAGACAAGTAGTGATTTCTTATGGTTTCAACTGAAAACTAAAAAAAAACTGAAAAAAGCCCACTGTTATACCACACTGTAACTACTAACTATCATACTAACTACAGTAACTTTTGAATAACTTGGGAAAAGGATAAATTTTTTATAAGAAACTACTTTTTCTAGCTTTGTTGGTGAAATGACTTATCTAAAGTATATGTGAACAATTAATTTTTATTTACAAAACTTCTAGAGAATTTAATTCAGAAAATAGTTATGTAAATTAGGCTAAAGGATAACAAACTTTAATGTAAGAAATAAATACTTTGAACACAGAGGATAAGTTATCGAAACTGAAATTTGCTTGACAATCGTCATTGTGAATACAAAGATAGTATGAAAGAAGAAGGAAATGTAACTTATACCATTGTAATAAAATTTGAGAGTGATAAATAATATACAAATTAATTTTATTTTAAAAACAATGTTAAAAAAATTGCACATTGAACTGCATATACCACACATCTTTAATAATAGCAGTAGTATAGAAAACTGGATAGGTAAATTCACTTGAGAAATAACTTTTTTCTTGTATACTTAAGATCTTATCCAGCCTTATAAAAAAAATTAATGTCAAGTCTTAATACCTGCTGGCCATTCATTAGCCCTTCCTTTGCCAATCACTTATCAGCAAAGAATTCTTCTATGAATTGATTTACCTGATTGATTCCTCATCATGTTGGAAGCATGTATTTAATCATTTGGCAAGTATTAGATTTTCTAATAATGGGTTCCAAATACATTGATTTTTAGGAAATCTAAATAGATGCATCCAGAAATAGTGTTGATAACAGGCCTACTAACTAATATTCAATTACTCCATACCAAATGTTTACTGGGAAAGTATGCTGGAGGTTTCTTACAATTATAGTGCAAGAGTTACAAGCATTATAATTAACATCATTGTTGAACATAGTACTATCAGTAAAAATTATGAGAGTTATTAAATTCTCCTTAAACAATTTCATTCAGAGGTATCACCACCATTGGCCCTAAACAAAATTGCAGCCATTCAGGATGAAGCTAATTGCATAGCATTCAGGCTGAAGGTGTTGTACTCATTGTACATGAAATATATACATTCCTACACAAGTATGGGGGTATTTATGTAATACCCCATTCTTTGTGCCAGTAATATTAATCTGCTTAGAAATTTGTTGGGAGCTTATCAATAGACTACGTATGTTCTGCTGCTTGAATAATGTTTTCTAATTTATCTAAACTTAGATTGTCTTGATATTCTAAAAAATATGACCACTTAAAATAATACTTCTCCCTAGCAAATTGTGAAGAGCTCTAATGAATACTTTACATAAATGTAAGGACAAATTCCTTAAAAGAGTGTGAAGAAAAACAACACTCTTTGTTTCATGTAATTTACTTAATTGTTGATTTTACTAAATTAACTGTAAATATGGTTCTGGAAAAAGGTGGAACATTAATGTTGTGTTCATTCTCTTGCACTTCTATAATAGAAGTAAATGACTACTGTATTATATTTTGCCTAGCTATAGGGTTTTGTTTTTTATGACGATCTTTGAGAAAATATTGCTTAATTTGTTGATTCATTCTAACAATATTTTCTTCTAATATAAGAAGGTTCAATGTAGTAAGGAGGGATTTAATTTACTCAAATAAATTGAATTTATAAACAAAATTATTTGCAATTGTTTTAAAAAATTACTCTACAGGAGTACATACCTGAAGATGGATTCTGGAGTACATCTTGACAAATTACTTTGGAACAAGTTTGGAAGATCAATTTATGGAAAAGCTTTAATGTAAATTTGATGAAGCATTTTAGCTACTTATCTCAGCATTATACAGAGGAAATAAGATTATAAGTGTTGATTAATACTCCATCTTGTATGAAAATGTATGAAGTTACTTTTTTGGATTTTTCTTGCTTGATATACTTTATATTGGTTTTTTTTTTTTTTTTTTGAGAAATACTGTCCTTTGAACCACTTAAAAAAGATAATACTTTTGTTACCTTATGCTTTTAAAATTATTATTAGTTTGAGAGAAAGTATATACCTTTATTTTTTGTTTAGGAACTTTTTAAAAAATAAGTGCTTACAACCCTTGGTTCAACTTTTTGTAAATATCATATATTTTGTTCTCATTGGATAGATGTTGTCAAATTATTTTCAGAATAATCTGATAATGATTTACAGGAAGTATTTGTTAACAAACATTTGATGAAAGTAGTTGCTTTAAATTCTTACTAAAACACTTGTAAATATTCTACAAACTTGCCTATATTAGCACTTACTTATATTTGTTGAGGACAGCTGTTTTGGGAGAAGTGTCCCATTGTCAACTCAGACCATAACTGATCTCAAGGTTTTTGCAGGTTATGGTGTTAGGGTGGGGGGATATTAAGGTAAGGGTGTGGGTGTACTTTGTAAGCATTAGGAGTTATGATGTCAAAAAGTGTATGTGAGTTATAATGTAATTGAGTGTTAAGTATGTGTGAAGGGTGTAGTTTGAAATGTTTGTATATTTTGTATTGTTCGGATGTGTAGTGTTGGTTATTTAGGTGTTGTTTATGAAGAATTTGTAGGTTCGATGCTATGTCTATGTAGTCATGATTTGTGGACTTGAGATGATCAGCAAAGTTTGATTGGTAATTATTGTTTGTTAGTGCGTTTATATGTTCTTGGTAGCGTGTGTAAAAAGACCTCTCTGTCTGGCATTATACCATATTAAAAAAAAAAAACTATTGTGTGAAATAAACTTGTACAAAATGATTTTATTAACTTCATAAATATTTATGTTTGTACAGAGAGGACCAATGTTTAACAATGCAACAAAAATATAATAATTTTAAATTATTTTTTCCCACCAATCTTTTTGACAAAAAACTTTTGCAAAGAGACCAATCTATCTACAATAGAAGTCTGCCAAGCTGGTAATTTTTCCTCAATATCAGCAAACATGCCTCTATTTTGCCCTTTTGATCTAACCTTTGTTTCTTTTTTTGCTGGAGCTGTATTTTCTTCTGCCTTTTCAGTTTCGGCTTTTTCCTGGAGTAAAATGTTAAAATCAAAAAACTTTCTGTCTTGTTTGTGAAGTGAATCCCCTATTGATCTTATAGCAGGATGTGTCTTACTCAGTAAATGAAATATCCTGTTATAGAGCAAAACTGTAACATTACGGCCCCAAAGAAAATCCAAATGATTGAACTTTTCATAGTTCACTTTAAACATTTTTACTTTGTCATGTAGATTTTGATATAGATGTTTGACATCCTGAAAATAAATGAAATGTAAATGAGCATAGTTAATAATACTTATTAATCGATTTTAAATCCTATAACAATATTTAAAATCAAGGACCATAAAATCAATATCTTTGAGATGATTAAATTATATATATGAATAGTGTAACACATTATTTTACTGTAAACATTCAAAAGAGGAAACATTATCTGTGTGATTGCAGAAAAGCAACAGTTCAGAATTACTTTCAAAAGCAGCCTATGATACTTTTTTCATATTTTTTTGACACTATTCTAACAATTAAACTTATACAGTATTTTTATTATTACATTAAATTACATATAAGATATATGTCCATTATCAAGATCTACTTTAGTGAAAATATTGCATAAGATAAAAATAAACAACCAAAATAAATAATTATTTTACTCATGGATTTTAAGTTCGGCAAGTTGATAGTTTTCAAAAATGAAAGGTAAATACATTGTTTATTTTATACTACATGTATATTTTAACCAGAATAATTATAAAATATTATTAATTATTTTATACATATTTATGATATGTACAGGTTTGTACTTTTTTTTGTTATGTTGCAATAAATTTCTTTTTTTTTAAGAATGGATTCAACTAGCAACATTACTATGAAAGGCTATTCCCATTAAAGTGAAACAAAAAAACTTTTTACACCTCATAATTATACAAGAGTGAAGAAAATGTTTTAAAAGGCTAATTTGATTAAACAGAATAGCATTTGACCTGATTTCTCAAAACCCATTAGATATTCGCTATTACCCAAGTAGGCTGTAACTTGTTTTTTCCAAAATTTTACAGGCTATAAATTACATTGAAAACATTATTCAACTACAGTTGACTTTTTATTTTTAAATAATATTTAAAAGAAATTATTTAACAAATTTAATACTACTTAAATACTTTATTTGGGCATGAGTTTAATTCTTCGAGTTTTAAAATGGAACTTCCAGATAATAGTATTATAAAAGCCTTCTTCAGCTCTTTATTTCTTCCAAGAGCTTTTTTTTATCCATTCTTCTCCTTGTGGATCTCTTACAAATGTGAATTCTTTCCAAGTGCCAAAAAATTCTCTCTACTAATGCAGTAGTTGCAGTTATACAGATAAGTTAAACTAAGCGAAATACAGTACCGGTACTTCATTAAAAGCATGTTATAAATGCTTTCCTTATAAAACTGTATTAACTTTTGAAAGTTTTTATCTTGAAAAGTAGTAGTTTTATATATCACACTCAGTTAACTTTTAAGCCATTGGTGGCAAAATGTTTTAAAAAGTTTTATGAACCTGATACAATAAATTCTCAGGAAAGAGTTTCGCCTCATAAAAATTTTAATCTTTCTTGGGTTTAAAAGTTCAAAAAGCTTCAAAATTTCTAATAGCAAAGCTTTATTTCAACTGGCCCAAAAGATTGTCTATAATTTTGTAATAGAGTCTTCTGAATCTTTATTTAAAGGTTTAATTTCTATTGAGTTTACTTTGTTTCTGGAATTTAGACAAAGATAAAAAGTCAAAGTATTGAGACTATTTTTTCCTAAACTGGCTTATAATATTTATGTCACAGTTGCTACAATGTTTATTGACTTATTTTTTTACATAAAAACCTTTTCTGTTGGTTTTTAAGTGACATTCAAAGAAGTTAAAACATCAATTCGGTTATCTTGAGGTATATTGAAAATAGCGCCAGTTTGGGCAGATAAGGGTAAAAAAGTGTTCAGAAGAAATACAGTTTAAACATTTTCTAAAACCTCCATTTAGCCATTTGCAGTACTCCTATAATCTAATATCCCACTTTCAATATTTTTATGAATATTGGAAAAATTGAACTATATTTTTCCAATATGTTAGTACATTATTAACAAGTCGTGAAATGAAACACCCTCTAGTAGGTGAAAATGGTGGAATCGGCTTTTTTTGGTACTCTTGAATAGTGTGTATCCGTTTGAATGGGTCTTAAATGTTATAATTCTGTTTAAATTTGAAAAAATTTCTTTGACAATTTTTTCACCCACAATGTCTCTCATTACACTAATAAGTTCATTTTGTACATCAATGGATGTACTTTAAATACAATACCTGATACTAAATGCTCATTTAATACTAGATCCCACCTTCCTAGCAAATTTAACATTTCAAGATAATTTCCTATACCTAAAGACCCCTTTTTCATCATGTCCACAAAATGGAAATTCTTGCTTTGTTAAGAAATATAAATCATTAAACACTTTAAAATCTCACAATAATTTTTTACTTTCTGATTATGTAGACAATTATTAATTCTTAAAGTATTATTAGAGCCTTATTAACTCTTTGTATTGCAAAAGAAAGATGAATTTCTGATTTTTCATGATTTTCAGCTGACTTGCAAAGTCCATTTAAATTGAAAAAATCATTTACAAGCCAAACATTTTTTGGACTTGTTTGTTTTATCTTGGCAAAAACCCCAAGTTTTATATAAAAACCTCAAGAGGTACAACACAAAAACTACATGTTTCAAACATTTTTGTTTGATGGCTTTGAAAACAAAAGACAAGGCTAACAGAACAATTTTCATAAAATTTCACTTCCTCACAGCTATGATATTCATATGTGTAAACGTTAAAGTGACTTTTCAGATGTCAAATTCATTAGTGGTGGACGTAGACAACAGATTTCGATTATTACATGATTATCCTCAAAAGATAGTGAACCAAGTGTTTTTTGTTTTAATTTTATAATTACATCACTAAAATTGTATACCTTGGCCATTGCTAAACCATTCTGTTCCTAGCTTATATAATGTAGAATAATAACCCATAGATATTGCTTACAATGATCACTTACACTTAATATATAAAATATCTATTGAGAAAGCAAAACATCACAATGCACATTTACCTTTTTAACAATACAAAAACATGCAAGGTTTGAGCTATAAGCCAGAAACAATAATACTAGGACCCATGTCAACTCATTAAAAAAAGATGGAAGGAGCAACAACAGATTCGACAAACTTAAAGATAAGTTGCCGTACATACTTAACACAAAAGATTTGGTCAGTGATGGAAGTGGAAGCAGGGTAGTTCATACAGTAGTTGTAGCACTGGATCAGATTTGTTGACAATCAAGAAACCACTGCTTATACATGGCTCCTTCTAGTCTTTCTTTCAATGAATTATTGTTTATTTTGTGTAACTTAGCTTCACATTGTAAAAGTTCGTTTTTTATTTTTTTAAATACATGACTTTTAATTTTAAAAAAATATTCATTGGCGCATCTATAGATTATTGTTATCCACTTTACTAAATATTCTGAGAAAATTAAATGGAAATCTTTTTTATAACTAATGTAAAGAATATGTTTGAAGAGCTACATATTAAAAACATTAAGAAATTAATACATACAAAACCTTGAATTGAATATTGGTCATACCCAGATTAAATTTTGAATTTATATTGAAAAGCTATTACAAGTAATCAGCACTACGATCAATAAGACACAAGCCCATTGAAAAACTAAATTAAAGAAAAGTGTAAAACATTATTTCACTATATTCTCTTAATTTAAATTTTACATTTCCACCTAACCTAGACAGTATCCTTGAATCATCATATACTTATATATATTACTGTACATAAATTGAGGTAAATATTCATCTAAATAATAAAACTATGAATAAATATTCTGCAGAATAACATAAGTATTCATTATAGTTAATTATGCATATACACAAAATCTAATTACTATAATCTCTAATATTATAATAAATATGTTTTTATTCTTACTTCAGGAGTAGCTAGCAGATCATTTGAAGCAAAATGAAGAGACATAGGTGCTGTGATTGCAGTTAAATTATATTCCGGCGGAGTTGTAGAATTATATATCAAAAGATTTTGTTCTTCACCATGGTCATACTGACAAAATTTTCCTATAATAAAAAAAAGATTATTACAATATTTCCTCTAAAATAAGAATTACTTCTTTATCAATTGCAGTTGTATTTTACTTTATAAGATTTTATACTTTATTCAGTTTACATTTACTACTGAAAAATAAAAATGTTATTATTTGGTTTTATTTGTGAATTTTTAACGACTGTACTGAATTTTTAATTTTCACCCAATACTGATGTTGGTTAAAAAGTACTAGTGTATTTCAATTTAAAACCTAATACTTACTAGAACTGATTTCTTGAGCATAATGAACTAATGTCTTACTAGACGTTCCTGCAGGGTTATGGCCCATTATAAGTGGCAGCAGTTTCTAAAACAAAAGTACCATAAAATAAAAAACACTAACACTTAATTTTTTTGTAACACACTTAGCTCCTTTAATCAGATCTAGGTTGGCCACTGGGAAGAATTGTTGAGTTAGGCAGCGGAGGATTTAATGCAGTTGTTCAATAATGTGGTAAATTAACACATGCAAGTTGTATGGATTTATTCATTGAATATATTTTTTTTACTTTATAATAATCAAGTTTTATGGGTTTATTCATTAAATATTTTTTTAACTTTAGGTTTAGGTTTGTTTTTAAATTTCATACTACTGAATCACCTATGTTTACTACATATAAAAAATATGCCACACATTCAGACATCAACCACAACCTAAAAAATCTCCACATGAAGAAATCTAACAAACTAGGGCAATGTGGAATGTACAAATATACTAAAATACAAAGCGAAAACATACTACATTAAAACAGTCTATTAAGTTATACAAACATGACCATTTCAGGTTATATTTTTTTATTTGTTATATCAATAATGTTGTTGCTACTTCATTAGCGATTAACATTTTTTTTATTAATAATTTTTGATTTTGTATGATTTCTGAAGAAAGTAAAAATATTAACCTGAGTTGACTTGAGTAGTAAAAAAAATATACACAATTTAATTGTTTTACTACAAGTTGGAGCTTTAAACAAAGAGTAGAGGAACACAAACAGAACACCAAATCAACATTTTACAATCACATAAAAGAATCAGGACACAAATACACAGACATTTACCATAACCTAGAAATCTTACACATCAACAAAAAAGGACCAGATCTCAACACACTAGAACAATATGAAATTTACAGACACACAAAAACACAAAGTACAAACATACTAAATGAACAAACCCAATACAAATCACACTACTCTTTGATACTATCGAAAACCTCCCTTTAAAACCGTCACCACTTAACCCAACATCTCCAACCAGAAATCACTGATGAAGATTGCCACATAGCGTCTCATTACGTTCTGTCTCAGTAAGTATTTACAAATTTACAAAATTTAAAGTTTGGATAGTCATAAACTAATGTTAAAGTGATTAATTAAGATTCACCGAACGCAATGACTACAAAATTCAAGACATTATTTATCAAAATTTTGTTGCTGTTCATGATGAGCTGGTTGTTAATTACTTATTACACGTTGATATTACTTGTGACCAGACTTTTTGTTGACTATAAGTTGTTAACTTCAACCTCCAGGCTGAAGAACAAATTTAGATTCACAATGTTTCTTATGCAAAAAAGGACTTGTTCTAGTGGCATGGACTGTTTCCAAGATTAACCGTCTTTGAACATAAACAAGCTTTCACCTATAGTTATGCCTATAGTACACCTAGTTATATGAGGTAATAATAATATTTTTGAATTTTTCTCTCAGTCTTACTAATTGAACTAAGTTTTGTTCAACTTTGGGTTTGTAATCATTATTGTTTGAAAAAAAAACAGTTTGATTTGTTTGTATCTGCAAAGAAAAAATGGTGTAATAAGTAAGGAATATATTGACAGAACAGCTCCATTTCCAGTTTTTTTTACAATGCCTTATAACACAATTAAAGCAAAAAATACACTCTAAGTTTAATGGGGAGTAATTCACCAAATGGTTTTGTTTTTTTGTGATTGCTTAAAAAATCATTAGCTTAGCAGTTTGTTTTTTACAAATAAGTTTGATGTCATCAGAAAAAAAATTCTCAAAATACTAGTGTCAGCATCTAAAAATACATTTACACCTACCATAATAGTAAATGGGAAACATGGAGGTATGTTGTTTTGGATTATTTCGCTCCATCATACAATTCAATGTGTTAAAACATATCACAAAATGGACAGGGTATAATCTCATACTAACAACAACATACTAAGCAAAATGCAATATAAACTAACAAAACACTACAAAAACTACAAAAATCATCATTACCAATAATCATAACTACCAACTTACAATTTTCAACCACAGATCAAAACAATTACAACGTCCTTTTGCAAACTAAAATATTCTAAGAAATATTCAAAACTTGAAACTCACCAGAAAATACATAACAAACCAAACAAAACACAACATGTCATAAGTATACAAAACTAACTAACACAACTTGTCAAATGTATAAAACATCATACATGTCAGGTGCTACAACTTCTAAGTAGGATTGTTAGAGAATTCAGTACTGAGCACAATGCAGGTTATAAAAAAAAAATTAAAACATGGACACAATTTAAAACTCTATTACATATTTGCAAGACATACTCTACTACACTGTTTGTATACCAACTTTAACACATACCTAAAAATACTGCTCATCAAAAATAAAAATAAAAGACAAAGCAACAGGAAATGCAATATTAAGCACCATAACATTCGACTACAATGTGTTTTAAATTATAATGCAAAATAAACTTATAAATCCAACACAATTTTGAAAAATAATATACAATAACACCTCAAACAACATACAAACAGTCTATGATCACAGAAAACATATCACACATATGAGAGAAACTAGTCCTGTTTGTACCTCAAAAAATTAAATTATGCACTTTATTTATGTGTATATATGTGAAAAACACACCTGATGGGAAATAACAGTAGATCAATTGTTTATATAAGTATTTCAATTTTAGGCAAGTAATATTTTAATCATATAGCCTTATAATTGATACATTTAAAGAAAATTTCAAAATATATTTGAATAGATCAAACATTATAATTTCTTTTATTAAGAATACCAAGTAAGTAATTTAAGATTTATTTGGATTCAGTTTGAAAAGAAAGGTTTAAGGGCTTATTAACAACTAACCCTTGAGCATATGCACCTGGGTGGAATCCACCCCAGATAATCTATTTCCTGTGAAAACAGCAAACGTTTATTATTTGTCCAGGTACCTTTCCACTGTTCCTCACTCTACTAGCTTACAAAAACCCAACTAGTTTCTGTCTTACAGTTGCTTGGTATATATCCTCATGTGAAATTGGGGTGTGTTATACCCTGTGTATGTGCTCATGTTTCAAGTTTGAAATAGTTCTTTTCGATTTGTAATTTTTGTTTCAGATTATTAATAGTATTTTACCAACTACCTTTTTAGTGTGTAAATATTATATATATATATATATATATATATATATATATATATATATATATATATATATAAGATGAATATACTATAAAAATGGTTTCTCTTGAAGATCAAAGGAAGGTTTTGACCATGTTAGATGAGAGACAAGAATCCTGATTCAGCCAAAATAAATGTCTGTATTATTTATTAGAACAATGCAAGCCCTGAGCAGAAAGTTCTTAGACGAATATTTCTCAAAGAATTGGAAGTGCAGTTGGGGAAAAACACATTTTAAAACACGCTTCTCTACAAAGTTTACAACTTGATATCAAGGCTGGTGTCAAGCATATTAGTGAAGTCTAAAAGAGCTGTTATAAAGAGAAAAAGGAGCTTCTAGTCACTGCAAGGTCTGCCCAAGAAGCAAGAATAGAAAAGTTCAGGAATCATGCTACAAGCTCAGTCTTCATTAATTTTGTAGCAAGTTCCTGTGCAAGGAACATAACTATATATATTGTAAAGGTTTCCAACCAACAATGTCTTTTTGAACAATAGGTTAGTAGTTGTATTTCACTTAGTGTATTCATAATATTTTTTAAATTTTATATTTGTATTTAATATTATTATTTTAAAGTTTACAATACATATAGAAGTCATTTGACATTTTTATAGCCTATATACTCATTTTTTTTTAATGTTCATATCACAATTTTATCTTGCAGGATTTGATGAAACTCTAATGGGCTTTAGTTAAATATTTCTGTAATAAATCTTTGTTTAAACCATATGTACTGTTTTATTAAACTTCCCTATATCCACATACATTATAATATCTTTAGATATTTGGTTTAACAATTTGGTTTTGTCTTTGTCTTTTACTAGTAACAGGAAAAAGTTATGAAATAACCTATCCAAACAGTTTTTATCCTAGCTAAATTTAAAAAAAATATATAGGCCTATATACCATACATCAAAAATATACTAAGATATAAAACAAATGTCTTGTTGGCCAAATACTAAAGAGAAATAATAAAATGTTATATACTATATATGTAAACAAAGCAATTAAACACTGGTGTGTACAAGACCCAGTGCGTGTACCCTGTTAAAAAATTTCAAGCCTGTGCTCGAAGATTAACAATGGTAAAGGTAAAATGGTGATTAATATATAGGCCTATTTATAATAGTCAAGACTAATTAGAAAGTATTAACAATAATATTTTTTACATGTTTGGCATACAAACAATTTTGTTATCTTTTAAGTATCATCACTTTCATCTAGGATTAAATGCATTTGTTGGGGTAGGAAATAATAAACTACCAGTAATAAATATTTTAATAGCTAACATAACCTTAAAATGAAAAAACTGTTTTTTAGTAAAATAGAATTTATATGTTGCAAATAAAAATATATACTCCTAATACATATGATAAATTTGCTTCCTACTCATTTTTTTCTTTTACCTGAAATGCAGGAAAGAAAGGAACAATGCTTCTCATCTTGAATTTTAAGCAGTTCTCACGTTATGGTCAGAGTGAAATTGGATTACTGAGTAAGATGAAATGTTTTTAATATATTAGTAATAACCTCCATGAATTTCTTGTTAAAAATTTTAAGTAAAACAAATCTACTCCTAATTTAATTATAAATATGTCTTAAACTAGTCAATTGTTGATATAATCAGATGTTTTCCATATGAAAATGTGTAACAGTTTTGATTTATTTTAATAAGTCTATTTTATAAAGTATATCTTAATAATTTTTTAAACTCCACTAATGAAATTTATTTTAACTATTTTCTTTTTATAATTCTTATAGTTGACAAAAATTGACATAAATATTTTTCATTTATATAATTAAACAAAATGCTAGATCCTAATTTTAAAATGAAGTTGGAATTGAAAAGGCCTTGATTCCCAACCTTATATTTATCCTAATTTTATAAATAATGTAACACTGAAAATATGAAAAGTATACTATAAATAATGCCAATTGAAACCTTGTAAATTTAACAAAGGTTATAAACATAACATAATAAGAGAAATACAGTTTCCATTATTTTGCTATGAATATCAAGTTGTGTTATGGTTCAATTAATTTGTTTGAATAGCCCTACTACTATATTGGTTTTATTGTATTTAATAATTATATTTAGCCATTGTGCAACATCTGCATGGAAAACACAGTGGATTATGATTTAAACAGTGAATTTTTAATAATAAATTGGATCAGTTTAAAGTAAGATTTTCAAATTAAAATTCCATGCATGTAACCCATATTTTATTAACCTAAATCCAATTTTTCTTACTGTTTTTTAAATAAACGTCTGTTACAATTTTGTTTTATATTTCAGGTAGGTGTTTGTAAATCTTACCTTGTTAGGGGGAAAAGTTTATAAATTTTGTCCACAATTACAAAAGTTTATTCAATTGAATGATAAAAAAGTGAACAAATATCACTTTCTTTTTTAATGGTTGTAATATTTTAAAAATTCAAGATGGCAAGACAAATATATTTTTTATATTTCTACATTAACTTTTATTGTTATATGAAACATATAGCATGTTCAACATATGAACCCAAACATTTTATTCTAAAGAGTTTAGCAAATTACACTTATATATTTTAACAAATATCAGTTTGTAAATTATTGTATTCTAGGTTGTAATTTTGAAACAAGACCCTCTGATGATGAAGACATTGTCATCGAAATGTAATTGTTTAATCTTATATATCTTGTAATGTTAGCTATTTTTGTGGTATCAGGATTTGTGCTATTATTTTTATTGTAATGAACTGAATGTTAATAACAATTCCAGTAATAAATTAGTTAACAATCCACAGACATGATGACTATGAACCAGATAATTAGTACATATAGACTTCTGAACAACAAATCATACGACAACAAATGAATTTCAAGCTAATATCTGCAAATTCAATTTCTAGGGAAAATTTAAATGATTGTAGCGAATGCAGTATTAGTGATCTTTATATTAAAATAAATTTAAACAGTTCCGTTAGAACTAATGCTGTGAAATCAGTGATATTTATATTTAATTTGAATCTTGATTGAGTCAGATTAACCAGATCAGACAACACCTATGAATTCGTCATGATGCTTTAAAAATAATTCATACAAGAAAACATGATTCATCATGAGAAAATCTGTTTATTCTCTAGAACAAAATTATATCAGTGAAAGGAAAACTATGTTCATAGTGGAAAACGTATGATTATCAAAATCAATAAACCCAAGACTTTTTTGGTTAAACCTCTAATGAGTGCTATGTATGTTATGAAAACAAAAATGTGAACCAAAGTGCAATGTAATATTTCATGAAAATAAAAAAAATTCTTTGAATGAAACAAAAATTCAGAAAAAACAATGAAGTTGATATTTACTACTTATGGCCTGCACAAAAAAAAAAAAACAAAATCTGAGAGTTATTCTGATTAAAACATAAATAATCAAAATGAAACCTTAGAAAGTAGCACTAAAGATGCAACCACTTAACCAACTCTAACAGAAAATAAATACATTGATGGCAAAATGAGTTTGGATAAAAGCTAAACAAAAATGGCACTCAGAAATAAACATGCACCCTTTAACAAGAGCCCTAACATGAATAGTTCTTAGAAGGTCTGCTATAAAAAAACTTATTATCAGAGTGAATGATTTTATCATCACCTAACTCTTCACTGCTACTGATTCCTCTGAGTACATAGCAAGGAGCAGAGGTATCTAAAGGAAGAAATAGGAAACAATATGAGAAGCAAAATTGAGTCTTTGGGGAGTTGAAGACATTTACACTTATTAATCAGAGCAAATCGTCAAGAAGGACAGCCTAAACAAAGTGGTAATATTAAAGTAGTCACTCTACTGCCTGATACAAAAATCATGAAAATAGCATAAAAACTTGAAAATATTTTTCTATAATTAGGATTCAAAAAATGTGAAAGTGATCAATATGTTTTTATCTTTACTTAAAATAATGATGCGATTATGTTGGCATTATATCTGGATGATGTATAATTATTGCAAACTTAATAAAACTTGAGCATAAACTTGTAAGATATCATTGATCAAGCCTAGTTATCAGGTCCTCAAGTGAGGCAAATTTTTTCTTGTATATATGAATATAGGGAAAATAGGGATTCATAGAATTACAACAAGAAAATTAGGTTAAACAAGTTTTAAAAAGCTTTAAAATGGAATGCCTGTTTCCTCTCTCTGGATACAAAACAAAATTAAACAACAAATAAGTGAAATTCATGTATTTGACGTGAATGAAAGGACTCCAGATTTTCCCTATCAAGTAGACATTGGATCAATATATAAAATGACTGCTTACAGCAACTCACCTTATACAGAATGCTAAAGCTACCTTTAAAAAATGAAGAAAAGGCCAAAGAAAACAGATAATATATCAAATAGCTCAAAAAAATGGATACAATGAAAAAACTATGGATAAATTAGAATTTAAAATATTACATAAATTGAAACAACCTAAAATCAAACTACAAACAACAAGAAAAGGGGCCACATCACATACACAGGGTAAAACATAAAAAGAAACTAAAATACTAAAAAATAAAAACATTAACATTACAAAAACACAGGAAACTTAATCAATAAAATAAAGCAACTGGAAAACAATTATCCCACACTTAATAACGGAATATATAAAATCGAATGCCCAGACTGTAATAAAATATACATAGGCCAAACAAAAAAGACATTAAAAGACATGTATCAAGAACACCTCAATGCATACATCAAACCTCAAACTTACAACTCAAACTTAGCTTCACATGCCATCAAAAAACAAACACACATGCCCCACATTGGAAAACATACACCTAATAACAAAAGTACAAAAAGGCCTCAAATGACAATCTGGGAACAACAACAAATTTATAAACATAAAAATAATAACATAAATGAACTTACAAATAAAATAAAAAACGGATAAATTATTCAACCTAATAGACAAAATAAACTACATCCTAATAGACCTAAACCCAAGACAAACTAAAAAGGTTCCCACAGTGCAGTGAATCTGGAAATAAAACAATAACAGTATACCACGTGACAACAGAAATTCCACACCTGGCAGTCTACTACAACCCCTGGTCAGTGATGCTCGATAATAGAGATACTATCAATCTTTAAAAGTTAACTCGAATAAATAACAAGTAAGATTCTTGTTTAAGTACATATAGTAAATTGATATATTTAAATCATACAACAATACAACAATACCTGATATTTTTTATCCTGGTAGGGCTTCTGCCTTAAGTAGGGTTAGTAGAATATTCCATGACAAGAATGTAAAAGCATGCAAATCATATTTAGCACGCAAATTAAATATTTGAGAGGCACTAAATTTAAAAATTTAAATTTAAAAAAAAGGAAATGAAAATCCATGTAAACAACAATATAGATGAAAAATCAATCAAAGGACTATTTCTTGGGGTACAAGAAAACAAAACAACAATATATTATCATTTTCTGAGGCCAAGTATGAAGAATCCACAACAAACTATATATGTTTTAAATCAAGCTTAAGTAAAACTTGCTGAGACTATGACATAAAATGATTACAGATATTAATAAAAGATTGCATAAACATGAAAGGAATTTCCCTTTTACACCTTGAAAATAGTAAATTTCTTGTAGTGTTCTTAATGAAGCCTCTATCAAAAAAGAATTTTCAAAAGTGTATTAGTGGCATCAGTTTCTGAATGTTAAGTGATTTAAATATAATTTAAATTTTACTTTTGATGTATTGTGGTAAGGATTTATATAATATATCAGTTTTATATGTCCATTCTAATTTTAATATGTTACTTAATAGACATATTAATCATAATCAAATATTATTATGATCATTGGAGAGTTAATATTCTAAGAAGAGTGTGAAATAGATTTATGAATTGTGCAACTGTATTGCCACCTGCAGTTAAAAAACAAAAATGCTTACTCTTTGTTGTAATATTCTTTTAATAAAGTTCATTACTTTTCAATCACACTTATTAAATAATTATCCCACTCATCAGTATGGCTCTCTGATGTTTACTATTACAACTAAAGTTGTTTATTTTTTATTGCAGTTGTTTTTCTAATATTCAGTGTATTTTTTAAATATCACCTGTAATTCATTTTCCATTCATCCCCATTCATACCCAAAACATCCTTACTTTTTTTAACTATAAATTCTTCAATAAAAATATTGAAAAGAACCCCAATACCACAAAAATAATCAAAAATAACAAATAAAACAAGTTACTTAAGATTAAACCCTTATGTACATTTCGATGACCATGTCATCATCATCAGAGGGTCTTGTTATAAAACACAATCTAGCACACAAGAAGTTACAAACTAGAATGATGACAATCATATTTGTTATTTTTGATTATTTTTGTGGTATTGGGGTTCTTTTCAATATTTTTATTGTAATATATTGTACCACTGTGCTCTTGATATTGTGTATAAATTCTTCAAATAAACTATAATTAGTAAAACTGTAATTTTCTTTACTTACCTATCTACTACAATATTAAAACATCGTCAAGAAAACTTATTAAGCTAAAACACTTGAACATGTTTTGATATGGTACACGCCTATAATAGGACTTTCATTTTATTATTAAGGATGGCCGTTTCGGAGGTAGTAAGCATTACACTTACAATCTGAGTTGACAATGTGATACTGTTATATAAAAGCCCATCTTCAATAATTAAAACAAAGTAGGCTACCATTGGCAAGTGTAACATATCAATATATGTTTAAGTGTTGTAGTGTAAAATTAGTAGCTCAAGTGAAGAAGGAATCAAATGACATGAAAACAGTAAATAGTGTTAGTAAATATATTAGTAGCTAATAATTGATAAGTAGTAAATATATTCCAATTGCACTAAAAAACAAGTAATTTAGGTTTTTAATGCACATCTTAGAGGTTGTTTATTTTGTTTGTGTTTGAAAATTCATTTAAAACATATAATTCTAATTCTCTGTTAAGCAAGTTCCTTTAAACAACAATTATTTGGTGCAAATTATAGAAAAAATTATGTACATTTCAAATATAAGTTACAAACTATTTAAAAAACAATGAACAGCAATAAGATTTCGATATTTAAAAGACAATGTTACAATATTAGACAATATTTACCAAATCCAACTGTTCACTGTCAAATCCAACAATAAGGAACATAATGTTCTCACAGATTTCTGCTTGAATTGTCGTCATGTCACATGCAATTTGCAACAGTTTTTTTGCTACACCATTTAGTGCTAGTTCTCCATGCCCAAAGAAGTCAGTTATCTTCTGCAAATGACATTAATTTTTAAAGATAAATATCTTATCTTTGAATTATTCTGATTTGAAAAAAGGACTTTTAAATAAAGTGAATATACCACTTTTCCTCTTTTCTCTCTCAGAAGTCAAGGACTAACTTTAACTATTGTTGATTATTGTTTCATTGTTTTTTCCATTTTGAACTTGATCTACTAGAATAAACTTATATACTTTAAAAATGTGTAGAAAATTCCTAAATTACCATTTACTTTGATGTTATAATAAGTCTTCTCAATTGCAATTCCAAATTACATGGTACTATAGGGAACATTTTGTACATTTGAATATATATGATTTCATAATACATGATTTCCTCACTTTATAACAAGTATTTCAAGTTTTTTTTTAAATATCAAGCATCTTATTTTTGGTATCTGTCTTAATTTTCTAGTCACTTGAAACATAACCAAGTTTCTATATACACTGACATTCTTTTTCTTTGCACGTTTAAAGTGAAACATCTAGAGGTTAGGTGGTAAAAGGAGATGAAGATGGTGTAGGTTATACTGGACATCATTCAGTAACAGATAAAATGTATTAATTAAAAAAAAAAATATGTGTAAAATTTGAAAAAATAAACATTCAAATTTTAAAATTTAAGTTATGGTAGTATTTATTTGGTTTTTACAATGTTAGGGTACTTGTATAAATTAACCAGTTTTTAAAAGTAATAATCTACCTAAAAGAGTTTTTAAGAATCTACCTGAAAGTGACTGAAGAGGCATTATAATATATATTTAAACTCTTTAATATTGTAGTCCATTACATTCGGCGAATCTTAATGAATCACTTTAACATTAGTTAATGACTATCCAAACTTAAAAATTTTGTAAATTTGTTAAGAAAAATTTATACTTTGTTAGTTCACCTTTCCAATTTGTTGGATTATATTCAGTCTAGAGTTATTTCATTTCAGAAAATCTAATTTCAAATTATAAACACAAAAAAATAAACAGAATAAACACATTTTATAACTTTAACATGTTTTAATAAGATATCATAATTATCGGACTATGACTGCACATTACATTGCCAGTATCTATCAGTTTTGATATAAACATATTGAATGTAAGTGTTGATTTTATTACTAATTAAATGTCTTTATTCACAATTCAATCATATCTCAATTGATTCAATTCATATCATATCATCTTCATGTCTTGCAATCTTAGCATATATTATTATTTTTGTATTGGATTTGAAGATTTCAGACATTTGCTCAATTAGTTGCTTTTATACAATAATAGATACATTAATAAAATTTATAAAAATGAAAAACATAAAATTATAAATTTGGCAAGTCGTTAATTTGTTTAATTCAAACATAAATGCTGAATCAACATGGGCAATAAAACCCACAAGTAGAAAAAAAACATAAAAAGATATAGGATACACTTTTAGAAATAATGAGAAATGTATGTCAATCACTACAGTTTTAAAAATAAAAATTGTTGTTTACAAATTCATATTTTACAAGTGACTAGTAGGGTTTTACAAAACCCATGTAGACTTATTGTGTTATATATTTTTGTGGGAAGAATTCTTGAATGATTATATATCTAACACCAAGCACATAATTTTTACCTTCAATATTATCACTGAACAAATTGAATTATAAAACAATCGATATTTTATTAATAATAATACTCTTGGTTTTCTGTCAAAAATGCAAAAAATTAAATGCTTTTATTTTGTTATAATCTACGTTTTAGCTAGGCTGAACTTAAATCCATTGAGTACCCCAAGCTTCTACAATTTTTAACATTCGCTTATTTTATTTTGTTAAGAGTACACAGAAAGTTCTGATTGTATGAGTTTTTTTTCATTTTCATTATAGCAAACTGCAAGTATTTTCATGTTACCATAACCTATAATTTTTATATGAGATTTTAATTTTTTTTAGCTTTTAAATAAATGCTAAAAAGAGTTCAATATAAATATTTTCAGTCCCCTTATTGAGATATGCTTATCGGATTTTATTACATTGAGGAAAACTAGAATGCCATGAACTAGATGTTTTAATAGTGTTTTTTAGGGTCCTTTTATTTTGTGGCAAAATTTATACACTTTAGATGAAATACAAACAAGAGAATATACTTCATAAAACAGAACAAAATTAGAAAGACAACAAAAAAAATATTTGTTACTATACATTGTTTGCCTTCTGCCAGAAAAAGTAGTTAAATCTACAAACATCACCTTTCACATCAACTTACCAATAACCCATTCTTTTACCACATTTTTATCTAGAGGCCAATCAATGAATAGATCAATTTAATCATTTGCAGTGTCATGACAATTTGTATACATGGTCAGTTATGTATGATTACCCTTACAAGAAGGTTATAGTATATTAGAATAATATGTTACCTCAAGATTACCAGCAAGAGGAGCAAGATATTTCACTGGACTATCTGTGTTCGCCAAGAAAGCTACAGGAGCTAAGGCAGCCATGTAAGATATTTTTTCATTATACTCAGGCCTAGTACTACACATCACAAAGAACATTGTCGTTCCCATTGAATGTCCAATATATTTTAATTGTTTATGTTTTGTTTTATCAAGGATGTAATCTACCACTGCTGGAGTATCGTAGTAGCCCATTTCATGCCACCTGAAAAATAATTATAATTTTAGTTTTTAATAACAATAAAAAACTACATAGTTTATTTTCATCTTGAACTTGACAAAATTATACCTGCCTTACTTTGTACCACTTACTTTTGATGTTAATTATTATTAATAGGGCCATTAAGTTGAAAAAACTATGTTAACAAGGAACTACATCCTCCTTTGGCAAGTGCTTATTGTGTTTTATATAAGCCTCTTAAAATGGATGCTAAAGCTACATTTTCAGTCCCCCTCCCCTCTAAGTTATACATGAGGTATAACTTGTGCGCCAAAATAAATAGTACTGAAACTGAATCAGCCGTAGTTGCCTTCTTGATCACCTGTGCCGGCTTTTGATTGTTGCTGCATATTTGTGTTGACATATTTCATTTGAGGTTAATTTTTGCTGACATGGTGCTAACTACGGAAGAGAAAAGTTTTTTTAACATATTGCATTATTTTTGCTCATTTGGAATTGAATGTGCAGATGGGCCAAGTTTGTCACATCTTTGTCACGCAATTACGTTTTCAGGAACAATTTCACAAAAGCCCACTTAGAAACGCTATGATTATTATTGTAGTTGAAAAATTTTGAGAATCAGGTAGTATTTTTACACAGCAGAAAGGCTTTTCAGAAGACCTAATTAATATCTGTACAAATGGAAATCACAGAAGAGTGTTGTAGTAAGTGTTACCGTTACCAAAAAAAGCCTAACCAAACACCTTTGAAACTGAATTTAAAAATATATCGGTGAGAAGAATGTTAAAAAACATTGGTGATTTTCCCTACAAGATAGATGTGTCCCTACCCCTAAAAATGTGCAACCTTGGAGCTGTATTAAAAGAAAACAGCTAGAGTTCAGTACTGCGTTAGCCATATTAACCGTATCCTATGGAAAACCTGAGTTTCTGAGTGTGGTTTTCAGATTAATGTCATATGCGACTTAGTGGTTTCATAAACAAGCTGACAAGGTGTTTTCTTGGGTTTGAACATCCTGATTGATGTACAGAAGCCTCAGCATAGTAGGCGTGTAACCATTTAGTGTGCTGTGTCAGGGAGAAGCATAATTGGTCATATTTTTTTGTTAAAGACAATAATGGAAATCCTCTTACTATGAATCGGGACTGATATGGGGTTATTCTTGGCAAATCTAAAAAAGACTTTAAGAGATTTTGTTATGCCTAAAATCTGCCTTTCCATTCACAATGGTTCCAGCAAGATAACAACCATATACAATATTGCTTTCCTTGAAGAAACTTTTGGCAACTTCCTCATCTCCTTTAGAACAAACTTTCCTTACCCAGTCCACACCCTGATCCTAAAACAACTGACTCATATGTCCGAGGAATGATGAAGAACAAGATTTCCCCTGATGATCTACCAACCACCATCTTCCAACTACTGAAAAAAATAACCATGAGTATAATGAGCATGAAACAATCCCTCTTCACCAAATCTTCAAAAATGGTATGAGTGTTCAAATTGAACTGAGGTTATATGGAACACGTTTATACCCGAGTCTAACCGATTGAGGCTCTTTTTACTTGTAAAACTATGTAAATAAAATAAATAAAATGAAATAAAATAAAGTCTTGCAACAGTTTCAGTACTTTTTATTTTGGTGCATACAGCATTACTATTTTTGAAATGAAAATGTTTTGTTTACTATCTAAGAATAGATATGCCAAGAAGTATGTTTATTAGCCAATTTTTTAGTATTATTTTTTATGTACACATGAAAATTTGTAAGCCACTTGTTTAATAGAGTTTTTAACAGATTATGTTTTTATCAAGCTGTAAATCCAACACTTGCTGTATTTTTTAAATTCTTTTCCATGCATTTCAACTTTAAGTTTAATATTGCTTTACTTTCTCTTTTTCTTGGCTTGTAGCATTAGTTCTACTATCCCTTTTCTTAATATTTTTATAATTATGAGTCTTTTAGACCCTAGATATTGGAACTCAACCCAGGTTTAAAACAACAGCCATGTATCTTTATATATGTGGATCATGATGTAAACTCACCAAAATGTTTCAGCCTAGACCTACCCTTAGTAATTATACTTTGCCAAAAATGTTTGTCCCTTTGTATCAAATTGATATACTGGCTTTTGCAAGTATTGTCAGTGTCATGAAATCCATTAAGCGTATGCATCTACCTATACTAATTATTTATAACTTTTTTTAGTACACTTTATTCATTTCTTTAATTGTTTCATTTATTTCAATAAGTCAATTGGTTTAATACATGAAAAAGTATAGGTATTGTAATAATTTTTATTGTAACCTTAAAAGTTTCATAATCATTAAGTTAAGTTATGAAAAAAGTTTGATAATTTTAATTTGAAACTGATAATTTTAACTAATAATTTGATTTTGATAATTTTAACTGAAAGTCACATATAATTTTATATATATATTTTTTGTTTATAATACTTAGCAAAACTATTATTTCCGCTTAAAATATTCAATACTTGTTGGGCTTAACTATCATCTCTGATACATTTATTTTATCATTTGTTGATTCCATCTTCGCGTGAGCTACTAGTAATCACTTACAACTTTTTTAAAAAAAAATGTTTTAACTTGCCTATAGTAGCACTTACTTTTTTGTGTTGAGGACGGCCGTTTCGGGAGATGTGTCCCTTTTTCGGTTACGGTCTGAGTTGAAAAAGGGACACATCTCCCGAAACGGCCGTCCTCAACACAAAAAAGTAAGTGCTACTATAGGCAAGTTAAAACATTTTTTTTTAAAAAAGTTGTAAGTGAAATTTATTTTATATTTGGAAAATTTGTTGACTTATTATATTTATGATGGTAGTGCAGACATTTATTATTCTTTAGGTATATTCTTTGAAAGGGTGTATATTATTAATTATCTGTTATTGAATTTCGAAAAATTAATTGTAATAAAATTTTAGAATGTCAATTGTTAAGACAAAAATTATATTCTACCATTAAAATTTATTTTGAAAATGTGGTATCCAAGACATATTCAATGCAGGTCTGAATTTATGAATGTTTTCCAAGTACAGGATTTCTTCTGAAACTTGAATGGTTAGTGACATATAAGTTTAATTTAACACCAAATAAATTTATATGACTCAAAAATGCATTTTTGAGGGTTTTGAAGCATGTTCAACAGTTATTCTAATTGTAAGTTGGGACAGATTTAGTATCCATTTTGTTAAAGGTTGTCAATACTCGTATTATAAACCATTACAAAAACCTAATTTTACTGGCTTGGAATATGAGCGGTGTGTTGTTGTTTTCTTTGGATGCTGTTGTTGGCAACAATTCTAAGAAAAATTAGAACTTTAATCATTGCGTGAAAGCTTAAATCATCTAATGGTTTCCCACCAGGAATTTTTTAAAATTGTATTACTGCCAATATATTAGAATAAAGGGCTTGATTTAACTGTTCGGTGTATCAGCATTTAATGTATTTTTTCAAGAGATAATTTCTAGATCAAAAACTCATTTTCAAAATAGTCAATGGATCAAATTTCAAAATAATTAAAATTTTGTTTTAGAAAGAAAACTTTATTAGCAAGTTAGAATGAAGTGCATGGTTCAGAAAGGGAGATTAGGTGGGGAACAGAAAAATAA
Source organism: Prosapia bicincta (assembly GCA_036971475.1). Classification (NCBI taxonomy): domain Eukaryota; kingdom Metazoa; phylum Arthropoda; class Insecta; order Hemiptera; family Cercopidae; genus Prosapia; species Prosapia bicincta. The sequence continues at coordinate 93,572,253 of JBAIZL010000004.1, read as the reverse complement.
CTGTACTAATAGTTTCAAAACATTAGAAACTTGCAAACAACAACATATTTATTACTAATTTTTTAAAAATTTGATACTGTTCCATAGCCACAAAATTGTCCTTCATGAGTTGTTGAAAAGTTTTAAAAATACCCTTATAGAAAATGAAAATGCTTGATTTTGTATTCAATATTAAACAATGAGAGTTAATTTTAATTTATAATTATACACTGTTTGACACTTAAGTGTTTTGAGATAACAAATGGTGACAATATGGATATGTATATAATTCGTAGCTTATTTACAACTTACGTCCAGTTCCAGAACTCATCATTGTCAGGAGATAGACTAGTGTGTGTCCTGGAATACACATTTCCTCTGGAATTAGTTAGCCACACATCATAACCTCTATCTGCTAACTGAAAAGCTGATGAATAAAAATAAATACTGTATTATTTTTTTAAATCTCTGTTTAAAACAAATAGCTATCTTTAGTTTCAAACAAATAGTAGTTATAAAAAAGCTGCAAGAAATATATTACTTCCTCACAGACAAAGAGCTTATAGAGCAAATAAGCTAACTTGAAAAGATTTAAACTATAAACAATAGTATGAAATATATTATCAACATATTGTTAATAAATAAAACTATATATCCCAGAAACCTTTAACATTAGTATCACCATCAGATATTCTGAAGCTTATGGAATGTCCTCTCTCTAATAAGAGATTGATCTGGGACTTCATCTGGAATATCCAATAAGACATTAATGTGAAAACATTCATGAATGTTTTGGATTCAAAGAGAATAGCTTTTAAAAATTGACATTAATTGGCAATAGCAAGTTAGGAATTCTTTATGTGGCATAATGTTATTAAAATTAATGAAGTACATGTAATAAAGAAGAATTGTAGTGACAAGAAGAATTTACTAAAAGTATAGGATTGAAAGAAAGAGTTTACAAAATCATTTAATATGGGAAAGGAGAAAGTTTCTAATAAATTTATTATCTATAGCATTCCTAGAGACCATAGAACTAAAGGACTAATGTGGCTCTGAAGCTTGTTGTGATTCAACATACTATGAATTTAATATAAGCAAAATTTTGTTAAAGTAGAACTTTGATACGTTGGACTCTGTTAACTCGGATCTCCGGATAACCCGAAATGATTTTAAAGTAGAATAAATAAGAAATAACAAACATCAGATTAGTACAGTACATACATAAAAGTTTGACACAACAATAAAAACGTCAAAGACCTATAGATAAACCAAATAATGAACGTAATGTTTTGTGGGTCTTATACCGAAACGACAACGGGATCGCACACACGAATGCGGCTCACAAAACTAAATAGCCAAAATTAACAGATTTGTTTGCCGAGAAATAAATTGAAACGGAGTAATAACTCTACATTCATATAGTGTGCCTAGTGCTCTTTGTTTAATAAATATAAAGGAGTTTTTCTGTAAGAAAAATGTCTTCTTTAAATTTTTCCTTACTGTCCGGAATTTTTGATATCCCGGATGGGACAAGGTCCAAGTTAGTCTAAATTATAGAGGTTCTACTGTATAATCATATTAAAAGCCTTCTTAAAAAAAGTTCAGCTTGATATTACAAATGAAGATAATATTTTTCATTCTTTAATGCGTTCTTTAAAACGCTTAAAGGTTACAATTTATTTTTGATGAATCATTCAAAAGGTCATTTTATTTCAATATCCAATTTATTGGGCAATTTGAAATTTGGGTTTCAAAGGCATCAAATTAGTTTGGAACTGTATTAAGTTCAAACTACTTTGAGAGTATGTAAAATTCCAGTACATTTCTGTTCTGCTAATTTTTTAGTATCAAGATTATAGTTTATTGTTTTTCTAATGAAATTATTACATTTTTAGTTTCTTACAAAAATATATAGTTTAAGCTTTCAAATTGCTATTGGTAAAGATAAATGGATGTAGGTGATTTTCAAAAATGATTGGAATAAACCACTTCTGACATTGGTAGGTTGCCTGCTGAGTACACCTATTTTATCACTATAAACAACTATTTTAAACTTTTATTAATTATTTTATTTACAAACAGAAGATTATACTGCAATCCTGTTTCAACCAGAGGATTTAGAAGGTATTGTTTTGTCTTTTGGTTTGTATTTACTGGCTAGCATAAATACAGACTGTATTATACATGATGATAACAAATAATAATGTTTCTTGATGTAATCATCTTGAATTCACTGATTAAACTGTAATTAAAAGATACTTAACCAAGTGAATACATAACGGCTTACTTGCTGATGCCTTTCAAAACAGGCTATGTAGAGGCTATGCTTCTTAAAAGGAACGATTGTTCTGAAATGCGTCAGCAAGTAAGCCCTATGTATTTACTTAGTTAAGTAACTTTTAATTATAGTAAATAATAATGATTTACTCTCAGTTCAGTTTAGTTGACATAGGATTTGGTTCAAGTGATGTATGAAAGATTTTTTGTTATGACTTTTTTTTAAAGTAATATTTCTGTGGAGCATTGGGAAATTCCAGATGATATTTTTTAAAGTAAAAATTAATTTTAGACACTAAACACTTTTAAATGTTTTAAACATTTACTACCTGATTACTAGTAGCTCACGCGAAGATGGAATCAACAAATGTTAATTGTAAAATTGTAAAGAAGATGAATTGGGTTCTGTGACTACTTGCCTAGGCTTACCTGATGTTAAGCATGGCTCTGAATGCAGTGTTTTAGATTCTGAATTAATACTTATTTACAGATATGATTATTTATGACCAAGGAGATAATGTTTTAAATTCTAAATATTTACTTTTCCACTTATCCATCCATTGTCCCAGGCACAATGTATACATGTTTTTCAGCTAAAGCCACAGGAGAAAATATTTGTGTGATTTCATCTACTGGTACCTATTTCCATATTTTGTATAACAACATTTTTTTGTTCATGATACCCATAATAGCTACATGTTTTTCGATTATTTGATATATGTGGAGCGCTTTTTGTATAATATTTTCTGCATAAATTTATTGTTTTTGCATGGAAAAAATTTACAAAATGTTTTTTTCAGAAATACAATTTATCATTTCTCTCATAGTAAAAAAGGGGAAAATGGTAGGTAATTTTTCATATATTGTATAAAATAGTCCATTTTGTTCTGAAAATAATTATATATAACACTTCTGGCTTAGTTCTTTATGATTTAATCTAGGTATAGGTATTTAAAATCAGATCTTTCACACAAAAAATTGGTTTTGTTTCAAAGCCTAAATATGACTATGTTTATGCGATCAATATCTACCTAAATCTGACTTTGGGTTCAGTACCCAATCAGCCGAGCTAGCCATCATCCCATGCTGTAAAATTATTGGAGTGAGAGTGCTGTTGACACTCTGTGTATTGTTCCCAGGTATTCTGTGTAGGGTCAGGATAAACCCATCTTCTGTGACAACATGATGTGTTTCACATGGATAGTTCGCACGTTTGATGATATCTGGCTGAAAGAAAACATTACTGAAATATTTCTAATACAAAATTATCCTACAAGGGTTTATTTGTGTGTAACATCCATTTCTCACACTTATTTATTGATACAAATTGAAAATGTAAATACAAACTTATGTGCACTAATATTTTATGAAGAGAACATTTTATGCATATGATTAACACAGTATAAAATAAATAGAGAAGGGGTCGACATTCCAAGATGTGTGAAAGCTAGTCTAATTTACAACCCAAATAAATAATAAATTGAAAGCCTTTCTAATGCTTAAAATTAACAAAAATAAATTTGTTTTAAAAGCTGAAATAATTCCAGATTTAAATTTAAAATATTTAAATAGGCCTACTCAATGAATATTATTTAAGTAGGTTACTCAGGGTGGTATTTATTAAATTCCTTCTAATAGTTATTTATATCGTTTAAAATATATTATATCTTGTATATAATATATCATATTATAATATATAATATATTATATTTAGTATGTAACTTCCTTCACTCTCTTGATAAATATAACCTAGGCCTATATTTTGTACAAATTTTCAATCGTTAATAAAATACGTTTTTATTAATTCAATCAAGTTCAATACTTTTTTTTCTATAGTGGATAACAATTGTTGTTAATACAGCTTTTTCAAATATTTATTCAATAATTAAATTAAAAAATTTGAGGGTCTAGGTCGGATTCGAGCTGAGTATCTTCATGTTTAAAGTCTAAAGCTTTTTGGCACTGAGCCAAATTTTCATGAATAGAAATGATCTTCTCAAAGGTCTATACTCTATATGAAAAACCTCCATTGTATAACCTTACATTGTTGCCATGGTTACCACACAATATCATAAATAATGCTCTATGATTAAAAATGAATTAAAAGAATAAAATAAACAAATAAATTGTATTGGGTATCGAACCTTGCTTCACAAACGAACACACGAAAAAAGCGAGAAAAAAACTACAACACATAGCAAACGACAAAAAAAAACAAAAATTAATAGTAACAAACAAAAATAATAGTCCAACACCATACATAGAAAGGGAAATGGAAAATTGCAAGGAAATTCGCTTTCTATTTTACCACTTAATAATATTGATATACTGACATATGTATATACATATTTATATTAATTGTAATTATAAAATAAATAGAAACTAAAATAAAATTTTTCTTTGTTGATTTAAATAGGAATTGACTTATTTTTTTTTTAATATTACCTCTATTAAAAACGTCTTAAACGAAAATATGTTACAGTGAGTAGCCTACGCGGTTGTCTCACTCGGTAACGTTGCTTAATTTTAACCCCAATTTTGATTCTTGAGGTAATGGAGGGCTAATGGAGGGTATAACGGTACGGCTTTGTTATATTATAAATTTTAATCACTTCGGCGACACAATGTATCGCGCTATTCTAACTTGCTAAAACAGACTATATTTTAAAATACCCTTTGTTTTCAAGAGTCTGCGTATAAACCACGCCCTAAACGGGACTGCATATATACGGAAGCATTCGGAAAATTGTAGGTTCTAAATCATTTTTGTACCTACAAACACACAAAGATGAAGTAGATGTAAAACTATTTATTATTTTAGTGTAGGCCTACTAATTTTTACTCGGATATAAGAAATCGGGTAATTTAGCAGCTAAATTTACAGTGATGTGCTATACACCTTTCAGGGTAGTACTACACACTAGTACAGGGTACTATAATATAACCTATAGTACAGTGTTCAATGCTACAATATAGTAATGTTACAATGTTTGTTACTGTAGGCCTACTAAAGGTCTATATACTTAGTTAAGGCCTATAGTTACTTAGTTATTTAGCCTATAGATTAAGGCCTATAGTTATTTAGCGAATTTTTATTTTATTTATTAGTTTTGTAAAAGATAATCATGGCTGATAAGCAAGTAAAAAAAATGTAATTACTGTAAAAACAATGTTTCGACAACTGATTTGTTTTCCATATCGAGTCAATGGAGTAAGGGTAAATAATTAGATTATAGACTAAAATTAATAGATAATTTAAAACAGTAACAACCTTCAAACACGACGACCATTATAATTAAAATGTTTAATTACCATGCTTAAAAGTCAAGACTAAAGAAAGTTAATTTAATATAATTCGGTTTTTGTATACAAATGTCAAGTTGTTTTGTGTACGCTTAAAAAACTCAAAACTTTCTGCACGGATTGAGCTGAAATTTTGGTATGTGGTACAACCCCCTTCTGTGATTTTTTTTAAAATTTATACTTCGCTTCAGAAAAATACCCGCGATTGCGAGAAAAGATGTTTTACTGTCAGCTGTGTACCAGCAACCGTGCCATCTGCCCTAAGTAATCACTGACCCCATACTAGCTAGCGACAGCCACAGTCACATGTAAAACATAACCAGTTCCCAATTACATTGTTTGTTAAATAAAACAAACTTATCTACTTCCACCCCATTGGGATTTTAACACAATCTGAATTAAATATTCGCCTTAATGGAGGCACGTTTGTGTGATCATGTGGCCGTTCGCCAAATCGTAAGTAGAGGTTATTTGGGAATACCAGCACCCGTTCGAGCCGTGACTGCTTCATTTGATGCGTATCCGAGCCGCGAACAGAGTTGCAACACCGTTAATCTCCAGTCATATGTCCAATCAAACTTTCCCAAATGAACGGGTGAACATAAGGGGATGATCGCATGATGCAAATGACGGAGTTGGGTGGGGAACTTCTTGCATGCGCCATGAGGAACTGGAAAAACATTTCTTATCAGAAACATATTGCAAAATTAAACTTTTATGCTTCGTTTTGTTCCTCATTTCTAATCCATGCAGCCAAAATGTGCAGCAGCAAAGCTTAGCAGGATACAGATAGTATTTTATGATTTAAATATTAATGTAATTCGAATTTAAATGTTTCATCATTTGCTACAGCAAAAGAAAAACAAATAAAAAACACAACTCTGGCAATTGTAAGAGTTTGCTAGTTGAACGTTTTCCAATAAATGCCAGTCGTGTCTAACAATAGACATCAACCATAAAAACTATTATTTTTCGTAATTAGGCTTGTCAGCATAGGTTGTTACTAAATAGCATTTTTTCTTCTATCTGATGAAATATTGTAAATAATTCAGGACAAAAGTTATGACTTTTGTTATATGAAAACTTATATCTCATTATCAAAAGTTATATTTCATTGACTTTTGTCAATGAAGATATGTTCAGAGAATAAACCAATTTATTGAACGTGCTATTTATTAAACCTTATAGGTCATTTAAGTTAGTTTCAAATGAATACAACACGTAAAAGGGTTGAATAAAATTTGCTGAGGAAAGAGTAGGCGTGAGTAAGCGGAGAGATATTCTTTATAAACCTGTCTCTAGGCGAAACGAAGAAATTAAGGGCAATGGACGATTGTGGATTCTAGTGACTGAGCAGCGATTATCGTAAAAAGGAAGAAGCAAATAGTTAGTTGGGAAAGATCGATTCTAAACGGTAAGCTAATTCTCCAAGTTCTCTGTACTCTATTAGAACGTAGCAACGTGTCAAACTAGAAAATGTATTTAGTGAGTATTTTTACAAGTGTTATAAAACGCTCATGCAATAGTTTTGCTTTATACGATGTAAAACTGAAGTTATTCGTATTTATCTATTTTTAGAATAAAAGTAGAATTAATTAGAGCAGGCCTACTCCGTGGACATAGTTTAATCTTTCATTACTAGGTGTAGCTAGATTCAATAAAAAAGAAACTTTTTGAAGGAGCATAGGAGAGGATATTCTAAATAAAATAAAATAAAATAAAATGTATTCAAAGGTTGTGTATTCCTTTTCTGCCACATTTCTTTGAAATAAGAAGAATTAATTTTTTTAAATAAATAATTATTAATATATATATATATATATATATATATATATATATATATATATATATACATATAGGACTATATTGTATAGCTACACTAGAGCATTGGGCGTTGCAATGTCCCAAACTATCAAAAGGTATCCACTATCGTTAGTAGGTATTGCTAGAGTCAAATTTTATAATGGTTAGATATACAGTTTTATATTCTAAACCAAACAATTTTTATTCACAGTCGTATATTTTCTTTTTTTACGAGATTAGTTTTCCAAAAATTCTTAATCAGAGATTGTTTCTTGATGAGATCGAGTGTCATGGAAAATCTGAAATCTAAATAGATCTTATATTTGCACAGTAACTTTGATGCAATGGTAGAGGTGACGCTCAAGGTCACTAGGGGTTTAGATGATAAAAGCAGAAATCTTAAAAACACAAGTTTCCTTTGTTAGAAAACAACTGTTTTTAATATGTGCAATGACGTATTTAAATACAATACTTAGAAAGAAATTTTTGATATGTCGAGAACCATGACCTTATCTATGACCAGGCTCTTGACCCAAATTATCAATATTGAAATTATGATTTTACAGCAGTAAAACAAAAAAAACAAATGGTCGAAGTCTTTAGACATTGTTGCGTTTAGGTTAGGGAATAAAGCCAAACTGAAAAAATGTAATAACTATGAATAAATGTTTCATTATTTTATTTATACCTTTCCACTTTAACTGTTGTTTTGGAACTATCCAATGTATTTTATAAATATAGGAAAAGAAATTAATAGCAAAAGAAAAACACTTTTTATGCTGGATCTCACTGGCATATGCTGACAATGTCACATTCTGTTTGGTAGGTTCAAGTGGATTTGTTGGTTTTAAGTTTTTTTTCTAAACCAGGGTATAGAATATCTCTGTACACTAATGAAAACAAAAGTTAAGGATTAGTTAACGACATACTCGTTTCATAGGCACAACAGAATATTTAGAGTTAAAGTAGAATATAAACTAGGAGATTAAGATTAGTAGGCGTGTCACGGTGAGACCCTTTGTGTTTTCCGTAATCGATTGATACTTTCTTCTCCTCACCACAGGAGGAGATATTTTGGCAGTGTATGCAAATAAGATTATAATGTCACGAGGCAAAGATTTTAATGAGGCAGTAATTAAGAGTCAGGAAGCACTGAACAAATTGACAGTGCATCAAAGATAAAACTTAACGAGGAAAAAACTACACATATAAATCTTACTTGTAAAAAAATAGATATGAATTAGAAAAGGAGAGATTGTGTCATTCATAAATGTAGCATAAACCTAGATATCAAGTTAAGTGGAAAGTAACAATGTAGTCAATGTAAGTCTGTAATTATACCTACAAAGACGTTATAACATCGTCACTGAAAATTATCTCATTAGATAATAGTTAGTAAAATGCACAAGCATCTAAATATCGCGGTGAGTCAGCTGCTGTAGACGAGCTTACACTAGAGGCACTGCAAATGCACAAGCATCCAAATATCGCGGTGAGTCAGCTGCTGTAGGCGAGCTTACACTAGAGGCACTGCAAATGCACAAGCATCCAAATATCGCGGTGAGTCAGCTGCTGTAGGCGAGCTTACACTAGAGGCACTGAAATAGCACAAGCATCCAAATATCGCGGTGAGTCAGCTGCTGTAGGCGAGCTTACACTAGAGGCACTGCAAATGCACAAGCATCCAAATATCGCGGTGAGTCAGCTGCTGTAGTAGGCGAGCTTACACTAGAGGCACTGCAAATGCACAAGCATTCAAATATCGCGGTGAGTCAGCTGCTGTAGGCGAGCTTACACTAGAGGCACTGCAAATGTACAAGCATCCAAATATCGCGGTGAGTCAGCTGCTGTGGGCAAGCTTACACTAGAGACACTGCAAATGTACAAGCATCCAAATATCGCGGTGAGTCAGCTGCTGTAGGCGAGGTTACACTAGAGAAGCTAAACAGACACTGCACGACTAAGTCTTTGGAAATGTCATAGTGTATCATAAATGTCACATTTTTATGACGATCAGTCAAGTTGACTAATATCGATTTTGAAGGATATGAGAACAATTGTAAATGCAGAAAAACTAAAGTAAAGATTCTGAATCATGTATGCTATAGAGAAACTCGTGTTAAAATATGTATGCCAGCTAAGTAAGGGCTAAAACATTGTAAATCTAGCAACCTTGTAAGGAACAGAGCGTGGAGAAAGGTAAAGTTTGTAAATATAAAGATGAAGGATGTTAGCGACAGACGTTTTTTTAAAACCCGCATTCAAATATACGGTTCAAACTTGAAATATAAAATTTCAAACTTAGAAACAAATTTACTTATGGTTGAAACTCCAAAAGTAATATACTATAAACGAGTTCTTAACAAAACTGAGTGAAATCTGGTAATCAGGTAGGTTTACGAGGTGCTTTACCAGGGAAACAGTGTAAAGTAACGATCGGGGATCATGATAGATGCAGACTTTAAAATAGAAAGTTTTCGGAAAATAACGTAAAATCCACAATACGTTGCGTGGAAAGGAGCATGAGAAGAGTTTTGATTGGCCAGGGCATTAACGGAAAAACCAGCCGCAAAATAAGAAAAAAGTAAGATCATTGGTGGACAAGAGATGTAGAAAGGCAAGCCAGGAGATTGAAGGCAGCTGAGACTTCAAAAAATCGAAGTGACAGCAGTCTAGTTCTGGGTGGGACCCGAATGTTAGGTGGAAAAAGTAGAATGGGGAGTCAAGATCTCGTAGTAAGAAGTGCGGGGTGAAAGGTTTACTTGGGAAGTCGTTAGAGCTAGAGTTTCAAAAGCCAGGTAGACTTTCTTCGCAATCGACCAAGCCATGTCGCAAAGGCATTGAAATCAAGCCGGATCACAACGGACATCCGAGTCCCTTCAGGCGAATCCTGAGGATTGACTGGCTACACCCAAGGACGGATATTACTCAAATTATTTAAGTAGAATTAAATAATTATTGAAATTTAGTTTTTTAAAATGAAATTTTGCCAACCGAATAAATTTAGGGAAAACATATTAAAAAGAAATTTTATAATACAATCCATCAATAATACGCTATAGATAATAGCGCTATCCTTACGCTATAGATAATAGTTTATTATATTGTTCCATTAAAGGCACATCAGATCCTCAAGACCGAATAATTGCAATTGTTAAAGAGTTTGTCTTTTGTTTATCAATTGAATCTAAGCTCGCTGGCAGGGGATTGCTTTCAATATTAGTAAGTTATTTTATGAATTTGATATTTTAGATTTATTGTTTGTTTTTTATGTTGATTTAAACCAAGTAAATTTGAGAGTAATTAAAATCCAGTTAAATAAATATTTAAGTGATTGTTTTTGTTAAGTCCAGGAATTCCAATAATATTTCACTGAAACTAATCTGTTAAAACACAGATTTGGCGCTCACAAATAAATTATCTTTTCAGGTTTATTTTACTACCTGGTTTTGTTTAACTGGTTCAACCTGGCTTATTTGTATTAATATATTATTAATAAACATAAAACAGGTGAATCATTAGTGAATACATGAATTATTGACACACATAATATTTTACACTTTTACATAATACTGTATTTTATAGAGATAAACTATTTAGCAGCATTCGCTAAGATACTAACAGAAGGAGTGTTATGTTATAATATAGGAAAAGATTAGGCCCTACAGCTCACCTACGCAGTGTCACATACCTATGTTAGACTGAGTTTCTACTTGCATCATAAGAAGGTAGGCATTTATGCGTTACACTAAAGTGTGAACAGAAGGATTATAATGTATTCGTTGAGGAAAAAAGGATAAAGATAATCTAGTTGTGAGGATAGGTGAAAACATGGGCGCCCATATGAGAGTTTGTAGGTGGGGGGGGGGCTGGACGAGAAGGCATTGCGTACTAAAAAATTAAGCAGCTAAAAAATCCAAGTCCTAACCTTGTTTAACCTATTATTACTTATAAAGTATCAGACCTCGGCACTTAATGTATAGGCCTAAAGAAAACTAACATATTAGTCTAATTATTTGTATTTTTTTTATTAAAAAACAACGTGTAAATATTCTAAGGAAACACATTTTTTGAATATAAATGTTTTAGTCCTAAGTCATGTCATACAATTCATTAATTTTAAAAAAAAACTCTCGAAAAAATCCACTGGTCTACATATGACGCTTAGATATTTATTCTATTTTAAATCTGGGGGTGAGTTAGGGGGTAGTAGCCACCCTCCTCCCGGGTATGGGTGCCAATGAATGAAAATGATGGTTCTCGTGAGAAGGGTGGTTTACCTGAAGTCGATATTCTCTCTGGCGGGCTAAATTCAGTTTTCAATTTATTTTAGAAAGAGAATGTGTTGTTTCTTGAGTGACGTAATAGAAGCCTTATATTTGTGCTATAAATAGTCAAGGTCAACGACAGTGATACTTGATATCTGGAACAAAGAGATTCATACAAAAAGATTCGGCTCCCTTGAATCAGCTTTCTGTTGATAACCTTTCGATGATTCATTGTCGAACTTTGCTTCATTGAGCCATATCGTTATTATGAAATATATTGCAACTCCAACTGAATGTGCGTCAATTGTTTTCTGGGAACATTTAAATCCTGGTAAACAAATTGTTATGCTCAGCTTTTCTCGATTCTGTGCATATCCAACACGATTGCCCAAAAGACAAGAAATATAAACCGGCAAAAAAATCGGATGTATGGTGCCCCAGGAAACTTTATATATACGCCTCCACTTTAGAACAAAACGCACAAGAGAATTTCAAATATGTGGAATGTTCAAGAGACGCAAAGCGGTTCTTCACAAATCTTTTTATGGCGACTGTAAATTAGCGGCAGTTGTGGAGTACACTGACTTTTGTTGCAGAGGGCGTTCCATACTTTTTTCGCAAACAAAGAAGTAGGTTTGTTACCAAAGATAATGTCTGTCACCAAATGATAAACCAAAGATAAACCAATGAAGTATTTGTTATCATTAGTAACTAATTATCAAGACTAACAATTAATACTTAAACAGTTAAATAATTAATAAGAAATATTTTTTTAAAATATTACTGTACATTGAAAATAAAGTGTTAATACGAAAATGGAGAAAACAAAGTTATAATAATTGAAATATAGAATGGCTACGAAGAGAACAGTTAAATTAAGAAGAAAGAC